>CM053786.1:408908044-409355544 GCA_028749045.1 Cupressus sempervirens
ACAAATACCATTTGGCAATCATAATTATTAACTGATATAAATATAAAAGAAATTTGATGGGAGTTATTAATGAAATTTATTTTTGAAAATTAATTTAAAATAGAAAATATCATTTGACATTTTAAAATATAATTAAAAAGCAAACTAAAACATGTAATGTGATGTGGAAATTATAATTATTGATAATTAGAGATAGAAAATAAATTTGATGGGAGTTACAAACAAAAATTATTTTTAAATATTAATTTAAAATAGTAAATGTGATTTGTCAATCACAAAAATATTTTTTGAAGTATTAGATAGCAGCCAAAAAGACTAGGGACTATCCCCAAGGTACAAAGAGGCAAAAGAATCAGTTAGAGGTTACCACCTAGTCATCTAACCAACACCAACTTTAAACTTCAAAAAACAAGAAATGTCCACAGCCAAACCAATAGTACTATTAGTCCTTATGCTAATATGTAGAGAAGACTATAAAGTAAACTAGCAACACTTAGACAAATTGCTACTAGTAGACCCATTAATTGACATAGTTATAAAAAGTGCACCCCTGTAGGGTACCAAGTTCATAGACATAAGCATAAGAAAAACAAAAATAAACACCATACCTAGGACTATTTTCCCTCCTTCTTCCCATGACTATCTTCCTTCTTTTCCTCAAGTGAGTCCTTGTCCACTTCCTCACCCTCCACCTTGAACGGTTTGCCTAGGATGGTCTTTAGCTAGTCCTTTTCTAGAAACTCATAAATGGATCAAGTTGTCTCACTCCCCTTTCCCAAGTCCTTCTCCTCTTTATCCACCTACAAAAAGTAAAGGGTGGTGGCCATAGGATGCATGACCTTGCTAAAAAATTCAACAAAAGTCTCCAATCTCTAGCATATACCAATTTGATTATCTATAAGGTCCTTCATAGATTACTCAAGCCTTTCCAATCTCACTTTACTATAGCTCTATCTATGGCTATGCTTTCCTTTCTTCCCCCCACCATTGGGGGTTTCTTTCCTGGTGGATGTGATATCTTCCCCACCACTTCTAGCCAAGGTAGCCTCTAGGGTGTTAGAGATATGTGAGGGGCTAAGCGGGTTGGGGGAAGGCTTGGTTTCCTGAAGTAGTCTCTTCTTTTTTGTAGGTTTGACATCACCTTTGTAAGAATTAAAGTTGGAGTCATGCTTGACGGGGGCTTAATTTTTTTCCAATTGGAGACTCGTAATGGTTCTCTTGGCACTCTGCTTAGCCATCCTAGTGTCTGAGTCCAACTCAATGAGGCTAATTTTAACCTCCAGGTCAATTTTAACCTTAAGGCCAGAGGTTTTCTTCAATTTCTTTTGGCCAGGGCTAGGACTAGGGTCCAAAGAGACTTAGGGGTTGACAGATGCTCTAGACGGTTAACTACAAGTGATAGGTTTATTCATGAGCCCTTGATGGAAAAGGTAGAAAGTTTTAGCCTCCTCATGTTTCTTCCTAGCCTTATAAATACAATCCTTTAGTGGATGCAACAAAAGAAATAGTAATGAGATGTGGTCCAGATTCCTAAAGTGATTTAGAATAGGGAAGTGGTAATAATAGAGTACCTAGAAGCAGTCCAGAAGGGTTAAATACTACATAATCACATAGTAGATGATATCCAAAGGTTTAGGAAGGGCTTCCCATGAGAACCCACCACGTATTCATATCAACTCCTCCTTGAGTTTGAAAATTTTCTACAAACTGATTTCCTCATTAACATTTGCTTGCCTCCACTAGTTCTTCCTCTCCAACCCTTGTAATGGTTTCTTCCAAGATTTCAAATCTCATACCATTTACAATCACCTTTCTATCCTTCCAAGTTTGGAAGACCTATATAGAGATCACATTCTCATCGTGCTTCACCATACCCTCCATGTGTGGTAAGAGTTTTCCCTCTTGCAAGTAAACCATCATTGCCTCATTGTTATAGATACATTCCTCCACACGACTAGTTCAACATGATCGCTATTGCCAATGTTGTTTCCCATTTCAACCACCAACTCTTCATAATTCTTTGACATAGCGTTGTTGCAGGTTTGGCATTAAAAGCCAAGTTAAAATATGTAATGTTATTTGATAATCATAATTATTAACAAATTAAATTAGAAAATAAATTCGATGGGAGTTACAAATGAAATTTATATTTAGAAATTAATTGAAAATAGATTCCTTGTCAATAATAAAGAAAAGGAAGCAATTACAAAATTTAAACTATAAAACAATGATGTATTCCAAAAATAATAGCTGGCTGAAATAATGGGAAGAAATGGGGCTGAAATATTAAACCCAAAAAAATAGGAATAAAAAAATAGGGTAGAAACAATTTCATTAAAATTTTAAGTATGAAACATTTTTTTTCAAATATATTTTTGTAGCACATTCATGCTTATATTTCGTTGGGAGTGGTAAAATTTGAAACAAATTCATGAAATGTGAAGAGACATCCATTGTGAGATACGAGGAAACACTCACAAGTTATAAAAAAGGCTCCTTATTTCATTTTCATTTTGTGTTTTTTAAGGGAGGAAGAGATGAAGACTATTGGAGTTTATTGAAATTTTGGAGTAATTTTTTTGTAGGTGAGATTTCTACTTTCATTTTATTTATTTTTATTTAGTTTTGTAGTTAGTATTTAGAGTTAAATGTAAATTTAATTTCAAAATTAGTTATAACATTCTACTTTAATTTATACTTCAATTTTAATTAGTTTCATTTAGATTTAGAATTGCATTCAAAATTATTTAGATTTTCATATTATAGTATAAGCTTGCATGTTTGATTTATATTTAGAATTGCATTCAAAATCTATTTAATTTATATATCTGATAATACTTTTCATTTGCATGTTTTTAATTTACATGTTTCAAATTAGTTTTAGATATGCATCCTTCATATTATATTTTGATTTTCATATTTTAAAATGGTTTTAGTTTGCATATTTTAGATTTGCATGTTTCATAGTAGTTTTACATTTGCATGTTTTAGAAAACTTAAATTTTCATGTTTAATAATTAAATGTTATCCTCAATGTAAATGACAATGTCACCATATCAATGAAATTTGTATTTTATTAATATTAATAATTTATTTAAAATAGACAAATCATATATTTAATTTTTTTTCATTATTTAATTACATTGCATGTGTGTTTTATTCAAGTATTTTAAATAAAACAATATGCATTTAATATTTATGTTTGCAAAGTTTGAAAAGTGGAAGGAAATGCCACAATATTTCAAATATTACAATCTAAATGTTTCATTCAAAATAGTTTTGATTTTTATTTATCTTGATTTGACCATTATTCATTTGAAAGAGGTTAAATTTCTAATACTCTTTATTCTAATTATTTCTATATGTTGATATTTGTTTATAAGTTTCTAGGTTAATATTTGAGTTATAGATGCCTTGAACATAGAATCAAACATTATTGATACTAGCCTGACTACTTCAATGACCTCAAATGACTTCTTCAGTACTAATTTTGAGAAATGCCGACAAATAATTAAAGAGTTGTGCATGCATTTAATTAAATTTGTGGAGATGCAATATTGCTAGTTGATGATTTTGTGAAATGGGAAATAATGTAGATGAAAGATTTAGAAAAATTCATTCATGACACATCTAGAAAAGTGGATGGGTTCCTTAATGAAAAAAAAGTCTTTCACAATAATTTTTAAAATAAAGGTTGCAATACAATCCTAATCATTGAAGAACATGACATGTATTTACACTATTACAGATAAATGTTATGTATAGAGTTCATTATTGTCTCTAGCTTAAAACTTCTACGTCATCTAATTACTTGTATTGGGAATTATGTTTCCCTATTTTTCTATGTAAATTTGATGAAGAAAAGAACAAGAAAAAATAATTTTAATTTTATAAAAGATGTCTTTAATGGATGAGACTACTAAATATGTTAATTAAAAAAGAAAAACATAAGTTTGCATAGATGTTCTTAATGATAGGCATATTATTGATTATAATTCTTAATCATTGCAATAGAACTTACATTATGATTATTATTACTTGTAATGGAAGTTGTGTTTCCCTATTGTTCTATGTAACTAGCATGAAGAAGAGAACAAGAAAAAAATATTTTTGTTTTATAAAAGATGTATTCAGTAGATGTGGCTACTAAATATGTTAATTACAAAAGAAACTCGTAAGTTTACATATATGTCTAAGCTCTATAAAATGGTGTTTAGATGATGTTTAAAAAAATCACTAACAAGAGAAAGAGTTATTAAAATGTTAGTTTTCTAAAATAGTCTTATTTCTTTAGTAATTGGACACAAACTAGTACAAAACATACATTTAATATGCATTTCCAATTGGTAAAGTGTGCGAACATATATAACTTATCTAGAATTAATTTATCTAGATCATATGTTTGAACAAAATTCATTTTTAGATAGAAATACCCAAATTCACTTATTCTGATAAGTCTTCCTGAAAGGTAACACAACTTTGTAGTTTTACCTAGTAATGATAGATTGGCTCTCACTCCCCCATTCCCAATTATGAAGTATTTTACATGTGAAAGTAGATTTAACCCTTAGCACACCTACCAATTTTTCCTGCTAAATTTTCTTCATAATGGGAAAAAAACCAATGTCTCATTCTTTCTGTTATCTTCTTTAAAAGGTAGTATTGACAATGTGGAGAGCCCACCGCTCCATCAGGGGCTAATATTTGGGTTATACCATCACATGTTTTCTTAGAACCTAACATTTAGAAAGAGCCTAATTGAAATGTCCCTTTACTGATTTTAAATGACATTTCATACCTCTAATCAGATTTTCAAAATCAAACAACTAATATCACAAAGATCCACCAAATTTCTCAAGAAACCCGAAATCAGGTATGCCAAAAATAGTGCCAAAAGCTTCACAGCTTCACCTATTATTAATAAATCTGAAAGTGGACATTTTTACAAAAATTTGAGCATCATAAAAGCCTATAAAATGACATTTCTAGATCTGTATAACATGCACAAAATAGCTCCCAAACGGAGGACAAAAGCAATGCTCATCGGGCTCCAGAAAATAGCACAAAATAGCCCGGAATCACCACAAAAACTTAATAATCCATCACAGAAGTACAATCATATCCAAATACATATTTTCAGCTCTATTTTAAGATTTAAAAGTTTGATATACAGCAGCAAACCAAACTGATATGAAATACTCAACTGAAAACACCAAACTCATACCAAAAAACACACCCGAAAACCCACAAATCTGCATTGTTCAGCACAAAGGCAAACTTTGTATGAGCATGCACATGGAATGGCTTCAAACTCCCATCCTTAGCCTTCTAAGAAACTTGCAAACTCCCATTCTTGGGTCTCCCTGGAAACCTGCAAACTCTCGTTCTTGGGTCTCCTTCTCCACAAGTTTGGCAGCCTTTGAAGAATAACAAAGAAATGAACAAAAATCAAGTTTTCGAATGAGCCCAAAATGCCTCCAAACCCCTTAAAAGAGGGAATAACCCTAACTCATGTCCAAGAGGGGTTAATAAAACGTATTTTAATAATAATTTTAATTTATTAGTCCATTCACTTCACAAGATTATCCCCTTTTGCTGAAACTTCACCTTTTTGGGCCTGCCTGCCTTAGCAAAGATTATTATTTTTAATTATTTGAAAAAGGGACATGACAAGTCCCCCCCTCCCAAATATTGCTTGTCCTCAAGCAATGGCTGAACAATAAACCAATCAATCCACCTGGATCCCAAATGTAGTCATGAACTATACTACTACCAATTAACACAGGCTCCTGCAATATCCTCTGCAATATGACCAAGAGGAATCCATAATCAAACTAACAATTACAGCTCAACCAAACTCCAAAATCACCACTTCCGCAGTCAGAAACTCATGAGACACAAACTCTTAGAACATCAAAACCCAAGTAAAGTGGACAAATCAAACTACCAACATAGTAAATACCATCAACGCATCCCACTGGCCTATACACAATGTACAATCCAACTTTGCAACAATGGTGAATGCTCCTGAATGAAACTGTACCAAGTATGGAGAATCCACACACTGTACAACTCCTACAGTCCACACAACTCTGCAGATCACTGGCCACTGTCTCATAACCATAACTCCTATATACCCCTAATGGTGAAAAGCCATCACAAGATAAACAGTAAGAAATAGAACCCAAACAAAATTTGCCTGCCATCAACTCCTCAACACAAGGATCAAATGCTAACTAATGTACATACCCTACAATATAATGTTGATAAAGAAAACCAACCTCAGTCAATAGCTCACCATGAACAAGTGATACAACCCACTGTGACTGATCACTAGCTAAGTTAGGAGATGTCATAGCCAAAGGAGTAGAATCAATAACAACACCCGCGGAAGCATCACTCCAAAACTCCTGCTCTAAGTCATATATTATCAAGCTGTAAACTATAGAACCTATCACCATGTCATACCCATCACGACTCTCATCCCGAGGTGTCAAACTATCCCATAACTGATGATAAGCACTAGGAACCAAAGTACATCTCTGTATCATCATCTCATCAACATGGGCATCAAAGGTAAATTGATGAGCATACCCCACAATGTAATGCTGATAGAATGCACCAATCTTAGTCAGTGACTGAGACTGCAATCCAGAGGTAACTAACTGCAATCGATCACTAACCAAGGTGGAACTAACTACTACCTCTATAGTCATCACCAAGGGAGTAATATTACTAGCAGAAACCATGCCAACTATCAGCTCACCAACATCACACATGGTCTTTGATACAACATCTCTAGTCTTCGTGCCATTAGTGCTAGAGGTCACCACCATGTTAGGCATACCACAACAATCTGTTGTAGCACCCAACTCAACTGAACATGACTCTAGTGGGGATGAACCTGATATGACAATGTTAGTATCAAGGATGGATGCATCCCCATCTCCACTATCTTTGACAATCTCAACCATAGACATCCTCGGATCATCAGACACCACAGCTTGTGATTGTACAGAATCTAGTAAAGACTGTAGTTGCTCTAACTCCATGGTCACCTTAGCCAAATGAAACTGTGACTCCTTGAAAGCCAACTGTGTACTCTTAAGAATCTCAAAAATCACCTCAAGCTGCTCAGTAAGCTCACTCACCTCATCTTCCTTGTCCAACAATGCATCATATGTTGTACTGCCCCACTCCATAAGATAATCTCTATCGGCTACCAACTGCATATAATCTTGTCTCAAAATTTGGATAGCCTACCATAAAGAGTGGAACTCTGTCAAGGAAAGATAACTGCCTCCCTGCTCATCACTAGTAGGAGAACCCCATCCATAAACTGCTAACAATTGATGACCAGCATCGAAATGTTGGCAAGTGATAGCAATGTCTCGCTCACTAACTCTCAACTGATTAGACACATGATGGCACTGGCTTGACCGTCTCCTACAAACCTCCTCTGATGCACTGTCTAAAGGAGTATCCTCAAAGTTACTAGTCTCTAGATTATTACCATCCATATCCTGTGAATCAACTCTAAACCTCATACCAAAAAATGGAATATCAAAAACTATAGCATTGCTGTCCAACTCCTTTGTACCCAACGAAACTAAGTCTTCAAAACTGCCCACTGCATCCTCCTAGATGTCATCAATGCCAATATGATCCTGGGACTCATCTGTACACACTGCCAAATATGAAAGATCATCAACACATTCCAGCAAGTATGGTCGACTGGATATATGAACAAAGCCCAACACCGGTGTATAAAAACTAATACCAGCGTCAGACAAGCTGTTGGCACAAGAAAACACAACACTATGCAATCTGCTAATCAAAGCCATGATAGCACCCAAACAAACACTGCTACCAAAAAGTGTTAAAGATCTCCAGTCAACTAAATCCCAAATGCCAATATAACAATCTCGAGTCCATATCTGTAAACTAGAATCAGCTGGTAACTCAAGAAAACTCCTCACCTGATTAATATGACCAATACCAACTAACTCCACATACCTATCATGATGAGATAATGAAGTCAAAATATTGTCTTTGTTCACTTTTAGCTGGTTGGACAAATCATGTGAAGTACTACTAGCCTCAACCTCATGTGTCGAAGCATCTAACTGTGCCTGGTACTCTTTCTCAGCAAAGTCATGAATGCTCAATGTTTTCTCATCTCTACCAGGTATCTCACCATCATGCACAACAACATCTTCATAATCATCATCTGAACCCACTACGCTGTAGTCACTACCTGTTGTAACTATACCATCCTAAATACCTGTGACATCATCCTTTGATGACCTGTATACAATTGTCTCAATTTGAGTATCAAGTTGACCATTACTATCAATCTGTGTAATATACTTTCTCACTACCTCCTATGGCGGAGTAGAATCTAAGACCTCAGCCTGGCTATAAGCTAGTTTCTCAAACTCCTCATGCAAGTTCTTGGTAATTGTGTCATCTGCCTTGTGAGAAAATCTGCCAAATAGAAATCCAGTCAACTTATCCACCTTAGCTGGGTTAGAAAACATGTCATTCATTATACAGTGGTGCTCAACCAACTATTCAAACATGTCATGGCTTATTTTCCTAAGTTTATCTCGAATGTCTAAATAACCATCCTTTCTACTGTTCTGACTCTATATATCAATTGTCCAAGATCGTGTCCTCTAAGACTCTGTACTATACCTGTCCATTCTAGATAAAGTAAAGTGTAACCCCAATAGGTTATAACTTCTTCAAACACCAAGAACTAACATGCAATTGATTGGAAGTAGCATGCAACCATAGATTTTGACATGCAGCTGATTAGAAGCAACATGCAACCACCAAATTCACCAAGAACTAACATGAAAATGATTAGAAGTAGCATGAAACCATAGATTTTGACATGCAACTAATTAGAAGCAACATGCAACCACCAAATTATGACATGCAAGATCTGGGTAGTTGTCAAAACTGACATGCAAACTTCTACAAACCCTCAGGCTGGCAAGATCATGGCTCTGATACCACTGAAATGTCATTTTACTGATTTTAAATGATATTTCATGCCTCTAATCAGATTTTCAAAATCAAACAACTAATATCACAAAGATCCACCAAATTTCTCAAGAAAACCCAAATCGGGTATGCCAGAAATAGTGCCAAAAGCTTCACAGCTTCACCTATTATTAATAAATCTGAAAGTGGAAATTTTTATAGAAATTTGAGCATCATAATAGCCTATAAAATGACATTTCTAGATCTATATAAAATGCACACAATAGCTCGCAAACGGAGGACAAAAACAATGCTCATTGGGCTCTCGAAAATAGCACAAAATAGCTCGGAATAACCACAAAAACTTAATAATCTATCAAAGAAGTATAATCATATCCAAATACATATTTTCAGCTCTATTTTAACATTTAAAAGTCTGATATATAGCAGCAACCCAAACTGATATGAAATACTCAACTGAAAACACCAAACTCATACCAAAAAACACACCTGAAAACCCACAAATCTGCACTGTTCAGCACAAAGGTAAACTCTGTATGAGCATGCACATGGAATAGCTTCAAAATCCCATCCTTAGCCTTCCTAGAAACCTAAAAACTCCTATTCTTGGGTCTCCCTGGAAACTTGCAAACTCCCGTTCTTGGGTCTCCTTCTCCACAAGTTTGGCAGCCTCTAAACAATAACAAAGAAATGAGCAAAAATCAAGTTTTGGAATGAGCTCAAAATGCCTCCAAACCCTTAAAAGAGGGCATAACCCTAACTCATGTCCAAGAGGGGTTAATAAAACATATTTTAATAATAATTTTCATTTATTAGTCCATTCGCTTCCAAAGATTATCCCCCTTTGCTGAAATTTCATCTTTTTGGGCCTGCATGCTTTAGCAAAGATTATTATTTTTAATTATTTGAAAAGGGGACATGACAAGTCCTCCCCTCCCAAATATTTCTTGTCCTCAAGCAATGGCTGAACAATAAACCAATCAATCCACCTAGATTCCAAATCTAGTCATGAACTATACTACTGCCAATTAACACAGGCTCCTGCAATATACTCTGCAATATGAGCAAGAGGAATCCATAATCAAACTGACAATTACAGCTCAACCAAACTCCAAAATCACCACTTCCATGGTCAGAAACCCATGAGACACAAACTCTTAGAACATCAAAACCCAAGTAAAGTGGACAAATCAAACTACCAACATAGTAAATACCATCGACGCATCCCACTGGCCTATACACAATGTACAATCCAACTTTGCAACAATGGTGAATGCTCCCGAATGAAACTGTACCAAGTATGGTGAATCCACACACGGTACAACTCCTACAGTCAACACAACTCTGCAGATCACTGGCCACTATCTCATAACCATAACTCCCATATACCCCTGATGGTGAAAAGCCATCACAAGATAAACAATAAGAAATAGAACCCAAACAAAATTTCCCTGCCATCAACTCCTCAACACAAGGATCAAATGCTAACTGATGTACATACCCTGCAATATAATGTTGATAAAGAAAACCAACCTCAGTCAACAGCTCACCATGAACAAGTGATACAACCCACTGTGACTGATCACCAACTAAGTCAGGAGATGTCATAGCCAAAGGAGAGAATCAATAACAACAGCCGCTGAAGCATCACTCCAAAACTCCTGCTCTAAGTCATGTATTATCAAGCTGTAAACTATAGAACCTATCACCATGTCGTGCCCATCATGACTCTCATCCCGATGTATCAAACTATCCCATAACTGATGATAAGCACTAGGAACTAAAGTACATCTCTGTAGCATCATCTCATCAACATGGTCATCAAAGGTAAATTGATGAGCATACCTCACAATGTAATGCTGATAGAATGCACCAATCTCAATCAGTGGCTCAGATTGCAATCCAGATGTAACTAACTGCAATCGATCACTAACCAAGTTGGAACTGACTACTACCTTTGAAGTGATCACCAAGGGAGTAGTATTACTAGCAGGAACCATGCCAACTATCAGCTCACCAACATCACACATGGTCTTTGATACAGCATCTCTAGTCTTCGTGTCATTAGTGCTAGAGGTCACCACCATGTTAGGCATACCACAACAATCTACTGCAGCACCCAACTCAACTGAACCTGACTCTACTGGGGATGAACATGATATGCCAATGTTAGTATCAAGGATGGATGCATCCCCATCTCCACTATCTTTGACAATCTCAACCATGGACATCCTCAGATCATTTGACACCACAACTTGTGACTGTACAGAATCTAGTAAAGACTGTAGTTGCTCTAACTCCATGGTCACCTTATCCAAATGAAACTGTGACTCCTTGAAAGCAAACTTTGTACTCTTAAGAATCTCAAAAGTCACCTGAAGTTGCTCAGTAAGCTCACTCACCTCATCTTCCTTGGCCAACAATGCATCATATGCTATACTGCCCCACTCCATAAGATAATCTCTGTCGGCTACCAACTGCATATAATCCTGTCTTAGAATATGGATAGCCTCCAATAAAGAGTGGAACTCTATCAAGGAAAGATAACTGCCTCCCTACTCATCACTAGTAGGAGTACCCCATCCATAAACTGCTAACAATTGACGACCAACATCAAAATGTTGGCAAGCGATAGCAATGTCTCGCTCACTAACTCTCAAATGATTAGACACATTATGGCACTAGCTTGACTGTCTCCTACAAACCTCATCTGATGCACTGTCTAAATGAGTATCCTCAAAGTTACTAGTCTCTAGATTATTACCATCCATATCCTATGAATCAACTCTAAAGCTTATATCAACAAACGAAGTATCAAAAATTGTAGCATTGTTGTCCAACTCCTTTGTACCCAAAGAAACTAAGTCTTCAAAACTACCCACTGCATCCTCCTGGATGTCATCAATGCCAATATGATCTTGGGACTCATCTGTACACACTGCCAAATATGAAAGATCATCAACACATTCCAGCAAGTATGGTCGACTGGATATATGAACAAAGCCAAACACCGGTGTATAAAAACTAATACCAACATCAAACAAGCTTTTGGCACAAGAAAAGACAGCACCATGCAATCTACTAATCAAAGCCATGATAGCACCCAAACAAACACTACTACCAAAAAGTGTTAAAGATCTACAATCAACTGAATCCCACATGCCAATATAAAAATCTCGAGTCCATATCTGTAAACTAGAATTAGCTGGTAACTCAAGAAAACTCCTCACCTGAGTAATATGACCAATACCAACTAACTCCACATACATGTCATGATGAGATAATGAAGTCAAAATACTATCTTTGTTAACTTTCAGCTGGCTGGACAAATCATGTGAAGTGCTACCAGGCTCAACCTCATGTGTCGAAGCATCTAACTGTGCCTAGTACTCTTTCTCAACAAAGTCATGAATGCTCAATGTCTGCTCATCTCTACCAGGTATCTCACCATCATGCACAACAACATCCTCATAATCATCATCTGAACCCACTACGTTGTAGTCACTACCTGTTGTAACTATACCATCCTGAATACCTGTGACATCATCCTTTGATGACCTATATACAATTGTCTCAATTTTAGTATCAAGTTGACCATTACTATCAATCTGTGTAATATCCTTTCTCACTACCTCTTGTGGCGGAGTAGAATCTGAGACCTCAGCCTGGCTATAAGCTAGTTTCTCAAACTCCTCATGCAAGTTCTTGTTAATTGTGTCATCTACCCTGTGAGAAAATCTACCAAATAGAAATCCTCTCAACTTATCCACCTTAGCTAGGTCAGACAACATGTCATTCATTATACGGTGGTGCTCAACCAACTGTTCAGACATGTCATGGCTTATTTTCCTAAGTTTATCTTGAATGTTTAAATAACCATCCTTTCTACTATTCTGACTCTAGATATTAATTGTCCAAGATCGTGTCCTCTGAGACTCTGTACTATACCTGTCCATTTTGGATAAAGTAGAGTGCAACCCCAATAGGTTATAACTTCTTCAAACAACAAGAACTAACATGCAATTGATTAGAAGTAGCATGCAACCATAGATTTTGACATGCAGCTGATTAGAAGCAACATGCAACCACCAAATTCACCAACAACTAACATGAAAATGATTAGAAGTAGCATGCAACCATAGATTTTGACATGCAACTAATTAGAATCAACATGCAACCACCAAATTATGACATGCAAGATCTGGGTAATTGTCAAAACTGACATGCAAGATCTGGGTAGTTGTCAAAACTGACATGCAAACTTCTACAAACCCTCAGGCTAGCAAGATCATGGCTCTAATACCACCGAAATATCCCTTTACTGATTTTAAATGATATTTCATGCCTCTAATAAGATTTTCAAAATCAAACAACTAATATCACAAAGATCCACCAAATTTCTCAAGAAACCCCAAATCGGGTATGCCAGAAATAGTGCCAAAAGCTTCAAAGCTTCACCTATTATTAATAAGTATGAAAGTGGAAATTTTTAAAGAAATTTGAGCAGCATAACAGCCTATAAAATTAAATTTTCAGATCTGTATAACATGCACACAATAGCTCCCAAATGGAGGACAAAAACAATGCTCATCGGGCTCCCGAAAATAGCACATAATAGCCCAGAATCACCACAAAAACTTAATAATCTTTCACAAAAGTATAATCATATCCAAATACATATTTTCAGTTCTATTTTAACATTTAAAAGTCTGATATACAGCAGAAACCCAAACTGATATGAAATACTCAACTGAAAACACCAAACTCATACCAAAAAACACACTCGAAAACCCACAAATCTGCACTGTTCAACACAAAGGCAAACTCTGTATGAGCATGCACATGGAATGGATTCAAACTCCCAATCTTGGGTCTCCCTAGAAACCTGCAAACTCTCATTCTTGGGACTCCTTCTCCACAGGTTTGGCAGCTTCAGAAGAATAACAAAGAAATTAGCAAAAATCAAGTTCTGGAATGAGCCCAAAATGCCTCCAAACCCCTTAAAAGAGGGCATAACCCTAACTCACGTCCAAGAGGGGTTAATAAAACATATTTTAATAATAATTTTAATTTATTAGTCCATTCACTTCCAAAGATTATCCCCCTTTGCTGAAACTTCACCTTTTTGGGCCTGCCTGCCTTAGCAAAGATTATTACTTTTAATTATTTGAAAAGGGGACATGACACTAATTCATGGTGAAGAATTGCTAGGGACTAGCTTGACTATGAAAATTGAGGAAATTAATCCAGCCTTTGATTTGAATCCTAGCCAAGAAGGCCCTAATCCTAGGACCTAGAAAGAGACCAATGCTAGTCTGTCAAGCCCTAGAATTGGCCCTAAAAAATCACTTCAAGAATCCATTTTTCTTGAAACTCCTTCAATAGAGAATTCACCCCCATAGCAGTCAAGGCCCACCCTTAAATGGAGCAAGATAGAAAAAGACATAATTGATATTGGCAAACAAGGGACTACGAATAAGGAAAGTAAGGTTAAGACCACCATGATAATGGATAATTACTAAGATACAAGCCTTATAGACGAAAGGTCTTAATATATTTGAAGGTTAAAAAAAAAATTAGTAGAAAGATGAGAAGAAGGAAAAATCTCTTTCTATGGAGTAATTAAAATTCCTTGAGGCTGAAACTAAAATAGAAGATAACACTAGGAATGAGGACACATATGATGTATATTATGTTGAGGATGTGGGAATGATTGAATAGGAGTCCATAATTGAATTTTAGTTGGGAGGGGACACTAAGGACCATATTAAAGTCTATGCAAGTCAAGGCTTAGATACAGGATGGCTAGACATGAAGAGAAGAATAGGAATATAGAAATGGAAACTCTAATCAATAGGGTTAAAGAGTTGAAAAAAAAATCCATTAGAATATATTCTATAAATAGAAAAATAAATTCCTTGGATAAAATGTATAAATAGACCATCAACAACCTTAAGTTGGGGATCTTCTATGAGACTATCTATAGAGTCTAGAGGGAACTCAGAGAAAATGGTCTTGGGTGTGGTTTGTGGAAAAAGTACGATGTGGAAGATAAAGGAAGTGGACACTAAAGACATGGAAAAGGAGCACAAATGGGATGCCAAAGATGTCATCGATTAGCAAGGGGAGCTATCCCAGACAGTCAAACACCAAAATGTTATTAAGAAAGTTTAGCTATTTTTTTCTTTCTATTTTGAGTTTCTTTTGATCACTTGTTACAGAGTTATTACATAGTTTAAAAGTAGTTTGAAGCTTAAGATATTTTAGTATACTTTAAACTTACACTACTTTTAAGTTTTCTAAGTTTTTGATGGATAAGAACTAATGTTATATAAATTTTATACTATTACACCTATGTTTTATGCAAAAAGTTTATATGGATTCCTATCTCTTAGATTGATCTATGTGTATGCATATTTTTTAGTAGATCTAATTTGATTCTTCCTTGGATAAGTTTTAATCATACTGCAATGATGAGTATTCATAGTTCTAGAAATTTTGGTTAGGTTTTTTATCTTTTTGTGGGAGTGTTTTTCTCTTTGCTGGTTTTGGTCATTGTAGAAAACTGCTTCAGTATAATGGCTCAAGGCATTACTTTCTTGTATTTATAACACCGTGTTTAGGAACCTCTTCATATCTCCTTTATTAAAAATATCTAAAAGAACCCAATGATGCACTCTAATACTAAGCACACAACAATAAATTATTAATTTCTTAGAGAATAAGTTCAAGGAAAGGAAGTAAGGTTGCAATATGTGCCAACTAAGGAACACATGGGAGACATATTCACTAGACAATTTTCTGAGGATACATTTGAATATCTAATAGTAATTTTGGGGGCCATTCCCCTACCTAGGTTGAATTTGAAAATGATGAAATTGCATCAATTCAAATGTATTCATTCAATATCTTTATGCTTCCAATATATGTTTAGAGGCTACTACTTAAGTGAAGTAATCGTAGTGCTTATTGGTAATGTAGAATTTGTAGAACTAACAATGAGTGTGTATTGGCACCTTTATCATCATTTCCAAAGGGGGAGAGAATTTTCTAACAAAGGAGGAGATCTATAGGAGTGAATTCTAGTATAAATAGGAGCATCTAACGTAGTTTTATTTTATGCATAATGTGAGAGCATAAAGGTATATAAAACACTTCTATCAATGTTGAAGGGTGACATTGTTGGAAAAAATGATTTTGTGATGATCAATGATGTTGGTAGGATCATTTTACAAATTTTATTGCATTATTATTAATTATTGTGTTGTCGTTAATGCTAGCTATTGACCTAGTATTCTTGGCATGTGACCTATAACAAACATAATGTGAAAAGTATTGTAGTGAGTTTTAGTAGTAATTATTATTAAGAGAGTATTGGGAATGTGTCTAATAGTTCATGTTATGAGCACTACTATTAAGTGAAGATAGGTATGATCAAGTGAATTAATAGTGAAAATTCTAGAATAGTTAGTGAAAAATGATAGGTAATGTGAATGGTTTATCAAATCTACACCAAATGAAGTGAAGAAATCTTAGGATAATAGAGAGAAGATAGTCAAGTTGATACAATTATGACTGTAATTGATTACTATGATCCATAAAGTTGTGATATCATGGAAATGTGATTGGTTAAGTAGTGCTAGAGTGGATGAACAAGTTTTTAAAAATGAGGTCTTGAGAAACAACCAATACATTAATGATTAGTGAATGATACTAAGGTTTCAATTGATTGAAATGATTCATTCATGAGTAGGTGACAAGGATTCACAACTACTGGTGATTATCTAGCATCATTTTTTGACAATTATGTATGGAGATGATTCTAGAGAAAGAGGTTGTATGGTGAAAACATGCTTGACCTCTATTAGAAAATTCTATGAATTGGTTTTCGTATTCGTGTAAATATGTTTTGTGGTTTAACATTAGCCTTATGGTACTTGTATTTGAGTGGGATATTTGAAATACTTATTTATTCAAATACTATGTCCTGACTAAGGTAGTGGACTTGAAAGAATATATATACTAGTAAAGGCTAAAGAATTTGTTATTATTGATCATGGTCAAGAAAATTCACTAAATAAGTGCAAGGTTCAATGCAAGAAGGATAGATTTCAATGTGTTGTGAAGGGTGTTTGATCTTTTGTAGATCTAATCAACTAGAGGTAGTGATGTTGCAGACATGATTCTTTCCTTTGTCATCTAATACTTACAACAACCAAAATCCCATAACTGGGCATATCCTAATAGATACTTTTTTATTAATCTTTTAACCCCCTACCCCATACCCCATACCTCGTAGCAACTAGTGCTCAAAGTCCTTCAACTAGGATACTCCTAATAGGGGTAAAGGTATTTCTCCTAAAAGGGTGGTACCTATCAGTATATTTGTAACTCATAATATAGTTGAGTTCCTCATATGGAATACCTTATAAGAATGCACACTTTGTGGGTCCTAGTCCCCACCATGGTTTTCACCCAAGTTAGTTTTCCTCAATATCGAAGTCTTAGTGTCAATCTTGTCCATATTCTTATGTGATGAATTTTTTCATATTTTTCTATTAAGTTGTTCTTGAGATAAAGTCTCAAAGGTTGACAAGTTGGTTATTTGGTAGATTACTAATTCTAGCCCCCACCCCCTCAGTAATCTAATTGCTTAGGAATAATAACTTAAGATTAGAAAAAAAGAAAATCATCAAAAAAAAAAGTGTAAAACTTTAACAAACTAAGTGTGCATTTCATGGGAGATTTTAGAAAATCAAATCAATAAAGGAAATAGGGGTACATAATCATAGAAGATGCATATAAGACAATGGGGAGATTTCTTATTTATGGTCACAACATAGAAATTATAAGACCAATGATAAAGTCTATGTTAGACTTTGTTTTGTTTTAGAAATTTAAGGGAAAAGGCTAGTAATCAAGAGTACTTGGGAAAACTCTAAATGTAATCTAATAAGTTTATAGTGTGAGGTTGCACCCAAACAACTTAAGCTATGAACTCAAGTAAACATTAAATCATGTTGTTTTAGAAACATACATTGCAATAAAGAAACACCCTTATAAGTAAATAGCCTCAGAAATATTAAATGAATGCTTGCTTACATTTTTTTGGAGAGGATACTATTCTCTATGTTGTCAAATAAGGAAAAGAACTTGTACCCGAATATGTTAGTAAGTTATTTGTTGTTAAATCTATGAAAAATGAGCTCATATGATAGAGGGATATATGTTTCTTTCTAATTGTAGATGATTATGATAATTAACTATTTGTTGATAAATCTATAAAATAGAATTCATCTAATAGAAATTTATAAGTTTCTTTTTAGTAGAACTCATACATTCAAGTCAATTTATTATAAAAATTAGATTGTGTTGATCTAAGAGTTCATGTACAAACTACTTTGCATAAGAAATGCCAATAAACCATCATTTTATTTGGAAGTATCTCTAATTTTTTTAAAAACTTTTGGAGACCAAACTTTATGGATATTTTTTAAGATCTTGATTTTTTTTCTTATTTTTTTAAACTTATAGAGTGATAAAATAAAGTCAATGGAATAACACTATATAGCTCATTAAGTGCAACAATACAATAACATGTAGAGCCTTGCATGTTCAACTCTTAGGAGAAATGTTAAGCATTGAGTTTAGGTAAAAGGATGATGATAATCGACTATTTGTTGATAAATCTATAAAATAAAGTTCATCTAATAGAAAGATATAAGTTTTTTTTGTACAACTCATACATGCAAGTCAATTTATTCTAAAAATTAGATTGTGTTGATCTATGACTTTATGTACAAACTACTTTGCATAAGAATGCCAATAAACCATTAGTTTATTTGGCAATCTGTCTAATATTTTTTTTTAATTTTTGGAGATAATGTTGTTTGGATATTTTCAAGATCTTGATTATTTTCTTTCTCATTTTGTAGACTTATAGAGTGAAAACATAAACTGAATGGAAGACCACTTTATAGCTCATTAAGTGGCACAATACAATCAAAGGCAAAGCCTTGCATGTTCAACTATTAGGAAACATGTTAATCATTGAGTTTAGGTAAAATGATGATGGGATAAGTGCATATTTAGAAACAGAACTTTATGTACATCTAGAATTAAACAATTCACAATATTAGTGAAACTTCTATGCAATCTTTTAAGAATATAAGATTTTTTCATATTTTTCAAGTCTAATTAGTTACTAGCTTTCAATGGAGAAACCTAATTTGAAATCAACAAGGTGTCAAAAGTAGACAAAATATGCATCCTTTACATTTAATTATTTACATTATTTTAAGCATATAAAATTACTAACATTCTTTGAATTATAATAATAACCAATTACTAGCTTTAATTGCATAAACATCACTTGAAATCTTGTAGATGTTTGAATTTGGGTAAGATTTGCTTATCCTTTTAACACCTAACTAGTTTCTTCCTTTCATTGCAAAAACCTATTTTAACATCTAGTAACTAATAAATTACTTGATCTCATTGCATGAACCTATTCGACATCCATAGCCTAATCAATTATTTTCTTTAATTGTAGAGATCTATTTGACATCCTTGAAAAATTTCTGACATGAGTAAAAAATTCCTTATCCATTACAACCTAATTAATATGTTTCTTTGTGAAAACCAAATATAAAATCCTAGGAGGTGTCCATTATAGATTAATGTATTAGGCTATGATGGTCTCATAAGTTTAAATCTTATTATTAAAATTGTGTATAATACTAGACACTCGCTCCATATCTTTCTTGGAACATTAAATACTGCATAGCCATTCCATGTCTTTCTTACAATGCAACATTATACGTATCCAACCAAAATGAGTTCCCATTTCGTCTATAAGCATTGGAAAATAAAACCATGTAAAAGGATAAACATGTGTAGGACTTCATTCTTTTTACAAAGATAAAAAGTAGACAAATAGATGGTCACACCAAGAGGGTTGGAAAATATTCTTGCCACAATAGTGGCAAGGAGAATAACTTAATATAGATAGACATGAATTTAAAAGCTTAATTCCCATGGAGATTTCTACAATGTATGAAATACAAGTGGTAGTTATGCCTTGACTAAGACAGAGTCAAACAAAATTAGAAAAGGAGTAGGCACAAACAAAAAGATTAAACAATGATACCTTTCAACCCAAATCAGGCTTGAGATGCAAAATAGAATGTTCAAGGTGAAGGAAATCATTCATCCACTCCAAGGGTTCCTTCTCTTGTAGGAAGATGAATTAAAAATGAATGAAAGCCATATTGTCATACACCAACAAGGAAATAGATGAAACATACATGCAAAATGTCACATGAATCCTTATGGGATATATGATACAACTCATGTCCCTATTACTCTCTTGTTGCTATAAGTCTATTTTCTTTTTGGAAGCATAAAATTGAAAAGACAGCAGAGAAAAGAAGGGATTTCTAATCACATAATATATATATAAATTCTAAAATTCTATTTAATGCTCAATTTAAAAAGGCCAAAGGAAGTGATTTACGAGAAACACAACTCTAAACTTGTATTGTAATATGGGTCAAAATATTAGTCCCAATCATAGAGGCAACAACTAACAATTCCACTAATAACTCTCAAACTAAAACAAATCAATTAATTACAAACTAGTCACAGAACTAAACAATAGTTATTTAACTCACACATAATAATAGTTCAAATCATAGAAATTTCACTTTCTTTACTTTTTGTGCCCAAATTCATACACTTCATAGAGATCTTGGTGATGTTAGGAATTTATGGTTGGTCCTAAATGAACTAGGATACACTACACTATCTAGAGATAGAAAAGAATTGACTTCTTGCATCTAAACAAAATAATATACATGTACAAATAAAGTCATGAGGTTCACTAGTACTGAATATAGGGCTAATCCTTGGCCTACTTTTCCCAAGCTCACATTAGATTTTTTTTTATGATGGAAATTTTAAATGGTTCTAAATTTTTTAGTCATAGCATATATCATGTTATATGCTATTTTTTATTAGTGTCTTTTGCTTATAATTTTGAAGTTATATGTTTCAATGAGAAATTAAAATTATAAAAATAAGGATAATAGAGAATCTTTTCTTTTTGGTGAAAAATGTGGGGATGTAAATAGGTAGTCTGCTATTAAACTCTACAAATTTCTCCTATAAAAATTGAGTAGCCACTCCTAATTAAACGAAGTTACGAAATGGCATGAGAATTTTATAAAGTCTCAAGTTTCAAGGGAACACCATCAAATATGATGTCACATTAGTTTACTATTTACTAAAGTATCACATCAATTTTTTTCTTACAACTAATAACTTTAAATTAGCAACTATTGTTACAATATTATCTAAAAAATTGGACATTAAATCAACAAGAATAGGTATTAAATTTGCAAGTTTAGGTATTAAATAAACAACTTCTTTCACAACTATTAGAAAGCCTGAGCTAATGAGTCCTCTCCCTTTCTCAAATTTCTAATTTTTGTAAGAATTTTATTTATTGATGTAATTTGCATGATTATACTACCAATAATTGTTTGATTTTTTTTAATAAATAAAAAACTTCCTCCCTTTTATCAAATTTTATAATTTAAATTAAAGAGTACAACTAGAATTATAGTGCAATCATTATTGCATCCAGATAATGAGGAAAAGCATTCAACAGATAAAATATGAAAGAAACTTTTTTAAAAAGAAAAAAGAAAGAAAAGAAAGGTGGTAAAGAAACTCTTCTACCTAACCTTTCCCTTACTGGATACAACTTAATTTTATACTATAATCATTAAGAGGAAAATAATATTCTATAAGAGAAATGTAAAAGAAACTCTTCCACTTAGTCAGTACAAGTCAGTATTACACTGTAGCCATTATTGTCCTATATATATATATATATATATATATATATATATATATATACTATTGTTTTCACCTAGCTTTTTAAACATTTGTTTGCATTAAAATCTGTGTCTCAAAAAAATAAATCAAAGTTTCCTATAGTTTTTAGTCTCTTTATTTTGATTTTAGATTTCTGTAGAATATTTTCTTTCCCTTAATTGGTCCTTGGTAATTTTGCTACAAGTGTTTTTAATTTCTTATTTGAAAATTAGAAGAATTTTTTCAATGCTAATCAAAAGGTAGATTCCTTGATTTTAAATTTGAGGTGACTTTAAAGGAGAGAACTCAAGTCAAATGTTAATTTTTCTATGGTCCTTTAATAATACTACATGAGTCATTCATGTGAAATAGTTGATTATAATAATTTTCATGTGCTAAATTAGTTTTCTAGAAGTAATAGGCTTGAGAATAATTGGTCCTTTCTAGGTTGTGATGCTTTTTGGTTGGTCTAGATAATTTCCCCACTTTATTTGCTACCTTTTTTTAAAATATTTTATTGTTTGTATTTGTTAGGATTAAACCATAGACAGAAATAACAATTACATGCAAATATAACCAATAACAGAAAATAATAGATCACACAGAAAAGAACAAAAAGCACCAAGATATAACGTGGTTCACCCAATCCTTGGGCTATGTCCACTAAACTACAAGTCCAATATTTTTACAATCCAATGATTACAACCTGATTACAATATGTAATCCCTTATAGCTCAATATTTCTGCAAGAAGCAATTTCGCATCACAACATATTGAAAAATACCTAACCCTAAACCCTTTTATACAAGTATTTTATGCCATTTTAGGGTTACAACATATCGACCATATCTTTGCTACAACACCATATATGGCCCAATTTTTTTTTTTTTAGGGCAATGATGCGAACCCCAAAGAATTTATGAAGTATGTACAGTACTTTCCTGATCAGTCACCACTATCTAACAATCACCCACTTGGGGACTGATCAAGCTCCACAAACAATAGTCTCCCACTTGGCGACTAATCCTATAGTAGTACCACTACCACAAGGGGCTCCCATTGGATCAAACCACCCTAGACTCTATTGTTTTTTTATTCATGTTTAGTCTACAAGACCAACAGAAGCTGAAGAGGAGTTCAGCTTCTCCCTTGTTACAACCTTTGTCAATATATCTACTAAATTTTCATTTGTATGTATCTTCTCTAGCTTTAACTATCCGTCCTCCAAAACTGACTGAATGAAATGGTACTGCAACTGTATGTGTTTGGTCTTAGAATGCAAAGCTGAATTCTTTACGAGCTGAATGGCACTCTGACTATCTGTGAACAAATAATTATCCTTATGAGGATGTCCCAATTCTTCCAAGAATAACTAAAGCCATATCATATCCTTTGCTACCTCTATAGCAGCAACATACTCTGCCTCTATAGTGGATAGAGCATTAATCTTCTATAGCCTAGAAACCCAGCTCACGATTGCCCCACCAATAGAAAAGACATAACCTATAGTACTATGTTTGGTATTAATATCCCCTACCAAATCTAAGTCAACATAGCCCTGTAAACTAGTAGTAGAGCCCCCAAAGTGTAAACACTTATTGGATGTGCCTCTCAAATATCTGAGAATCCATTTGATTGCATTCCAATGCTCAACTTTTGGATGACTCATATACCTGCTAATGACTCTCATTGCATATGCAATATCTGGCCTAGTGCATACCATAGAATACATCAAGCTTCCTACAGATGAAGCATAGGGTACCTTGGACATCTTATCCTCCTCTTCTTGTGTTTTGGGACACATCTCCTTAGTCAACTTCAAATGACCAGGTAAAGGTGTGCTAACGGCTTTAGCATTCTCCATATAGAAATGTTGCAACACCTTCTCAACATAATCAGCCTGAGATAGCATCGATGTTCTATTCTTCCTATCCCTACAAATCTTCATACCAAGGATTTTTTTTGCTACCCCCAAATCCTTTCTAGAAAATGCATCTGCTAACTGGCATTTTAGCCCCTTAATATGATCCATGTTAGACCTAGCTAAAAGCATATCATCAACATATAAGCATAAAATAATGTAGCTATCATCATCCAACCTGTTAAAATAAACACAGTAATCTAAATGACACCTGTTATATCCATGCTTATGCATAAAACTATCAAATTTTAGATACCATTGTTGAGGTGCTTGCTTCAAGCCATATAAACTTTTCTTCAATTTGCACACTAAGTTCTCCTTACCTTTGACCTCAAAACCCTATGGCTGAGCCATATATATTTCTTCATCCAAATCACCATGAAGGAAGGTTATTTTAACATCAATCTGCTCTAAATGCAAATCTTCAATAGCCACAAGACTTAAAACAATACGAATAGAAGTCATTTTAACAATAGGAAAAAATATCTCATCAAAATCAATTCCCTTTTTCTGTGCAAATCCTTTTACAACTAACTTGTCTTTAAATATTTTCTTACCTCCTTCCTCTTCTTTCAATCTGTAAACCTACTTATTCTATAAAACTCTTTTACCTATAGGAAACTTGCACAAATCTTATGTCTTATTCTTTAGCAAAGAGTCCATTTCATCTTTCATTGTAGACTCCCATTGAATTTTAGTATCCACCTACATAGCTTCATCATAACTTTTAGGTTCACCAACATCAGCAAGTAAAATAGAATACAAAGAGGGAAAAAATATTTGTGGAGGTCTAATTTGCCTCGTTGACTATCTAATATTCACCGGTGTGTGTGGTATTTGTTGTTGTAGTTGTTGCAAATCGTGAGGAATGGCTAGAACATTAGCTTTTGGAGCATCATCCATCACTACATAATCATCTTCTTTCTTCTCATGTTGTTGCAACAGATCTTTGTACAACACTTTCTCATTGAATATGACATCTCGACTTCTTACAATTTTATGATTTTCAAAATCCCAAAGCTTATAACCAAATTTATTAATGCCATATCCAACAAAGACACATTTTTTTGATTTAGCTTCCAGCTTGGTTCTATTTTCAAAGTCTATATGAGAAAAAGCTTCACAACCAAAGGTCTTGAGAAAAGAATAACTCACCTTCTTACCAATCCATGCCTCCTCTGGAATACCATAGCCCAAAGGAGTAGAGGGACCTCTATTAATCAAATATACAGTAGTATTGACAGCCTTCGCCCACATGTGTAAGGGCAACCCAGCATGCAACCTCATGCTCCTTGCACATTCCATTATAGTCCTATTCATGTGTTCAGCCACTCCATTTTCCTATGGAGTCATTGAAACATTTTTTTGTCTAGGAATACGATTAGTGGAGCAATAATCTTCAAATTCATGACTACAATACTCACCACCATTATCAGATCTGACAAATTGTAACTTTTTACTAGTCTCATTTTCAACCAAGCATTTCCATTTCTTAAAAGTTTGAAATACATCAAATTTCTTTCTAAGGAAATAAACCCATACTTTTATAGTTGCATCATCAATAAATGTAACATATTAATGAGCACCACCAAGGGAAGATACTTGAGTTAGTCCCCATACATTGGAATGCACAAGCTCTAATTTCTCCCTTTTATTTTGCTTCCTAGTCTTTGCAAAACTCACTCTCTTTTGTTTTCCATACACACAACTTTCACAAAAATCCATATTAACAATTTCAAACCTAGTAAAAATTTCTTTGAATGAAGTACTTTCATACCTTTCTTACTCATGTGCCCAAGTCTATTGTGCCACAGCGCTGTATCAAAATCTACAATAGCTATTTGTTCTCCCTACTCAACTGCAACAATTGTTCCTAAACATTCATTTTTCTTTAAAACAATCAAAGTAGAAGGAATAATATGACTTTTACAAAGATATAAGGGTATGTGCAGGATCATGGTGTGCCAAAAAGTGGCGATGTGAAAAAAATAGAGTTTGAACACTTCTAAAAGCGCTTTAAAATCCGCTCTGACTTTTTTCCACCTATCTAGGTACCAAACTTCGAAGGAAAGGCCAAGCCTTATCGAATATTCGATAATCTTATAACATTATTATTATTATATTATAATAATATAAACATATTATATTATAATAGTATAATATATTAGTTAATATTATATACTATTATATTATAATAATAATATAATATAATAATAATATTATTATATAATATAATATTATTATTATTATATAATATAATAATAATATAATATAATAATATAATAATATAATATAATATTTTATATTATAATATATATTAATGTAATATAATATATATAAAATATAATATAATATAAAATATAATAATAATAAAGTAATATATTATAATATAATATATAATATTAAATATAATATAATGTAATATCTTATATATAAAATATCATATAAAATATAAGATATATGTTATATATGTTATATCTTATATATAAAATATAAGATATGCGCAATATCAAATATCCAATATAATATCGGATATCTGATATCTGTGACATTACATAAAAACAAAACTAGACCTCCATGCCCTTATTTCACATATTTCAGGAGTCAGAATATGGATGCGATCGGATATCAAATAGTGGATCGGATATCGGATATTAAAGTATTTTTTTTTTTTTTAACTCATTTTAAATCTAAATTCAATAGATTTTAGCATGATTTTGTTTGTTTTAATTGAATCTAGGGTTTTTTTGAAAAAAAATGTTAAAATTAAGGTTTTTTTAAAATATATATTACGTTTTGCAATTCAATAAGAATGGCTGATCAGAATGATGACACTAAGGCAGGGAGTAATATTCCTCGTAACCCCCCACCAAATGATCCAGTACCCCCACAAAACTGTCCACCAAATGATCCTCTACCCCCTCAAAACCCTCCTCGAATCGAGGATTTGATAAATGAAAATCTCACCGAGTTGAGAGGTTTGCATAGAACATATAATAATGTACTTGCATTGTCTCCTATATTATCCATGTTAAACACCATAGTGGATAACATTGAAACCCTTACAAGCCAACAAAATGTCGATCTTCATTGGCATGATGAAATGCATGAGATGTTTGATGATGGTTTGGATTATGATGAGGTTGCGACCCTCAAGATAAGCAAAGACGATTTGGATAGCCTTTTTCCGAACCCAAAAATGAGTTTACCAGTGGACCCCAAAAAATCCAAACTATCAATTAAATGGTGCACAAATGATGCCATATGTGCAAACTTTTGGGATCGTTGGTGGATGCTCTTCAATATCCCTCCACATGGCAATTTAGACATACCATTTTATTTCCTTAGAAAATTATATGTAGAATTTGTGTTGAAACTTAAAGTGAACTATTGGAGCATGAAGCCCAACATGGGCTTAGGACTAAGAGCTCCTCAGGATAGACCCTCTTCCTAGCAAAAAAAAGCTAGCACTTTTGTCCCCCCTACTAATATCTTCCCTCCTCTTCGAGTGCAACATCTAGATATTATGAGAGAGGCTAGCTCTCAGACCATCAGAGCCATTCATAAGCTGATTAGCCTAATGATATCTTAGGCTAGGTCAGTCCTACCTCCTTGTGTTGATGATGCTAGTGCCAGTTCATCATTGTCTAGCTCATCACACATTTGTGTGCCTCACACTTGCATTACGTGCAAGAATATTTTCTTGGGTCCCATAGGTGATCTTCTTAAGTATCATTTTTTATTAGATGAGGATACACCAAACACACACAAAGGCTATAGACCCTAATGCGAGAGAGGAGGGAAATGTAGAGGCATGGAATCCTTCGGTGTCGGTACGTGTATATATTTTTTTGTTATGACATATGTATTTAAATTTGATTTTTATAATAGAGTAATTTTAATGTTTAAGCCATATTGACTTTTATATGTATGTGACCTTCATTCATGTTTAGTTGATGACAGAGGAGGAGCTCAAACAAATTGATGATTCCATGCTCTCAGCCATTTCATTTGGCCTTGAGACATCTACAGTACATTATGTTGTGTTTGCATTTTTCTTTTCTATTTGATATATATGGTTGCTAATCTTTCTTTTATCTTACAGGTAGCACCTATCCCGGGGGGACAAAGTGTGGTGGTGAGCCATCATGCATTGACAAAGGAAAGGTAATTAGGCAATTTCTATTTGATTAAATATCAATGCATTCTTGTAAAATTTTTGTGGTAATCCCATTTAATTATATTCTTTATTTTATATAGGGCATGGCTATTGGCGATAAGCCTATACAGATTCCACATCGTAGACCATTTGGTATTTCCATTCACACTAAGAGCCCCATTGTATGTATAAGTATCATTTATTTTTTATTATCCTTATGTTTATAAATAAATTCAAGACTCATTTTCATGATATTAACAACTACTATTTTGTATCTCATAGGAGACTCCTAGTGCACATGAGGTCCAACGGTAGAGTTATGTAGATTTGATGACGTGGCCACTCACTCCTGAGGAGGAGCCTACAATAGTAAGTTGTAGTTTGAAATCATGATTAAATATGCTATAAATTTAGCATGCTATGAATTATAATGTTATAGTTTAAATTGTAGATTCATCTGACAAAGGTATTTGAACATATACAACCCATAATCAAAGAGGTACCAACATTGTTGAGGGCATACGAGAGGACTCTTGACCGGTGCAAGAGGTCGATGAGAGAGGTATTTATTATGAAAATTTGATAGTATAAATCTCCATTAGAAAAAAGATCGTTATGCATTTGAGTAATTCAATGTTAGATACGTAGAATCATCTAAATTTAGTAGTCTAACTTTGGGTTCTCCTTTTTTGTTTATGTAGGAGGCATCCGATCCACCTAGTGTAGTGAAGAGGCTTCATTTTGATCATCCACTGGCACCCTAGGATAGTATAGTTGTCGTTGGATGCATCATGAGACATTTTGAGATGGCATATGCCACATTGTATATAGAAACATTGATATTATACACATTCTGATGGCATGATCAACCACATTTTGTATATGGATCTATGTATTTTGATATATATTTGAGTACTTTGTCTATGGATACATGATGTTTGATATATATTTGTGTAAAATTTTGTCTATGGATACATGTATTTTCATATATATTTTTGTAATTTATGTGCACAATGATATACATATTAAATTAGTATCTAGTATTGTTCAATTTATCGTGGATCATGTGTATCGTTCATGTTTATGGAATATCATTAGTTTTGATTATGTTTGTTATATTCGATTCAAATGCAATAATTTTTTAATAACATTTTAACAACCTTTATTATCAAATTTGGATGCTATGTATAATTTGAACTACTATCATGACATAAACAAACTTGTTAACTTCCTACACAAGGTTCAGATAACCCCAAATTTGATTTTAAACTCCACCTTCAACCTTGAAACTAACTCTTGGCTTCAAATCTAATCTCAACATAGTTTAGGACTCCACTCCTCAACCATGGATTCTATTCCCAACCACCAATTCATTCATAGATTCATAATCTTTGATAACTTGCACTTCACTTTGTTACTATCCTCATACTACAACTTTTCAATTTCAACATAACTTCAAAATATTTCAACTTAAGAGACTTGATTGGAGAGTTCATTGATAGCCCTCACAAGCTCCAAGCTATTTTAGGCCTCAAAATTACCATCCTGTAGCACTCAATGGTTCATTGATAGCCCTCATGAGCTTTGAGTTATGACCCTTAAAATATTGACCTCAAAATGCACTTAGAGCACCTTGGAGACTCCTCGGTACAGGGTGGCCATAGACGATGGCTGGTCTCCATGGCCAAAACAAGGGTGTCACTAAGGTTCACCCACCCACCTAGAGCTAATGGCACCGACAATTCGATGCAAAGATCAGTGGTTTCAAAGGTATGTTGTGGTGCACTTATGAATTGAGGCACACTGCAAGTTTTGGCATCGAGAGAGATCGCTGTGTTGAATGAAAATGAAATGTGATCTCTCAAAAATGAGATAGATTATTTTAGGCCTTAGAATCATCATCCTATAGCATTAAATAGTTCATCGATATCCCTCACGAGCTCCGAGCTATGAGCCTCGAAAGATCAACCTCCAAAGGCACTTAGAGCACCTTGGAGACTCCTCGGTACGGGGTGCTCATGGATGATGGATGGTCTTTTTGGCTAGAAGAATGGTGTGACTAGGGTTCACCCACCTACTCAAAGCTAATGGTGCTGACGATTCGATGCCAAGATTAGCGGTTTCAAAGTTACGTTGTGGTGCACCTATGAACTGAGGCATACTGTGAGTTTTGGCATTGAGCGAGATCGCTATGTCGAATGCAAATGGAATGTGATCTCTCAAAAATGAGATGGGTTATCTGAGGCCTCAGCATCACTATCCTATAGCATTTGACAATTCATCGATAGCTATCACGAGCTCTAAGTTATGAACCTCAGAATATCAACCTCGAAAGGCACTTAGAGCACTTTGGAGACTCCTCGATACGGGGTGGCCCTGGACAATGCATGGTCTCCATGGCCAAAACAAGGGTGTGACTAGGGTTCACTCGCCCACTCTGAGCTAATGGCACTGATGATTCAATGACAAGATCAACGATTTCAAAGTTACGCTGTGGTGCACCTATGAACTGAGGCACACTGCAAGTTTTGGCATCGAGTGAGATCGCTATGCCAAATGCAAATGGAATGTGATCTCTCAAAAATAAGATAATTACATTAGACCTTAGCATCACCATCTTGTAGCATTTGACAGTTCATTGATAGCCATCACGAGCTCTAAGTTATGACCCTCAGAATATCAACCTTGAAAAGCACTTAGAGCACCTTGGAGACTCCTTAGTACGGGGTAGCCACAGATGATGTATGGTCTTTGTGGCCAGAGTAAGGGTGTGACTAGGCTTCAGCCACCCACCCAAAGCTAATGATTCAATGCCAAGATCAACGGTTTCAAAGTTATGTTGTGGTACACATATGAACTGAGGCACACTGCGAGTTTTGACATCGAGCGAGATCACTATGCCGAATGCAAATGGAATGTGATCTCTCAAAAATGAGATAGGTTATTTTAGGTCTTAGAATCACCATCCTATAGCATTCAATAGTTCATTGATAGCCCTCATGAGGTCCAAGTTATGACCGTCGAAAGATTGACGTCGAAATGCACTTAGAGCACCTTGGAGACTCCTCGGTACGGGGTGGCTGCAAATGATGAATGGTCTCCATGGCTAGACTAAGGGTGTTACTAGGGTTCACCCACCCATCTAAAGCTAATGGCATTGACGATTCGATGCCAAGATCAGTGGTTTCAAAGTTACGCTGTGGTGCACCTATGAACTGAGGCACACTGCGAGTTTTTGCAGCGAGTGAAATCGTTGTACCGAATGCAAATGGAATGTGATCTCTTGAAAATGAGATAGGTTATTTTAGGCCTCAGCATCACCATCCTATAACATTAAATAGTTCATTGATATTCATCATGAGCTCTGAGTTATGACCCTCGAAATATCAACCTCGAAAGGCACTTAGAGCACCTTGGACACTCCTTAGTACACGGTGGCCACGGACGATGGATTGTCTTTATCGCTAGAAAAAGGGTGTGACTAGGGTTCACCCACCCACCTAGAGCTAATGGCACTGACGATTCGATGTCAAGGTCATTGGTTTCAAAGTTACATTGTGGTGCACCTATGAACTGAGGCACACTATGAGTTTTGGCATCGAGTGAGATCACTGTACCGAATGCAAATGGAATGTGATCTCTCAAAAATGAAATAGGTTATTTTAGGCCTCATCATCACCATCTTGTAGCATTCAATAGTTCATCAATAGCCATCATGAGCTCCGAGCTATGACCCTCAAAATATTGACCTCTAAAGATACTTAGAGCACCTCAGAGACTCCTCGGTACAGAGCAGCCATGGATGATGGATGGTCTTCATGGCTAGAAAAATGGTGTAACTGCGGTTCATCCACCCACCCAGAGCTAATGGCACTAACAATTTGATGCCAAGATCAGTGGTTTCAAAGTTACGTTGTGGTGCACCTATGAACTGAGGCACACTACAAGTTTTGGAATCGAGTGAGATCGTTGTGCCAAATGCAAATGGAATGTGATCTCTCAAAAATGAGATCTATTATTTTAGGCCTCAGCATCACCATCCTATAGCATTCAAGAATTCATTGATAGCCATCACGAGCTTTGAGTTATGACCCTTGGAATATTGACCTCAAAAGGCACTTAGAGCACCTTGGAGACTCCTCGGTACGGGGTGGTCGTGGATGATGAATGGTCTCTATTGTTGGAATGAAAGTGTGACTAGGGTTCACCCACCCACCTGGAGCTAATGGCACTGATGATTTGATGCCAAGATCAGTTGTTTCAAAGTTACACTGTGGTGCACCTATGAACTGAGGCATACTGCGAGTTTTGGCATCGAGCGAGATTGTTGTGCTGAATGCAAAAACAATGTGATCTCTCAAAAATGAGATAGGTTATTTTAGGTCTCAACATTATTATCATGTAGCATTTGACAGTTCATCAATAGCCCTCATGCGGTTTGAGTTATGACCATCGAAAGATTGAGCGCAAAATGCACTTAGAGCACCTTGGAGACTCCTCAGTATGGGGTGGCCACAAATGATGGATGGTCTCTATGGCTGAAAAGAGGGTGTGACTAGGGTTCACTTGCCCATCCAAAGCTAAAAGCATTGATGATTCAATGCCAAGATCAGTGGTTTCAAAGTTACGCTGTTGTGCACCTATGAACTGAGGCACACTGCGAGTTTTGGCATTTAGCGAGATTGCTCTACCGAATCCAAATGGAATGTGATCTCTCAAAAATGAGATAGGTTATTTTAGGCCTTAGCATTAGTATCCTATAGCATTTTATAGTTCATTGATAGCCCTCACGAACTTTGAGTTATGACCCTCGAAAGATCAACCTCAAAATGCACTTAGAGCATCTTGGAGACTCCGTGGTATGGGGTGGCCACAAATGATGTATGGTCTTCGTGGCTAAAACAAGGGTGTGGCTACAGTTCACCCGCCCATTTGAAGCTAATGGTGTTGATTATTTGATGCCAAGATCAGTGGTTTCAAAGTTACACTTTGGTGCACCTATGAACTAAGGCACATTGCGAGTTTTGGCATCGAGCGAGATCGTTGTGCTGAATCCAAATAGAATATGAGCTCTCAAAAATGAGATAGGTTATTTTAGTCCTCAACATCATCATCTTGTAGCATTTAACAATTCATTGATAGCCCTCACGAGCTCTGAGTTATGACCTTCAGAAGATTGACCTCAAAATGCACTTAGAGAACCTTGGGGACTCCTCGGTACGGGGTGGCCGCGAACGATGGATGGTCTATGTGGCCATAACAAGGGTGTCACTAGGGTTCACCTGCCCACCTAGAGCTAATGGCACTGACGATTCAAATAGTTCTAGCTGATAGGAGTTAGATTTTGAAAAGTTGTCAAGAGAATTTGTAAAAGTTGCTAAGTAACTTTTTGCAATTTTTGCGCTAAGACAAGTTTTATTGCAAATTTGATTGCAAATGGACTCTACAAACTCCTAGGGACCCTAGTAATGTTCTAAACATCTAGACTTACCTAAAAAACATGGAATTTACCAAAAATCCACTTTATTAGACCAATTGATGGCCAAGGCTTATAGTTGCACCATGGGGTCTTTTGTCCATTACAAATGTAGATGGTCATAGGCAGATCATTAGATCTATCCCTAGACCTTATTACATCAAGAAAAGAAAAATGATTAGGTGCTTTTCACTAGTGTTCCATGTATTTCATTAATGATATTGGACTAAGAACTAGTTTTCCTCTCTGTTGGAAGGGTGGGCCTAAGGGTTCAACACTAATGGGTGATGTTGAACCACCTTGGTAATGACTAGTTCATTTTCCCAATGATTCTAAGCATGGTAACCAATGGAGGAAGAGTTGGCATGGTTGTAATAATGCATGGTAACCATGATGAACCAACAAAAAGAAGAAACACTATGAACCATGATGCACTTGAAAATAAAGATGATTATGGAGAGGATCAAATTTTAAGTGACTTATTGAATGTTTCAACTTATGAAATGACTTGAGATTATTATGAGACCTTATTAGGACCTATCTAATGACTCAATTACCCTATGCAAACCTAGACATAATACTAAAATTCTAATCTCATGGTCCTTTACAATTTTTCAATATGAAAGTTTTTCAAAACATTATACAATATTATGACTCTTTATGCTTTCAAATGCCATGATTGGTTGCAAAATGGAAGAAATCAAGTCTTCTAATTGTTCATTCGTACTTTCTAGAATTTTCATATTTGATTAGTTTGATAAAAATAGTTTTAATAATCATAATGTCAAATTTATGTCAAATAAGGAAAAAACCAAACTTGCAATAAGATATCTGCAAGCAATTATCTTTGATATAGTTATAAATGCTGTTAAAATTGTTCTTATAGCCTTGTATCACATGCAAATATGATTTGCAAGAACTTGTTCAATATTTTCCTCTTATAATTCCTTACAAAGAACCTACCAAAATACAAATTAGAATGTGCAACTAATTTAACCTATCTTTTTCATTATTACAAAAACCATATACAAAAAAAATTCACATCTTACATCATAATACATCATAAATCTTAGGAATTCTCTCCAATACCCCCCCCCCCCCCACCCCCCCCCCCAACTCTTCATGATGTAGCTACATTCCAATATCGTAAAAAAAATTAGTAACTTATTGTATTAAACAAGATAATCATCAGTTCATTGAATCATTATGAAGAAAATAACATAAGAAGTAAATATAAAGATAATTCTCATATATTCACATCTTAGTAACAGGGCTTCATCATCAGTATTAGCAATAGTAAAAATTTCTTTTACTTTTGGTCTTCGTTGATGCTTCAACAACTTTAAATTTGTTGCTATAATAAGATGTGAATATATGAGAATTATTTTCTACTTCTGATAATCTTCGAATGCAAGAATTCTATTCCTTCTAAGCACGTATGTCCGCAGCCTAATTCCAACGACAAAAACTAAACTGGTAGGATATGTGAATCCATCATCTGTGATTAGTTGTGCAAATTTTTGTTTACCTCTTACACAACGTGCTAACCAATAATCAAATTTGTCATCATTCCCTTGTGGTGCGACCAATGCAAAGACATGTCCTGGCTAAAGTAGATCTGATAAATGGTTATGCTCAAGTGGAGTAAGATAATGTGGAGCCCATGTGTCCACCCACTCAATTGACTCACAGTGATCCTAATCACACTAAAAACAACTAGGACAAAAACAAGCTAGCTGTCATGTCCAAATAGTCCATGTACTAGAATCAAAGCTTCGGAATGAATGCATTTTTTATGAGTCTCTCACTATATCAAAATCTAATATATCAGCTACAAACCCTTCCTCAACCAACCAAAAGAACCTACATACCATTGAATCAAGAGTCCCCCCTATGATAATTCTAAACTACACCAATCAACAATGCAATGAGCATCAAGAAGCTCTGCTGCTGCAATCTTCAGTTGCTCCTTAACTAGAGCTCTCTTCACACATGCCCACACTCCATCATGTTCCCCTTTTCCATGGCCAGAATAAAAAAAACTCCAAATATGAGGCACCCCTCTCTCTATGTGCATCCTACACAACCAATAAATCATGCGAGCATTCTTGAATTGACCCGTACAGCTATCTAACCAAATGATATGTCTATCCATAGCAATTGCATGCTTGTGTAAGAAATCAAAATAATTCTCGAAACAATTTTGCACAAACTCATGAGACTGAGATCTATCATCACTCATATAAAAAGGATACTCTCTAATAATCTTTCAATTATCTTCTGCACTATCAAGGGCATGTCTATATGTTATGTGAACAAAAATAGCAATCTGAATAGGGTTGTAATACTGAGATTGTGTCTCATTTTGAGGTTGCATTGTGTAGTTCTCAGCAAAATCAACAACTAATATAATAGTGTCAATGAGAAAAGTCTTCTTGCACATTCTAAAGTGTTCATCCAACCACTAAAAGACCTATGACTATGTCTTGCATACTTGTAAAAAAGATTTTCCTTGAAATCTGAAACAAAACTAGCCACACTAATATCTTTTCCAACCAATTCACATCTAGAGCTCTCACCTCCACTCTTCAATGTGTATTTCACCGTTTCATAAACCTTTTTTTTCACTATTGTCTTTCCAAGATCTTGTTCACACCCCTCATGGAAACATGTGTCAAACTTGGATAAACCACCACATTCTAAACACTTCTCATTTAAGCAAGCATTTCTATAAACGAAACAACCATCAACTCTACAACATAAAATTTGATCTACCAGGTCTCTTGATGATTTTGAAAGCCCACTAGCACCACAATCCTCCAACATTTCTTTACTATGCAAAGTAGAACAGATGGAGCATAATAGTTCATAGTGCATAGAAAACTCAACATGATATTTGCAACAACATGTATTTCAAATTTTGAGTGGCACGCAATAAAATGGCTTCAAAGATTCAAAAGCCCTTTGTGATATATGAAGACATGGATGACTCTCTAAATTGTTTGAACAACATAGTTTGACTTACCTCCAAATAGTTTTTAGGATGCAGCATGCAGTCTCTGATGCCAGTTCTAAACTTTAACACATCTTTAGCATTGGCTGATACTCGTGAGTTAGAGTGCCAAAATTGTGTAATTTCTTCCTTCACATCATTAGATAGCTTCTTATCAAAACATGGAAGTCTCCCACCAAATGCCCATGTTTAATTTTGAAGAGGATCATCAATTTTCTCTTGTCGACTAAGTGCTCTTTTATAAGTAGTATGATTTAGATTCAAATCAATACAAGTTTTTCTCATATATCTACCCTTTCTCAAATGATGAATTACCAAAGAGGTTGTAATAACCCTTCGAGCAGCTCTGTTATCCTTCGCCCTGCTATTTTTCCCAATGCTATTGAGAGCACTGAAAAGATTCTTCACAATAATTGCATTTCTTTCCAACTTTTTATTGACACGAATCTTCAATTTGGAAATCATAGGTCTCATCTTATGCATCTTTAATAAGTGCATGAAAAGCTAACATTGCTCTACGATTGTCTTGTTGTCGAAAAACATATGATATAGTCTTGAAGTCCATATCCGAATGGTTCTTTCTGATTTTTTCCCTTCCAAACTTGTAATAATCATTTCATCAATTTCAATTATCTATTTTGGTGTTTTAGAACCTTCATGTCGATTATAATTATGAGATATGTAAGGTTCTTGTGCATTAGGTTCCTGTGCATTGTCATATTCGACATGGTCAATTATGCAATTTGGATTATGACTTGGTAACATTTCATCTTCAAAATTATCATTCTCTAAAATTTAAATTTCAACATTATTGTTTTCAATATGTACATTATCATTCCCCAAATGTACATATTCATTATCTGAGTCTATGATTTCTCCTTCAACTAATTCATCGTCAACCTAACTGATATTTAGCATATCTTGTCTTTTTCTTTAGTGTTCCATTTTGTCCCTTTCCCTATATGCTACAATGTCTTCATTAGATATCTTCCTTTTTCATTTAGCCTTTTGACAACTACTGCTCCCCATTTAGATGACACTATCGAACACTTAATATTATATTTTCAAACTTTTTTGAATGGTTAAGCCCCAAAATGCGACTTTTTGTAAAACCTATGAAAAAAACTCAAAAAATGATGTTGTCGGGTCTATAGGGACAAGGAATATGTTGGAAATTGATGCTAGTAATATTGGATATCCGATTTCAAATCGCATATCCGATAGGCGACCTAGGGACTTTAGGAGGAAAAATTGATTTTGGGAGTTATAGATTATGATTTATAAATCAATTTAGTTATATTACAATGTAAAGATGTATTATAATATATTATATATATAATAATGTAACGTCAAGATATAACCTATAATCTATTAATATATAATAATATATTATGTTATTCTTATTATAGTCTATAAATATAATTTATATTATTATTATTTTTCCTATATTTTATTAAATATAATAACATACTATATTATATATGTATGTATGTATGTATGTATGTATGTTATTAATATATATTTATTATAATCTATAATATATTATTATTATTATGAGTTATGTTATCAATATATAATAATATATTATCTTATTAGTATCATAATCTATAAATATTATATATATATATATATGTCCATAGGAGTCCTAGGACCCCTAGGGACATAATATAATCATTCTTATGGGTCAAGAGGCATCATAGGTTGACCTATGACCCCCTTCAACCCAATACATGATGACATATGTCCCTAGGGGTCCTAGGACCCCTAGAGAAATATTAGAATCATTATTATGGGTCAAAGGGGGTCATAGGTTGACCTATGACCCCCTTCGACCCATTAAATGATGACATATTTTCTAGGGGTCCTAGGACTCCTAGGGACATAATTAAATTGTTCTTATGGGTCAAAGGGGGTCATAGGTCATTCGACCTATTAAATGATGACATATGTCCCTAGGGGTCCTAGGACCCCTAAGGAGATAATAGAATCATTCTTATGAGTCAAAGGGGGTCATAGGTTGACATATCAGGTCCTTCAACCCATAACATGACTACATATTTCCCTAGGGGTCGTAGGACCCCTAAGGACATATTAGAATCCTTCAAATGGGTCAAAGGGGGTCATAGGTTGACCTATGACCCCCTTCGACCCTAGGGGTCCTAGGACCTCTAGTGACATAATAAAATTGTTCTTATGGGTCAAAGGGGGTCATAGGTTGACCTATGACCCCCTTCAACCCACTAAATGATGACATATGTCCTTAGAGGTCCTAGGACCCCTAAGGAAATAATATAATCATTCTTATAGAACAAAAGGGGACATAGGTTGACCTATGACCTCATTCGACTCATTACATCACGACATATATCCCTAGGGGACCCCTAAAGACATAATAAAATCATTCTTGTGGGTCAAAAGGGGTCATAGGTTGACCTATGGCCCCCTTTGACCCATTACATCATGACATATGTCGCTAGGGGTCCTAGGAGCCATAGTGACATATTAGAATCATTCAAATGGGTCAAAGGGGGTCATAGGTTGACCTATTAGCCCCTTTGAACCATTACATGATGACATATGTCTGTAAGGGTCCTACAACCCCTAGGGACATAATAGAATCATTCTTATGGGTCAAATCGGGTCATAGGTTGACCTATGACCCCCTATGACCCATTAAATGATGACATATGTCCCTAGGGGTCCTAGGACACCTAGGGACATAATATAATCCTTCTTATGGGTCAAAGGGGGTCATAGGTTGACCTATGACCCCATTTGACCCATTACATGATGACATATGTCCCTAGTGGTCCTAGGACCCCTAGGGACATATTAGAATCATTCAAAAGGGACAAAGGGGGTCATAGGTTGATCTATGACCCCCTTCAAATGAATAAATGATGACATATGACCCTAGGGTTCCTAGGACCCCTAAGGACATAATATAATCACTCTTATGGGTCAAAAGGGGTCATAGGTTGACCTATGACCCACTTCGATCCATTACATGATGACATATGTCTCTAGGGGTCCAAGGACCCCAAAGACATATTAGAATTGTTCAAATCAGTCAAAAGGGGCCATAGGTTGACCTATGACCCCTTCGACCCATTAAATGATGACATATGTCACTAGGGATCCCAGGACCCCTAGGGACATAATAGAGTCATTCTTATGGGTCAAAGGGGGTCATCAATTGACCTATAACCCCCTTTTACTCATTACATGACGACATATGTCCCTAGGGTAAGAATCATTCTTATGGGTTAAAAGGGGTCATAGCTTGACCTATGACCCCTTTGACCCATTAAATGACAATATATGTTCCTACGGGTCCTATGACCCCTAGGAAAAAAATAGAATCATTCTTATGGATCAAAAGGGATCATAGGTTGACCTATTACCCCCTTCGACCCATTCCATGATGACATATGTTGCTAGGGGTCCTAGGACCCTTAAGGACATATTAGAATCATTCTTATGGGCCAAAGGGGGTTTATAGGTTGACCTATGACCCCCTTCAAACCATTACATGATGATATATGTCCCTAGGGGTCCTAGGACCACTAGGGACATAATAGAATTGTTCTTATTGTTCAAAGGGGGTCATAGATTGACCTATGAACCCCTTCAACTCATTACATGATGATATATGTTCGTAGGGGTCCTAAGACCCCTAGGGACATAATACAATCATTCTTATGGGTCAAAGGGGGTCATAGCTTGACCTATGACCCCCTTCAACCCATTACATGATGACATATGTCCCTAGGGGTCCTAGGACCCCTAAGGACATATTAGAATCATTTAAATGGGTCAAAGAGGGTCATAGGTCAATCTATGACACCCTTTGACCCGTTACATGATGACATATGTCCCAAGGGGTCCTATGACCCCTTGGCACATAATATTATCATTCTTACAGATCAAAGGAGGTCACAGGTTGACCTATGACCCCCTTAAACCCATTAAATGATGACATATGTCCTATTACCCCTAGGGACATAATAGAATTATTCTTATGGGTCAAAGGGGGTCATAGGCTGACCTATGACCCACTTTGACTCATTTTATGATGACATATGTCCCTAGGGGTCCTAAGACCCCTAGGGACAAATTAGAATCCTTCAAATGGGTTAAAGGGGGTCATAGGTTGACATATGAACCCCTTCAATGCATTCAATGACAACATATGTCCCTAGGGGTCCTAGGACCCCTAGAGACATAATAGAATCATTCTTATGCGTCAAAGGCGGCCATAGGTTGACCTATGACCCCCTTCGATACATTACATGACAACATATGTTCCTAGGGGTCTTAGGACCCTAGGGACATATTAGAATCGTTCTTATGGGTGAAAAGGGGCCATAGGTTGACTTATGACCCCCTTCGACCCATTAAATGAAACCATATGTCCCTGGGGGTCCTAAGACCCCAAGGGACATAATAGAATCATTTTTATGGGTCAAAATTTGACCCATTAAATGACAACATAGGTCCCTAGGGGTCCTAGACCCCTAGCGACATAATATAATCGTTCTTATGGGTCAAAGTGGGTCATCATGTAATGGGTCAAAGGGGGTCATAGGTTGAACTATGACCCTCTTCGACCCATTAGATGATGACATATTTCCCTAGGGGTCCTAGGACCCCTAGGGACATATTAGAATCATTCAAATGGGTCAAAGTGGGTCATAGGTTTACCAATGACCCCTTTCGACCCATTACATGATGACATATGTCCCTAGGGGTCCTAGGACCCTTAAGGAAATAATAGAACCATTCTTATGGGTTAAAAGGAGTCATAGGTTGACCTATGACCCCCTTCGAGCCATTAAATGATGACATATGTCCCTAGGGGTCCTAGAAACCCTAGGGACATATTAGAATCATTCAAATGGGTCAAAAGTGGACATAGGTTGACCTATGACCCCCTTCGAACCATTACATGATGACATATGTCCTTAGGGGACCTAAGGCCCCTAGGGACATAATAGAATTGTTCTTATGGGTCAAAGGGGCTCATAGGTGATGCCCTTTGACCCACTAAATGATGAGACATATCCCTAGGGGTCGCAAGATCCCTAGGAAAATAATATAATTGTTCTTATGAGTACAATGGGGCCATAGGTTGACTTATGACCCCCTTCAACTCATTACATAATGACATATGTCCCTCGAGGACCCCTAGTGACATAATAAAATCATTCTGATGGGTCAAAGGGAGTCATAGGTTGACCTATGACCCCCTTCGGCCCATTACATCATGACATATGTGCCTAGGGGTCCTAGGACCCATAGAGGCATATTAGAATTGTTCAAATGGGTCAAAGGGGGTTATAGCTGGACCTATAACCCCCTTATACCAATTACATGATGACATATGTCTGTAGGGGTCCTAGGACACGTAGGGACATAATAGAATCATTCTTATGGGTCAAAGGGGGTCAAAGGTTGACCTATGACCCCCCTTCGACCCATTAAATGGTGACATATGTTCCTAGGGGTCCTAGGACACCTAAGGACATAATAGAATCCTTTTTATGGGTCAATGGGGGTCATAGGTTGACCTATGACCCCGTTCGATCCATTACATGATGAAATATTTCTCTAAGGATCCTCAGACCCCTAGGGACATATTAGAATCATTCAAGTGGGTAAAAGGGGGTCATAGGTTGACCTATTACACCCTTTGATCCATTACATGATGACATATGTCCCTACGGGTCGTAGGGCCATTAGGGACATAATAGAATCGTTCTTATGGGTCAAAGGGGGTCATAGGTTGACATATGACCCCCTTCGATGCATTAAATGATGACAGATGTCCTTAGAGGTCCTAGTACCCCTAGGGACATAATGGAATTGTTCAAATGGGTCAAAGCGGGTCATAGGCTGACCTATGACCGCTTTCGACCCATTACATTATGACATATCTCCCTAGGGGTCCTAGGAACCCTACGGACATAATAGAATTGTTCTTATGGATGAAAGGGGGTCATAGGCAGACCTATGACCCCCATCGACTAATTACATGATGACATATGTCCTTAGGGGTCCTAAGACCCCTAGGGACAAATTATAATTATTTAAATGGGTCAAAAAGGGTCATAGGTTGACCTATTAACCCTTTCGATTCATTAAATGATGACATATATCCCTAGGGGTGCTAGGACCCCTCAGAACATAATAGAATCGTTCTTATGGGTCAAACGTGATCATTGATTTACCTATGGCCCCCTTCGACACTTTACATGATGACATATGTCCATATAGGTCCTAGCACCCCTAGGGACATATTAGAATCATTCTTATGGGTAAAAGGGGGTCATATGTTGACCTATGACCCTCTTCGACCAATTAAATGATCACATATGTCCCTAGGGGTCTTAGAACCCCTAGGGACATAATACAATCCTTATTATGGGTCAAAGGTAGTCATAGGTTGACCTATAACCCCCTTCGACCCATTACATGATGACATATGTCCTTAGGGGTCGTAGGACCCCTAGGAACATATTAGAATCATTGTTATGGGTCAAAGGTGTTAATAGGTCCCTTCGTCCCATTACATGATGACATAATAGTATCGTTCTTATGGGTCAAAGGAGATCATAAGTTGAACTATGACATCCTTCAACCCATTACATGAAGACATATGTCCCTAGGTGTCCTAGGACCCTTATAGAAATAATAGGATCATTCTTATGGGCTTCAACCCATTAGATCACGACATATGTCCCTAGGGGTCCTAGGACCCCTACGAAGATATTAGAATTGTTCAAATTGGTCAAAGGGTGTCATAGGTTGACCTATGATCCCCTTTGACACATTAGATGATGACATATGTCCCTAGGGGTCCTAGTACCCCTAGGGACATATTAGAATCGTCCTAATGGGTCAAAAAGGGTCATAAGTTAACCTTTGACCACCTTCGACCCAATAAATGATGACAAAGAATCATTCTTATGGGTCAAAGAGGGTGATAGGTAGACCTATGACCCCCTTCAACCCATTACATGATGACATATGTCCCTAGGGGTCCTAGGATTGCTAGGACATATTAGAATCATTCAAATGGTTCAAAGGGAATCATAGGTTGACCTATGACACCCTTCAACCCATTACATGAAGACATATGTCCCTAGGCATCCTAGGACCCCTAGGGACATAATAGAATTGTTCTTATGGGTCAAAGGGGGTCATAGGTTGACCTATGACCCCCTTTGACCCATTACATGATGACATATGTTCCTAGGGGTCCTAGGATGACTAAAGACATAATAGAATCATTCTTATGGGTCAAAAGAGGTCATAACTTGACTTAGGACCTCCTTCGACCCATTACATCATGACATATGTCCGTAGGGATCTTAGGAGCCCTAAAGACATATTAGAATCATTCAAATGGGTCAAAGGGTGTGATAGGTTGACTTATGACCCAATTTCATTATTACATGATGACATATGTCCCTAGTGGTCCTAGGACACCTAGGCACATAATAGGATCATTCTTATGGGTCAAAAGAGCTCATAGGTGGACCTATGACCCCCTTTGACCCATGAAATGATGACATATGTCCCTAGGGGTCCTACAACCCTTAGGGACATATTAAAATCATTCTAATGGGTCAAAGGGGATCATAGGTTGACCTATGACCCCCTTCGACCCATGAAATGATGACATATGTTCCTAGGGGTCCTAGTGCCCCTAGAGACATAATAGAATCGTTCATATGGGTCAAAGGGGGTCATAGTTTGACCTATGACCCTCTTCAAACCATTAAATGATGACATATGTCCCTAGGGGTCCTAGGACCCCTAGGTACATAATAGAATCGTTCAAATGGGTCAAAGGGGTTCATAGTTTGACCTATGACCCCTTTTGACCCATTACATGACAACATATGTCCCTAGGGGTCCTAGGACCCCTACGAACATATTAAAATCATTCAAATGGATCAAAGGGGTTCATAGTTTGACCTATGACCCCCTTCGACCCATTAAATGATGACATATGTCCTTAAAGGTCCTAGGACCCCTAGAGACATAATAGAATCGTTCTTATGGGTCAAAGGGTGCCATAGGTTGACCTATGACCACCTATGACCTATGTCCCTAGGCGTCCTAAGACCGCTAAGGATATATTAGAATTGTTTTTATGCTTCAAAGGGGGTCATAAGTTGACCTATGACCCCTTTTGACCCATTACATGATGACATATGTCGCTAGGGGTCTTTGGACGCCTAGGGACATAGTAGAATCATTCTTACAGGTCAAAAGGGGTCATAGGTGAACCTATGACCCCCTATGACCTATGACAAAATGACATATGTCCCTAGTGGTCCTAGGACCCCTAGGGACATATTAAAATTATTTAAATGGGTCAAAGGGGGTCATAGGTTGACCTATAACTCTTTTCGACCCATTATATTACGACATATGTCCCTAGGGGTCCTAGGACCCCTAGGGACATAGTAGAATCATTCTTATGAGTCAAAGGGGTGATAAGTTGACTTATGACCCCATTCGATCCATTACATGATGACATATGTCCCTAGGGGTCCTACTACCCCTAGGGACATATTAGAATCATTCAAATGTGTCAAAGCTTTGATCCAGTAAATGATGATATATGTTCCTAGGGTAACTAGAATCCCTAGGGACATAATAGAATCATTCCTATGAGTCAAAAGGGGTCATAGGTAACCCTTTGACCCATTACATAATGACATATGTCCGTAGGGGTTCTAGAACCTCTAGGGACATATTAGAATCGTTCAAGTCGGTCAAAGAGGGTCATAGGTCATAGGTTGACCTATGACCCCCTTCGACCCATTGAATAATGACATATGTCTCTAGTGGTCCTAAGACTCCTAGGGACATAATAAAATCTTTCTTATGGGTCAAAGGGGGTCATAGGTTGACCTATGACATATGACCCTACGGGTCCTAGGACCTCTAAGGACATATTAGAATCATTCAAATGGGTCAAAGGGGGTCATAGGTTGAGCTATGATCCCCTTTGACTCATATGAAGCATACTAATATGTCCCTAGGGGTCCTAGGACCACTAGAGACAAAGGTCATCATGTAATGGGTCGAAGTGGGCCATCAGTTCAACTCATAAGGATGATTCTAATATGTCCCTAGGGGTCCTAGGACCCTTGGGGATAAATGTCATCATTTAATGGGTAGAAGGGGGTCATAGGGTGACCTATGACCCCCTTTGACCCATAAGAATGATTGTAATATGTCCCTAGGGGTCTTAAGATCCCTAGGGACATATGTCACCATGTAATGGGTCGAAAAGGGGTCATAGGTCAACCTAAGACCCCCTTCGATCCATAAGAACAATTCTAAACGATTCTAATATGTCCCTAGGTGTCCTAGGGACATGTCATCATGTAATGGGTCGAAGGGGGTCATAGGTCACATTATGACCACATTCAACCCATAAAAATAATTCTAATATGTCACTATTGTTCTTAGGACCCACACACACACACAAACACACACACACAGATATATATATATATATATATATATATATTTATAGATTATAAACTAATAAGATAATATATTGTTATATATTAATAACATACATACATACATAGATATATATATATATAGATATATATATATATAATATTACGTTATTATATTTAATAAAAATATAGGAAAAATAATAATAATATAATATAATAATATATATTATATTTATAGATTATAATAAGAATAATATAATATATTATCTGTTATATCTTTAGTTACGTTATTATATATATATATATATATGTATATTTTACATAGTAATATAACTCTAATAATTGATAAGTTATAAACTATAAATCAGAAACTCGATTTTCACTCTAAAATGTCTTACGATTTGAAATTTCCCTCCAAAAGTGGATTTGGGCTTATGAAGCCATATCGGATATCTGATTAGGCCTTGTATTCACCAAGACTGCTCGGTCAACCCAAAAAACATGTTTGAGGATGGTTTTAGTGACACTTAGACTTCGAGTAGCCACCTGACAATGTTATTTTGATCAAAATTGAATGAAACAAATTTATTTTTCTTAATATGGCTCTCGAGATTCCATCAATATAATTTCTGTCAAATTATGGGTTTGATAAGTATTTATTAGTTAATTATCAATGAAGATTATTGTAAAGTGTTGATTGACATACTGATTGAAAAATAGCTATAACTTTCAAACGGTATAACATTTTTTAAATCTAAAAGTTGCGTCACATTCTATGCTTCACCTAGTATAAAAAAAAAATTTAAAAAAAAATTGGTAAATTTTTCTATTAGTTAAGGTGGTCAGACATGGGAGTTTTTTTTTTCGAATTTTTTTTGGTAAAAAATTCATATTTAATTATTTATTTGGAATTAAAATTCCAAAAAATATGCATCAAATTCAAGCATGAGTCTACTTTTTATATCTATAATTATATTAAAAAAATATTATGATTTGATTTTGATTCAGGTGGTAAGACATACACCTACTTTTTATTTTTGCCCTAAAATTTTCGTAGTACTGCATTAAAATCCAAACTTTTAACCAATCAATTATTTTTTTCTCCTGATAAGGCCTAGTACTTTAGAAACTACATTCAATTTTTTCCAAATTATTTTCTTACAAATTTTTTATATAAAGTCCATAACCACTTTAAAATTATGTGTCAAGTTGACATAACCCTGATTTGCTAATTTTTCACTGCCACTTAAGGCCATAGTTTGGTACACCATGATCTTGCACATACCCATAAGGTGCCTATTTTCACACCTTTTTCTACTACAAGGGAACCTTTTGAAACCTTGCAATTTTTATCATTAAAAGTAACAACACAACCCCCATCACCGACTTGCCCTACTAAAATTAAATTCCTACTCAGCCTTGGAACATGTCTGACCTCATGTAGTAGCCAATGATTCCCATTCTGCAACTTAATCTTAATTTTTCCCTTTCCAACAATCTGACAGGATTCATTATCCCCCAAATAAACAAGCCCAAAATTCCCTTGGACATAATCAATGAAATAACCTCTATGAGGTGCAGTATGAAATGAACCACCAAAATCTAAAACTCATGAATCATCAACACTTTCTAAAGACAAAAGAAAAGCATCCTCTTCAAATTTGTTACTTACCACATTTGCATCCTTGTCTCCATTTAATTTATCTCCTTCATTTTTCTTTTGATTCCAGCAATCTTTCTCTTTATGACCTAGTTTCCCATAGTACCAGTAGTCATTCGGTCCTCTTGATTGAGACCTCTTCCCCTTTGACTTTCCTCTTGATTTTTCAAGATTTTTAGAGTTACTTCCTCTCTTAGTCATTCTACCCTTTCTTTGTGCATTCAAAGTACTTCCTAATGTAGATCCACCTAAGGATTTCCTATGAGTTTCCTCACTCAAAATAAAATTGATCACATCATCATATTTTAAGGTACTAGATCTAGGAATAGAATTACTCACCACCATTACCAAGCCATTCCAGCTTTTAGGCAAAGAACACAAAATCAAGAGAGTCCTAATTTCTTCATCAAAATTGATACCCAGAGAAGATAACTGACTACTTATAGTATTAAACTCATTTAAATGATCTGCAACAGATCCACCTTCTACCATTTTTATATTAAATAAATGCTTCATGAGAAATACCTTGTTTTAAGTGGAGGGCTTTTCATACAATGTTGCTAGGGTTTTCATCAACTCTTCTATTGTCTTCTCTTTTGTAATATTAAATGCCACTGATGGTACTAGGCATAACCGAATGCTTCCAAGTTCCTTTCTATCCAAAAGATCCCATTCATCATTTGACATCGATCCTAGATTCTTGTCTTTGCCTTCCAACAGCTTCCATAAATTTTTCTGATAAAGATAGTCTTCCATTTGCATCTTCCATAACTAGAAGTTTTGCCCATTAAACCTATCAACCCTTAGCTTACCCTCATTTTCCATCACTCCAACTCAATCGTAAGACTCCCACTTAACATATTTGGTATAATATTTTTTGATAACAAATTTAGCCTACTTTACCTTATTTTATATATGTTATTTGTATTAGAAAACTGTGGAATCTTTCTAATAATCTCCTCAATCATTGACTGGATTATGTACATCTTTACATTAGTTTGAATGTATGATCTTTGCATTGCTTATGAATGTTACAATGATAGGAGATGTTATGCACTTTCTTGCAATAATTCAAGGTGATAACCCATTTGTGTAGTAACTCCAACTAGTTATAACTTCTTCAAACACCAAAAATCTATATACTTTAGTTGTTTGACATTTTGTCAAACACTTTGCAAGCAAGCTCTGATACCACTGTAGTATCCTCTCACAAGGAACTAAATGCAAATGTAATTCTTTTGGTATTATTAGTACAAATAAATGGAAACAAGATGCAAAACAATGATTACAATAATGCCAAAATTTTGATTTTGAATTATTATAGAAAAATCATATGCTGATGAAGTACAATCATAATAGTAATGCCCAAGAATGGAAATGAATCAAGCATAAACACTATAGTGCAACATTTTGCATGCATATTTTAGCAATAAAAAAACTTTTCTCCAGTTTAAGCACAAACTAGAACTCCTCAACTGAAGCTCTCTCAAATATCAAATTCAATAGATATTTCACCACCTCAAATGGTTGCAACACTAAGTTGACATTCCCCAATGGATGATTGAAATTAGAAACCTTAGTTTCATCTACCAACTTGATATCAAATGTAATCCACAAAATCGGATGATAAAAATGAAGCTCTCACCTCTATTTATACTTTTCCTTGACCCTCATAGAAAGAAATAAAATATTTAATAATTGCACTCTCTAGAAGTTTCTCCCTTCCAATAATTAATGCACTTGCTAGAAGCATCTCCCTTTCATATTACAATAATTAATTGTGCTTCTAGAAAAATTAAATTACTAGAAGCTTCCCCCTTCCAATAATTAATGCATTCTCTAATAAATTAAATAAATTAAATATAAATTCTTTTTCTTTTTTACTTTTGACTTTATAAGAAAATAATTTAATCAATTTCTCCTTATTTCTTCACTTAGCCTTCAAAGAATGTAAAGGCTAAGAACTCCATTGATATTTTAAAAAGATGGGGACATTATAGTCCGCCCTCCCTAAAATTTCTTGTCCTCAAACAACTTTAAGTCCGGATGCTAAAAAATCTTCTCATTCTCCCATGTCACATCCTCAACTGGAAGGTCCTTCCATTTCACCAAATACACCCTTATAGTGCACTGCCTCAAGTTCCTTTTCCTGAAATCAATGATAGCCTTTGGCACCAATATATATTTTCCCTCATCATCTAAGGGTGGGAGCACTATAGAAGGAAGAATATGATGTCCTAGTGCCTTCATGAGGCATGACACATGAAAAATGTTGTGCACCTTGCTCTTGGCTGACAAATCTAACTCATAAGCCACCTCTCCCACTTTCCTAATAATCTTGAATGGACCATAGTATCATGGCTTAAGTTTCTCGGCACCACTCTTCTTGAGAGTGGGTTGATGGTAAGGTTGCAACATAAGATACACCATATTTACAACCTCAAAAGTTTTCTCTGTCCTCTTCTGGTCTGCATACTACTTATGTCGATTCTATGCCTTGGTTATATTTTCCTTGAGAATGTCTTAGCTCTCCTATAACAAATCACCATCATTGGGCACTCTACTATCACTCAAAAGAAGATCCATAAAATTAAGTGCCTCATACCCATATAGGTCCATAAAGAGTGACATTTGAATAGACATGTGATAAGTAGTATTGTAGCAATACTCACAGAGGTAAATCCACTTTACCTATGTCTTCTATTTCCTTGCTATATAATTTTTAAGATATCCCTCCACCCATTTATTCACTATCTCTATCTGACCATTTGTTTGAGGGTGGTGGCTAGTACTTGGAGTTAGCTCTGTCTCACATAACTTGAATAGCTCCTACCAAAAATGACTCATAAACCTATTATCTCTATCACTCACAATGCTTTGAGGTAAGCCATGTAGTCTAAATATCTCCTTGAAGAATAACTCTGCCACCTGTGTAGCAGTGTATGTAGCAGTGATCAGAGTGAAGTGTGCAGACTTCGTAAGGTGATCCACAACCACATATATGCAATCTCTGCCTTGGGCTCTAGGTAGTCCTATGATGAAGTCCATAGATAAACACTCCCAGTTTTTATTAGGAATTGAAAGTGGGTAAAGTAAACTGCCTGGATAGGAATGTTCCTGCATATTCTGTTGGCAAGTGGGATACTCCTTAATATACTGAAGGACTTCTACTTTGAGCCATTTCCATGTGAAGCATTCTCTAATCTGCAGGTATATCTTGTAGAAACTTGGATGTCCTACCATAGGTGAATAATGAAAATATTTTAGAACTATCCTCCTCACTGTTGAAACCCAGAACCAAAAATATTTGCCCTTTGTAAATGATGAGTTCATTCACAAGGGTGTATCTACTATCCTAAATAGTTCCATCTATGACTCTGGTGGTCCATGTATCCTTTGCATACTCTACAAGGATCAAGTGTCTCCAATCCTTTGATATATCTATCAATAAGCTCAAATGGGGCCTACCTGATAAAGCATCAACAACTATATTTTGTGTCCCTTCAAAATATGTGATATCAAAATCATAGGACTATAACTTGCTCCCCCAATTCTGCTACCTATCATTGAGATCTTGCTACCCCAAAAAGTGTTTTACACTATTATGGTTGATTTTGATACAAAATTTTCTACCTACCAAATATTGCCTAAATTTAGCAAAAGCATGCATAATGACTAAAATCTCCTTATCATATATGCTGAAGCTCCACTTTGGCCCTCTTAATTTCCTACTCTCATAAGCAATAGGGTGCTTCTCCTACATAAGTACTGCTCTAATGCCCTCTGACTTCCTCTACACTACTCTAATCTCATCTTCACCATGCCAAAAGTGGTGAAGCAAACCAATGGGACCCATCCAATACATCATGTTGAACCTGTTGCCACCTAGATCCCAAAACAACTAAACTCCACATCCATTTGCCATAGAGTGATAAAAATATCTAGAAGTGTCTATAACACAACATCTCTCTACAACTCCTACTAAACTCCCATGGATGTGATAATTAACCAAACCATCATGCCAATTGACACCATAGTCGTCCTGTAACCATGTACCCATAAGAAAACTTTGTGACATAGGAGTAGCAAACCCCGTTGGATACATATCAGCATGATGTATAATTGACAACTGTCCCTACAAGTAATCCCCCACAAATAGCTAAGTCAGACACTTGTAGTCGCTAATCCCATCCTACAAAGATGGTGAATACCCATCCGAGAAAGGATGGTATAATTCCAGAACCAATCCATACTAATGCATCATCAAGTGCTTCATGGATGGGTCAAAAGAAAAGTGATGGACACTCCTCACTATATATTTGTGGTAAAAGGTGCCAACCTCTATCAATGGCTCATCACTAACAATACTTGAATCAAATAGCTGATCCCTCTGATTCTAAAAAATAATAGGCTGGCATCCATAATTAGCTACATGGAATAAAGTGACAGATTTGCTTTGAGGAGATGAAAATAAATCAACATGAGAGCCATATTCTGAACTAGATGACATTCTTCAAATGCCCTTTTTGGATGATGGAGTAGTGTTATGTACTACTAGGAAACTCTTGGGAGAATCCACCATTATGACACAAGAGCTACCAGTAAATTGTCATGTATCAACTATCCTAGTGCTAACCTTAGGAGAACTTAATACAACCAAGGTACTCATCCCAGCAGAAACTTTTGTACCTATATATATGATAGATGTAAACACATCCCCACTACAACCCATGGATATAAGATCCTTATCAACTAACTCTGTATGTAACTATACCATGTCTGCAGCTGGCAGAGACTGTGCCAAATGCAACTCCTCTATAAGCTTCTCAATCGGTAATTGTGACTCTTGAAGGGCCAATTAGGTATTCTGCAATGAGTCCATAGTCACCTCAAGCTCATGAGTGAGCTTATCAACCTTTAACTCCTTTCCTTACAATGCAACATAATAAATGCAATCCCACTCGAGAAGAAAATATCTATCTGCAACTAGTTGTAGGTAATTTTGTTTCATCATTCCAATCGCTTCTTAGAGTGCATGTATCTCTGCGAGCGAAAAACACTATCACTATGCTCATCTATCAAAGTAGTACTCCAACCATAGGTAGCCAACATTTGATGAGCAACATCAAAATGCTCAATGGTTGTGGCAACCATCCTGTCATTAACCTTCAATTGGCTTGCTAAATGATTATCCCCTTGTGATGAAACATTTCCACACAAATCTTCCAATTTTTCATCCACACTGTGATATGAGGTTGAATCAATGTCACTCACCATATGATAAGCAACATCGTGTATGCTATCATCTATGCACACATCAATATCCAAGGTTTTGTTGCTATCCACCTCATAGGATGGCTCAACTGGTGAGGTAGAAGCTGCTAATATAATAGTATCTTCAAGCACTTCCACTTCCAAGGTGACTGCATGTCCATCCACATCATGATCTTAGGATTCATTGTCATCAAATGAATTTTCTGATTCATTTTCTAAGGTCTGATTTTTGCTCCCCATCATGTCAACTATATGATAGTCACTAACTGTTGGTAATTCATCATAGAGGCTTCTAGATACTATAGAGACCTCTTGTTTCTCTTTCTCTTTGTTCTATGATGTAGTCCTCTTAAACATGGAAACCATCAATTCATTCATCTTTTTCTAACTTTCATCCAAACTTTTCAAATTTTGTTTAAGCTTCCTCATATCCTTGTCCCATTGCTTCTGGGTACTTGAAGTAAACATGATTAGCTAATTGATTCAATGTCCAATCTACCCAATAGGATGGCAGGTTAATAGCTCTAATAATATTGTAGTAACCCCAACTAGTTATAACTTCTTCAAACACCAAAAATTTGCATACTTTAGTTGTTTGACATTTCATCAAACACTTTACAAGCAAGCTCTGATACCACTGTAGTATCCTCTCACAATGAACTAAATGCAAATGCAACTCTTTTAGTATTATTAGTGCAAATACATGGAAATGAGATGCAAAACAATGATTATAGTAATGCCAAAATTTTGATTCTGAATTATTACAACAAAATCATATGCTGATGAAGTACAATGATAATAGTGATGCCTGAAAATGGTAATGAATCAATCATAGACATTGTAATGTGGCATCCTGCATGCATACTATAGTAATAAAAAAACTTTTCTCCAATTTAAGCACAAAATAGAAATCTTGAATTGAAGCTCTCCCAAATACCAAATTCAATGGATATTTCACCACCTCAAATGGTTGCAACGCTAAAGAGTTGATGTTCTCCAATGGCTGACTGAAATCAGAAACTTTAGTTTCTTCTCCCAACTTGATATCAAATGCAATTCACAAAATTAGATGATAAACAATGAAGCTCTCACCTCTATTTATACTTAGAAAATAAAATATTTAATAATTGCATTTTCTAGAAGTTTCCCCCTTCCAATAATTAATGCACTTGGTAGAAGCTTCTCCCTTGCAATATAATAATTAATTGTGCTTTTAGAAAAATTAAATTACTGGAAGCTTCCCCCTTCTAATAATTAATGCATTCTCTAATAAATTAAATTAATTAAATATAAAGTCACTTTTTTTTCTTTGACTTTTGACTTTATAAGAAATTAATTTAATCAATTTCTCCTTTTTTCTTCACTTAGTCTTTGGAGAATGTAAAGGCTAAGATATCCACTGATATGCTAAAAAGATGGGGACATTACAATTTGTTTATGATAACGCCCATTTCCATTGAATCCAAACTAGATAGTTGATAAATTCGGAAAAAAAATGCTGCTTGTTTTGCTGCTTCTGATCATGGGTTCCGATTCAGTCATATGTGACTCTCAGTGGACTATCTGCAACAATGTTTCGACTTTTGCAGAGTTGAGTAAATACTCCCAAAACTTGAATACACTAATCAATGATCTTTCTCGGAACACAGTTGAAGGGTTTAGCAAATCTTCTCATTGGCAATCTCCCGATACAGTCTACGGTCTTTTCCAGTGTTTTGGTAATGCTTCTTTGGCGAAATGCTCAGATTGTTCAAGCCAAGCATACAGCGCCGCTCAAAGAGACTGCGGCAACGACATTGGTGCACAGATTTGGAAGGATAACTGTTTCTTGCGCTATGATAATACCAACTTCAGTTCAAGATTAAATGAAACCTTCCTTTGGTTTATGAACGTGGAAGATTTTCCAGGCGACTTGCAGGGTTTCAAATCCACGACCTCTACTCTTCTCTTCAATTTGTCTAGAGAAGCTACAAGTACAAACGAGCTTTTTGCTGTTGGATCGGGCTACTTTGACGACACCGAAATAGCGTCTGGGCCACAAGTAGTGTATGGTCTCGTCCAGTGTTGGAGGGATCTATCTATCAAGGATTGCAGTACATGTTTGTCTCAAGGGAGGAAGAGATTGGAGAAATGCTGTTCATCGAAAAAAGGAGCCCGGGCTATATCAAGAAGCTCATGCATGTTGAGATATGAGATGAACCCCTTTTATTTGCCAATGATAGACTTGGACTCATCGCCTTCATCACCCTCACCTTCATCAACACACCCCAAAACATCAAGTGGTAAATCTGCCCCCTTAGTTTTAGAATTAATCAATTGACCATGTTTGCTAAATTCTCATCGGGTAGACTAGCTGTGATGGATCCTGATCTCTTTGATCTCATTATATGCTGCCATGCAGAGAAATCCTCAAAAACACTACCTATAACACTGGTTTTTGTTGGAGGAATGCTTCTCTTATTACTCATATGTTCAATTGTTATGAGAAAAACTCTCAAATCTGCCATTTTCGGGGGAAGAGTAACTCAAGCTACCCATAATGAAGGTGTTCATTACAATTTTAATCTTGTTCTTGTTTTCTTTTTAGTTTGTTTGGTAAGTGTAACAATTGATCATTTAGCTTACCCATGTTTCTGACTGTACAGGTAGGTGGTTATTTCAACAGGAGCGGCGTCTTGACTTCAGCTTGGAAGAACTCGCAGAAGCCACTGACAATTTCCATGAAAACAAAAAGCTTGGACAAGGTGGTTTTGGTGCCGTGTACAAGGTGAACATTTTTTCCCTCAAGAAATTGTGTTTCCATGGATTAGGAGATCTGTTTAACGAGCCAGATAGATCTCAAATTTTGTTTTCATCTTTCAGGGAAGAACCAAAGAAGGAAAGGAAATAGCAGTGAAAAAACTGTTTGCGAAATCCACTCAAGGAAATGAACAATTTATGAACGAAGTGAAACTTGTGGCGAATGTTCAGCATCGAAACCTAGTGAAACTGATGGGATGTTGCGCTGAGAGAGATTAAAGGTTGATTGTTTATGAGTATTTGCCCAACAAGAGCCTTGACACCTTCCTCTTCGGTAAGTTGATACTGATTGGTCTCGTCATCATCCCCTTTCTCATGAAGCTCTTTAGTATTCCAATGTTTCTAGAATGGCATGATAGTTTTAGATTTGGGATTGGGTCATCCTTAAATATTAAATATTACAATTAAGGAAGAAATTCAGTTTGAAAAAAATAAGTCAATTTTGATTATTTAGTACTTTTAGTTTAAAAAATGAAGCTTAATATATGATGTTTAAGCCCTCTGTTGGAATGGCAGAGCCAGAAAAGTTTAGAAGCTTAGAATGGCAAAAACGTCATAACATGATCTTCATGAGGACTCGCCCATGAAAATAATTCACAGAGATATTAAACCAAACAATATTTTGCTTGACGAGAAACTCGATCCAAAGATAGCCGATTTTGGGCTTGCAAGACTGTTCCCAGAGCATGAGACGCATATCCAAACATCTCTTGCAGGCTCCTGGTAAGGATAACAAGATGTTTGACGGTGTACTGGTTTTGTTACTTAATTGCATGATGTATAAATGTTTGTAGATACAAATGAGTGGATGCTGATGTGGCGCACAATGCAGGGGTTACATGGCACCAGAGTATGTACTCAAAAGGAAGCTCTCCGCTAAAGCCGATATTTATAGCTTTGGAGTGCTCCTGCTTGAGATTGTGAGCGGAAAGAAAAACATGGGCATGATCTGTATAGCCCAAGGGACGGAAACCCTAGTAGAACGGGTGAGGAACTCAAATTTCTGTGATTCATTTTACCTTCGATGATATTTTTGCCCTTACACTTACTCAACCGATGAAATGTTATGCAGGCATGGGCATTGTACAATGAAGGGAATATGCTGAACATGATGGATTCAGCAGTTTTAGAGGCGTGTCCCGAGGAAGAAGTGTTGAGATTCATTCATATCGGCCTTTTGTGTGTTCAGGATAACGCAGAGCTCCGTCCACCCATTTCTATTGTCATTCTGATGTTGTCAAGCACTTCAATGCCTTTGCCCAGTCCAACAGAGCCCGGGTTTCTACCGAGCAGCAAAAGTAGTGTTGCATCAAAGTCAAGCTCAGCGAGAGGTACGATTGAAAAGAGCACGGCATTAGAGACATCTGTGACGACCTGGTCATCTTCGTCAGGCGTTCACATAAAGGAGCCCAAAATCATCTCAGAAACAAATCAAAATTGAGCATAGGAACATCACAACTAAGAGCTCTGCATTAGAAATTGATGTTTAAGTAAAAACAGAATATATTCAAGCTGTGTTTGTGTCATGAGTTGTATTACTGTTCTATTCTGATTCTATGGTTCCAAATATTGGTTGAAAGAAGTTTGCATAATGTATTGCACATTTAGTATTGTAAAGCAAAATTAATAAATGTATTCTAATGTAATTTATGTGTCTTTCATTTTATTATAATAGATCGATTTTTTTTCTTTTTTTTCTTTTTGTTCTAGTGGTTATTCATTATCAATAGCAGAATAAAATCTTTCTTGATCAAATAGAAAAAATTAGAACACATGAAAAAAATTGCATCAAAGTCTACTAGGTTTCCTCCACGTATTGTAAAGTATAATTAATGAATGTATTCTAATGTAACTTTATGTGTCTATAATTCTGTTGTTGTTGCAATAGATCATTAGTATATAATAATTTAGAAATAGCTTTCTTTTTCTTCTAGTGGTTATTCATTATCAATAGCAAAATTAACTCTTTCTTGATCAAATAGAAAAAAGCTAGAACACATGAAAATAGTTGCATAAAAGTCAACTAGGTTTCCTTCAAATATGGCTAGACCATATTAAAAATAATTGCATAAACCCTACTTAAGTTCTTTCAAAAGACCATCTAGATCATATGAAAAAATATGAATAAAATCTAATAAAGCTATTTTAATCTAATGGTGACATATCTCTCACTAGTCAATATCAAGTTCTATTATTAACATAAAAGTCTATAAAAGTCTATACACATCAATAATTTATCTACAATTTTATCATAAAATATAATATATTTACATTCAAGCCTAATCTATCTATATGCCACAATTTAATTAGATATTATATTGTTAAGCCTCTTTCACATACTTATTACAAAATATTAGGAAAGATCCTTCCAAGAAACACATGTAGGTTCCCAAGAGATCTAATAACAATGAATGTATGCTATTCGAGCTCAAATTAGAGCATCTATATCAAAATATATCTCCCATTGGAATGATGCTTAGTCATATGTCAACTACTTGTCATTATTCATATTAGAATTTCACTAGTATACACTCTTGAAAGGGCCATAATTGAATGTAAAGATGTCCACAGTCTAGTCAATGATTGAAAAGATGGTCCAAAAGATTTTGTTGGCCCTCACATGTAGGGGAAAGGTCTATTGCCAACCCATGTGGAATATTTACCCTATTACATAAAAGTAATAATGGCAACAACGTAAAATTTTAATCTATTGTAATATATACTTTTAGCCTATTTTAATATATATAGGGTTACACCTTTTGTAAAAAAAGGAAAAGAAAAATAATGGCAATAGTGTGAAAGCGAGTTGTATCATATAAGTAATGTTAGTTGGAAGAGTTTCTTTGCTAGGTTTTCACTTTTCATTGAAATTTCTTTTACATTTCACTTGTTGAATATTTTCCCTTCTTAGTAGTGTAGTCTTGTATTCAATAGGCAAAATCAGATGAAAAGGCTCCTTTACCAACCATTTAATGGTAGGTGGAAAAGTTTTTCCTTACTACACGAAATCAAATAATATATTAGTTGTATGAAATCAAATATTATTTTGATTCAAAAGTATCAATTTAACTAGTATATATATATATATATATATATATATATATATAAAGGTTTAAATTCAAATATTCTTTAATTTAAAAGATAAAAATTGATATGATCATTTATTTTTAAAAACTTAAACATTTATTAGTGATATGATCATGTAAATTACTATAGTAAATAAAATTATTACAAAAGATTATTAGATTTTAGAAGATTACAAATTGCACAATGATATTTGAGATAGGGAAAACACTCTTACTTCAAGGCATTCCAATAGTTGTAATAGAAGTTGTTTTTTTAATACCTACACTTGTTAGTTTAATAAGTATTATTTTGATTTAATATCCAATTTTTCAAACACTATAACAATAGTTGCTAGATAAAATATATTGGTTCTAAGAAAAAATGGAAAATTTGAAATGTACTTGGGTGGGAGCATGGATGATGACTATCTACACTTTGTCTCTCGAGTTATGGAGGCAAAATTAGGCATATTTGATAGTCTACTAAAGGGTGCCAATGGTTAAACAATGAAAAGTGATCGCAAGATGCTAAAAACTTGACAATTTGGAAGATAAGAATCAAAATAATTTTCTTGGTCCTCATAAATGGTCATCCTTGTTTGGTGTAAAACCAAATGGCAAGTCTTCTTTTTTTCCTTCCTATCATGTGAAATGCTTATTATGAAAAAGGAAGTTTAAAATCCTTGTTTGAGATTCTTTGTTGACAACTCCATCTCTACTATGCATCTCATGCATGTGAGAAAATTCCTAGGGCCTAGACCCAACATCAAATTGGTTCAAACAATGTGTAAGGGAAAATGGAAGCTCAAAGGATAGGTTGACATTACTTATCTTTCATGAGGGTTGCTCTCTTTAAGCTTCACAAGTAAAGAAGATCTATTATTTACCCTACGTGATGGCCCATAGAAGCTTGGGAAAATCTCTCTAGCCCTTAGAAAATGGGAACCTAATATTGATCTCTATGATATTTTCATTCATTCCACTCCCATTTTGGATTTGGTCTCCATCTCTCCCCTTCAAAAACTGGCATGAAAATATTTTGAAAGACTTAACTTCCTCCTTTGGAGAGTTAACAAAGGTTTGTGTTTGTGTTGAAGTTGAGGAAATCTCAACCCACAACTCTAACAATCACATTCATGCAAATATCTATCACAAAAAGAGAGAAGAAAAGCTTTGGAGACTTGGGAAAATAAAAGAAACATTCATGATATGTAAAAAGTCAATTGAGATTGTATATACAATATCAGAAATAAAAGGAGAACTCAATATATGTAACTAACACTTTTTCGTATAATTATACTACATTGTTTGAAATGTAGCTTGACAACAAACTAGACTATAGAATCTATCAAGGGCTTTGGGAGTTAGACCATGCAGTACTAGATATTTCATGCAGAGTATTTTAAAAGTCACCTAGGTAGCCTTACAAATTGAAATCCTAGACTATGCCTCACCTTATCACCTTGTCAAACTATGTAACAATGTCAAACTAGGTCTCCCAAGTAACTAAGTAGAACAAAAATATGGGAATAATATGATGTCAACAAAAATTCAAATAACACAGACCAATATTTGGGTGGGACAATTTCCCTAGTATGGTCAATTTATAAGTAACTAGTTTACAAAGAAATCAAGCAATTAGGATGCAATGTCAAAAGACACAGATTGACACCAAGTATAAAATGTGCCAAATCCTCTCGACAGTCCTTATTACAAAATAGCTCCTTGATCATGAATACAAAATGAACAATAGTTCAGTATACAACCAGGAAATCTAGTGACAAAGATCAACTCTCACACTTCGCTACTCATCTACCATTCCATTGCTCTACTACTTTAAACTTCTTCAAATTTGATTGATTTCCAAATGGATGCATTGAACCTTCCTTTTATAGTGGTTTTCCTTGGTTTAATCCAACCTATCCATTATGGAAATAGGTTTGGCCCTATTTCAGTGACCAATGTAAGTCCACATGTTACATTAATGCTAGACCCCAAGTGGTTTTCTAGGTCGACCTCCAAAACTTTTCTCCAAGGGAAAATGAGCTCAATCTCCAAGGATAATAGAAACCCCACTTAAACCTAAGTTTCACTTGATCACATCACTTAGCTTTGGTGATATCACAATTAGGCTTCATGCCCAATGTGAGGTCCCAATTGCCTTGGCTAGATAAAGTGTTACCAAGTTGGTTGGCTCAACAAGGTAAATGATCCTCCAAGTTGGCCCATAATCCAAACCCCTTACAGAATCCAAAGTAAAATGATTCTACAACTCATCATCAAAATTGTAAGACACATATAGATATAATTCATTTTATAACATATAGTCTATGGTTGTGTTTTTCCTAAGAATCACTTCTCATAGAATCATTGGTATCAATTTTTCTAAGCTCCCTTTGGACTCTCTTCTATGAATGATGAAGATGATGTGGTCTTTACAAATGTCACCAATTTTCCCGAATATTCATCAACATTATTTTTGCTACTTGATATGAACCTAGGCTTTGTTGGAATTGGCAAAGGCATTGAAGTGTTTGAAATCATGATAATAGCAATAGAAATGAGTGGACAGAGTTTTGCATTGTCTTGAACACACAAAATCTCAACATAAATGAACCTCAACACTTGTTCCTTAGGGAAATTCTTTAAAATTGTTGATTAATCCATCATGTCCAATAGATTCCCCACATTGTATAGTTCCCATGCCTACATAACACATCATCGGTTCAACGAGTTTTAGGGAAAATATATCAATAAAGTTAAAATGAAGGATGAAAAATTGTGCTCCTCACCTGTTCTACTAGGGTGTCCTTCCTTAGGGACATATGGTTCATATCCATATTTTTATCTCCATTGAGAATCTCAAGTAGTAATCCAAAGCTATAAATATCACCTTTAATAAAGAGATTCATTTTTATTACATACTCTGGAGCCATGTAACCCCCACATTGCATGCCACATCATCATAAACTTGTTTGAATCTAGAAAGAATCAATACTACATCATACATCTCATGATCACAAAACTCTATAGCACCAAGTAAGTCATTTTCCTTATCACATTCATGCAATAGATTTTTGGATATGCATCTCATGCTCAGGGAAGAGTCTTGCCAGCCAAAAATTAGCTATCTTTGGATTGAGATTTTTGTCAAGGAAAATATTGCTTGGTTTGATATCTATGTGAATTATTTTCATGGGAAAGTCCTCATAAAGTTAAAGAAGCTCGTGGACAATCCCAATGATAATGTTATAAGATTTCTACCAATCTAAAAGTCTAAACTCTTTTGTATCTACAATATAAGCCCAACACTTGAACGTGTTATGATGAATGCTAATGATACTACATTGTGGGAGTATCCTAAGAATTGGAGAGTACTGATATGTTACATTAATGGTCATGTTTGTCATTGATGTCAACACAACATTATTTCTATAAAGACTAGCTAAGTAGCAGACAAAGATCTTGATGGTAGAGACAATGGTTTGATTGTTTGGTCATGTGCAATTATGGACATGTTTCACATAGTGTCCTGATGAAAAGGTTAAGTGTGTAGAGTCTGAGTTGAAGATGTATGAAAGTTGTATCTGATTTATAGAGAGCAGTTCAAAGATAGAGTATTGATAAATTAGTTCTTGATATTTGTTGGCTATCTTTCATCTAAGTTGTAATGAAGAGAAGCATAGTCAGGTAGTGATAGTGGACAATTAGATGATGATGTTTGTGAGTGTACAAGCCTTAGTATAGCACATGCGAAGTTTTGTATAGATTGTGAGCTGAAAATGCTATTGTAATTGTAATTAATTAATTATATTATTATAATTAATTGGGAATGCCTCATGGATAACTCAAGGAATTATTATGGAGATATGGTATAAAGGAAAGATGGTTTCCTTGATTTTAAGTATTGTGTTCAAGTATTATGATCATTATTGAAGTGTGAAGTGTGAAAAGGATTAGAGTGCTTACCAAATGTGTGTATGTGATCCAAGAGATTATTGGATGCAAGATCTAAAGGAGAAGAAGTTCAGTTGATAGGAGAGAGATAGAGAGAGGAAGTACAATTTAGTTCTATTATTCTACAAGGAATAATATAGAGATCATTTCGACATAGGGTTCTTTGGTCTTTCCCTTGAAGTTTTTTGGGCAATAGCTTTAGTTGTCTTCCACAACTCCTAATAGGGTTGGAATCTCCTAACAGGGATTCAAAGTCTCCTAACAAGGACTCATATGTACTGAATGTTGTAACAACACTACTAATAGGGTCTATCCTCAAACAAGGAATATTTATTTTAGTATATCATCCTATGGGTACCATCCCCTCCAAAATTTCTCCTTTGATCAAGGGTTTCTATCGTTAACATATCTAGTGTTATTGTGTATGAGTATCTTGTTGTGGTTTCAATTTAGATTACTCATATAGTTAAGGTTATTTAAATTTATTGATTATGATATTAGTTGGATAACTAATTCACCCCCTCACCCCCCACCACCACCTCTCAGTTATATTAGTGGACTATATATTCTAACAATTGGTATCAGAGCTTTAGGTCCTTAAAGGATAAGCTTAAGAAATTTGAGAGATTAATGGAAAATGAAAGGATAGTCTAGGATTTGATGGGTCCAACTATGAAAGTTGGAAGGAGAAGATGAAGGCTTTTCTATTGTGTATGGGTTTGGGTTATTGGATCTTTACAAAGAATGGGAGGAAAATTGTGAAAGAAGAATAGTTTAAACAATGCACTGAAGAAGAGATAGATTTGTTCATGTGTAACATGAGAGCTAGAGAAGCTCTACTGTCAACGCTTCTAGAGAATGAATATAGTTAGGTAAAGTCACTTTCTATACCTCATAAAATTTGGAAAGTGTTAGAATCTACTTTTGAAGGTGATGATCATGCAAACAGAATGAGATTACAGAATTTGATATCTGTATTTCATGATTTTGGAATGATGGAAGATGAATCTATAAGAAGTTATATTGGTATAATACCACAAATGGTTATAGGAATTTAGTCTTATGGTTGAACCAAGGAAGACGATGAAGTAATATGGAAGATCTTGAAAAGTTTTACACCACCATTCAAGCTGATAGCTTAGATGATTTAGAGAGTGATGTGCTACACTAAGGATTTCACTAAGGAAACATTACTTGGAAGTTTAGAATAAAAAAAAGTAGATCTAAGATAGTATGGAGAACTTGCAAGAGTTGAAACAAGTTTTAGTGCCTTAAACATTTGACCTAATCTTACGACTTCAAGCACTTGTGAAAAATTTGTTGGTAGCAACAGAGATTATGGAGACAAGAAGATTCAGGAAGGAATAGCCCTTTTGGTGAGAAGAGAAAAAGATGGTAAGAAAATCTTTAAATGTTGAACTTGTAATGAATTTAGTAATTATGCATCTAATTTTCCTAAAAGAGAGAAAAAGTATAAGGGAAGGTTTAACCCTAGAAGTGATAGACAAAGAAGTTGTTTGTATGGAAATGAAGATGAAGACTCTGATGAGAAAGATCAAAGAGAAAGTGATGATGAATTAAGATTTCTGGCTATCAAGGAGGATGATCTTGATAGAGAAATTAGAGATGAAAGAGCTCTAGTTATCCACGTAGAAAAGAAATCTGATTTGACAATTTATAGTGATTGTTCACATCACATGACTAGTGATATGAATAAGTTTGTTATGTTCAAGAATCATGAAGGAGGAATTGTTAGAGTTGGTAACAATGAAGCCTATCATATAACAAGAATTATATCCATTACTCTTGATGGTAAAACTAACACTGATGATGTCTATTTTGTTGATGTATTTAAGCATAACTTCTTGAGTGTTGGTTGATTGGTGGACAAGTGTTAGCAGTTGCATTACTAAGAAGACCTGCACTATCAAAAACAAAGATGGTAAGATGATTTGAATTTGCTCTAGATCTAGAGGTAATGTATTTCAGTTGAATCCTACCTAGATGACATGTTTGGTAGCTGAAGTGGATAATAGTTGGTTTTTTCATAGAAGATTATGTTACATAAACTTTGACAATATTGTGCAAATTAGTAACACACTTGTAGTCAAAGACTTGCCTAAGATTGTTAAGCCTATTAATGTTGTTTGTAAGGAATGTATTTTGGCTAAGTAGAAGAAAGTATCATTACCTTGTAAGAAGTTCACTACCATAGAGAAGCTAGAGATCATTCACACATATCTAAGTGGTCCTTTGAGAATAAGAGGATTCTATGGAAAAAGGTATTTTATGATTTTTGTAGATGATTTTACTAGAATGATGTGTGTAGAATTCCTTAAAGAGAAATCTAAAGCTTTTGAGAAGTTTAAGATATTTACGAATAGAGTTGAGAATGAATCCAGTGTTTGAGATTTGATAGAGGAGGAGAAATCACATCTAGAGAATTTAACATATTTTGTGGAGAAAATGGAGAAAAAAGACAACTATCTACACCTAGAACATCTTAGAAAAATGTGATTGCCAAGAGATGAAACGAGTCTATAGTAGAAGAAGCTAGAGAGATATTATTTGAGAAAGATGTTTCTAAGACATTCTGGAGAGAAGAAGTTAATACAACAATATATACTCTAAATAGAGTATAGATTAGAAAAGGTATGGACAAGACACCTTATGAACTATGGTTTGGACATTCACCATCATTCAAATATTTTGGGATATTTGGGAACAAATATTATATTAAGAGAGATGATGAAATTGGTAAGTTTTATCCAAGAAGCAATGAAGGTACGTTTCTTGGCTATTCATTGAAAAGTAAGCGATATAGATGTTTCAACCATAAAGATAATAGTTGAATGGATAAATGTAAGGATTGATGAGAAGTTTGGAACCAAAGAAAAGATGGTAGATTATAATTCAAAAGAAGAAGAGGATAACTCTAAAATTCTTAGATAAAATGTTGAATTTTTGGTTAAGACTAACAATGACTTGCAAAATGATGCACTAAATTTTGAGAGTAGAGGAGAACAAAGTTCTGCACCTAGAGAAGAGATAAGAGTTTAGATGTAAACTCCTACCCCTAACAAGAATTTGACAAAGAATCAACCTCTTGAGAAAATAATTAGAAGTAAAGATAAAGGTGTAATGACAAGGAATAGAATAAATGAGGAGATGTGTTTGATATCTCAAGTTGAACAAAGGTGCACAGATGAAGTAATCAAAGATAATAATTGGATCCAAGCAACAGAGGAAGAATTGGATTAGATACTAAAAAATAACACATGGGAGTTAGATCCTAGACCAAAGGACAAGAATGTGATAGGAAATAAATGAGTTTTTAGGAATAAGATGAATGAACAAGAAGAAGTTGTGAGAAACACATGCACTAGTAGTAAGAATGGAAGCTGTAAGGTTGTTCTTGGCTTATGCAATGAACATGAAATTCAAGGTTTATCAGATGGATGTTAAATCAACTATTTTTGAATGGAGAACTAGAAGAAGAGGTTTATATTGAGAATCCTAAAGGTTTTCTTTTATCAAAAGACAAAGACATGGTAAGCATATTGAAGAAAACTCTTTATGGTCTAAAGCAAGCACCAAGAACCTCGTATGTGAGGTTAGACAGTTACTTAGCAAAGCTTTGATTAGCTAAAGATATGATAGAAAATAATTTATATCCAAAAGAAATTGACTTGATGGGTTCTTGATTATTGTAATATTTGTTGATAACATCATTTATGGAGGTAATGATGAAGCTAGTGATAAATTTGTTGAGGAGATGAAGAATACATTTGAAATAAGCATGATATGTGAAATGATTTTTCCTAGTATTGTAGATTGTGTAGAATAATGATTGTATAATCATTTCACAAGCTAAGTACCTAAAGGACTTGTTGAAAAGGTTTGGCTTGGAAAGTTGTGAGCCTATTTGTACACCCATGGTAACTAGTCATAAATTATCCAACAAAAATGAGACACCTACAATAGAGAAGAAGTATAGATCAATAATTGGAGGTTTACAGTATTTGACTCACACTAAAATATAGGAGAGGTAGTTAATATTGTAGCTAGATTTCAAGCTGATCATAAGGAATACCATTTTGTAGCAGTAAAGACAATATTTAGATATCTAAAAGGGACATATAGTTATGGAATTTAGTATGACAATTTAGATGATTTCATACTTTTTGCATATACTTATGCTAATAGGGCTAGTAATATGGATGACAAAAAGAGCACCAGTGGAGGAGCATTCTTTCTTGGAGGCATATTGGTTTCTTGGTTAAGAAAGAAGCAAGATTACATTTCATAGAGCATTGTTGAGGCAGAGTATGTTGTAGCAATAAACAACTATAATCAAGTTATGTGGATGAAGTAGATGTTGAAGGATATTAGAATTGAGATTGAAGAACTTGTTATCATTTATTATGATAACACAAGTATCGTATGTCCAAGAATCGTGTATTGCATTCTAAGTCTAAGAATATATCTAGTAAGTATTATTTCCTGGGAGAGAAAACAATAGAAAAGGAGATTAGATCAGAGTATCTAAGTACTAAGGATCAGATTGCATATATCTTTACTAAGCCTTTTCCTAAGGATAAATTTGAACTTGAGAGGGATGATTGGGGTTATGCCCCTACCTACTTCTGAGTAGATAATGTAGAGAATGCATGAGTCTAGTGGTATAGAGCATTATTAATTGACTAGACTAAACGATGATACTTGTCATATAGGGGAGTATCTGGTATGTATTGATTCATTGAGGACTCTTAGTATTTGGTATTTGGTATTGAATAACATCTTTGGACACTCAACCTAGTCGATGACTTGGAGTAGCTAATTAACAATTTGTATGTAACAATTTGTATTGAGATTGAAACATTTGACATTGATGTTAGTGGGGGAGAATATTCATGAAAACATATCCTAAAGCATGGGGGGAGCATGGGGAAGAGTATGCATAAGATAAGGATAGAAGTAGTCGCAGAGTACTATATGGTATTCTTGGAAATTGGATGTTTTTCATCTATGTTCCCATCAATGCCAAAGGGGGAGATTATTAGCATGAATACTAATGATACTACATTGTGGGAGTATCCTAAGCATTGGAGAGTATCTATTGAACATTCGCCACAAGTTTCACTTCATTCATAAATTTCTCATTTCCTTGTCTTGACTTTTTCGACATTTTTTTCACTGCTATTTCATTTCCATCTTTGGTTCTTCACTAAAAGATGAAAACAAAATAAGACACCTCTATTTCTTTTCAAATAGATTTCCTAATCAATGGAAACATTATTTGTTAAGGAAAAAGAAGTAGAATAGAGGTTCACCTTGTACACAACACCAAAATGGAAGCATCTATCCAGTCGACCAAATTGCTATGATTTGACTTTTATAAATTATAATTAAAATTAAAATAGAACTTTTTTGTAAATTTTAAGTAATTAATAAGTTATAAAAATTAGCCATTCGGTGGGCTGCATAGTCATTTTGCACCAAAACCACCTTGTCCAAGCTTTTCATTTTCATGGAAATTGTTAGTAGCTTGTACCAATTCTTCCAAGCTGAAATCAAAATGCTTCTCCTGTTGAAATAAACACCTCTTTGTGCGGTGGGAAACATGGCTAAGCTAGATGATCAAATGTCTCACTTACAAAATAAATGAAAAAGAAAAAAAAAAGAGATTAGAATCTACATGTACACCTTCATTATGGGCAGCTTGAGTTAGTGGTCCCCCGAAAATGGTAGATTAGATTGTTTTCTCATAAAAATTGAACAAATGAGTAACATCACAACCATTCCTCTCATAAACCCCAGCATATAGGGAGCTGGTTTTGAGGACTTCTCTGCATGGTAAATCTTTATTGTCATGTACTGAAATAGAAGGGTTCATAGAAGGGCTATTCATCCTTCACAATTCTACTCACTGAAAATATCACTAACATGTTCAAAGGAATAATTTTTGGAAAACATAAAGCTAAGAGCATTTTCCCATGCCACCGCTTAACTTATTTTGGCTAGCAGTGGCTGCTCAACTCTTTTAGGAAATAATTGTCAAAATGGTGGTCCCATGAATATGTATTCTGCTTCTTATTTTAAAAAAGAAATTAGAAATATGAATTAATTAAATTAATAATAGTTCTGTAGAGAAAAGAATAGAACTAAAATTCTTTCAGAAAAAGGGAAAAGATTTTGAGGTGGCATTTATTTTGTAATAATCAGCCACTCTTTCCCACTAACTTATTTTCATTTGATAAATAATACATGTTCCATAAAATAAATAAAAATTCTAAATTATCCTTTTTAATGTATACGAAAACACTTATGATTAAACATAGGATAAATTGGGAAGAAATTTAGGACATCGACGAGGATGAGATTGATGACGACGACGACGACCTGAATTCCGTGCCATTGTCGAATAAAAGGAGTGTTTCTCATATCTCACGGTGCAGCTTGTTTACAGAACCCGAGCTCCTTGATTCCCTGAACAGAAGTTCCCTAATTCTTTTATTGCTTGAGACCTTTCAAGCAAGTGCATAAACATCTCCTGTTATTGCAGTCATAAGCTATATGGTTTGGAATCAATGGTAATGGGTTATCAACTTGAATAAGTGCGTCAACATCTCTTGTCATTGCATAATTTGCAAGCGATGCAAAGATCATATACTCTTCAAAGGGCCATAATCGAATGTAGAGATATCCACAGTCCAGTCAATGTTTGAGCAGATGGTCTGAATGATTACTCACTTTTCCGAAGGGCACGAGAATAAAACAAGGTAAAGGAGGACCACATTTGTTATTAGAAATATTATACCGAATCCGTTGGGCCTCACATGTCGGGAAAAGGTTTATTGCCAACCCTTGTGGAATATTTACCGTGTTATATAAAAGAAATAATGGCAACAGTGTAAACTTTTAATCTATTTTAATATATACTTTTAACCTATTTTAATATATACTTTTAATATATGCAGGGTTAAGTCTTTTGTAAAAAAGGAAGAAAGAAAAATAATGGTAATAGTGGAAAAGTGAGTTGTATCATATAAGCAATGTTAGGTGGAAGAGTTTCTTTATTAGGTTTTCACTTTTATTTAAAATTTCTTTTACATTTCATTTTTTGAATATTTTCCCTTCTTATCAGTGTAGTTGTTTAATATTGTCTCTTCTTAGTAGTGTAGTCTTGTACCTAGTAAGCAAGATTGAGTGAAAAAATTCTTTTACCAACTTTTAAAAGTTAGGCGGAAAAGTTTTTCCTTACCACACGAAATCAAATAATATATTAGTTGTATGAAATCAAATATTATTTTAAAACTATTTTAAATTAAAGATTGATTCAAAAGTATATATATATATATATATATATATATATATATATATATATATATATATATATATATATATATATATATATATATATATATATATATATATATATATATATATATATATATATATATATATATATATCGAGGTTTAAATTCAAATATTCTTTTATTTAACAGATAAAAATTGACATAAAAGAGAGGAACATTTTATTTATTTAAAAAAATTCAAACATTTATTAGTGATATGATCATGTAAATTATTTTATTAAATAAAATTCTTAAAAAGATTATTAGATTTTAGAAAATCACAAATTGCACAAAGATATTTGAGATAGGGAAAAGACTCTTACTTCAAGGCATTCCAATAGTTGAAATAAAAGTTGTTTATTTAATACCTACACTTGCTAGTTTAATAAGCACTCTTTTGATTTAATATCCAATTTTTCAAACACTATAAAAATAGTTGCTAGATAAAATTTATTGGTTGTAAGAAAAAATAAATTATGTGATGCCACATTAGCTATGAGTGTCTTCTTTCTTTTTTGCATGATCATTGATCTAACATTTCTAAGCTAGTTTGGATGCCATGGCTAAAAAGATATTAATTTGGCACCATATTTTATTATGTGGCCTTACTTTAATTATAAGCTTGAGACTTCTCAAATAAAAAAAAAAGTGTTAACTTACCTGAGAGGAAGGTGTAAAGGTTCTTGTTGGAAAAATACTCATAAAAAATCATCTTTTCATCTCTCTAAATGCAACATCTCAATAATTTTTAAAAGGATTTGATGCTAACCATTCATAAATTGTTCATTTCCTTGTGTTGACTTTAAAGATAGTTTTTCACTACTATTTTCTTTCCCTCTTTTGTTCCTCCCTTAAAAATGGAAGTAGAATAAGACTTATCTATTCATGTTTAATCAGATTTCCTAATCCATTGAAACAATATTTCTTAAGGGAAAAATAATGGAAAACTTGAAATATACTTGGGTAGGAGCATGGGTGAAGACTATTTACACTCTATCTCTCAAATTATGGAGGCAAAATTAGGCATGTCTGATAGTCTACTAAAGGGTACCAATGGGTTCAATAGTGCAAAGTGATTGCAAGATGCTAAAAACTTGGCAATTTGGAATATAAGAATCAAAATGATTTTCCTAGTCCTCAAAAATGGTCATCCTTTCTTAGTGTCAAACCAAATGGCAAGTCTTCTTTCTTTCCTTCCTATCATGTGCAATTCTTATTATGAAAAAGGAATTTTAAAATCCTTATTTGAGATTCTTTATTGACAACTTCATCTCTATTATGCATCTAATGCATGTGGCTAAGTTCTTGGGGCCTAGACCCAACACCAAAGTGGTTCAAACAATGTGTAAGGGAAAATGGAAGCTTAAAGGATAGGTTGACATTACTTGTCTTCCACAAGGGTTCCTCTCTTTAAGCTTCACAATTAAGGAAGATCTAGAATTTACCCTATATGATGGCCCCTGGAAGTTTGGGAAAATCTCTCTAGCTCTTAAAAAATGGGAACCTAATATTGATATCTATGATATTTTCATTCATTCAGCTCACATTTGCATCCAATTTCCAAGTCTCCCCTTCAAATATTGGCATGAATATATTTTGAAAGACTTAACTTCGTCCTTTGGAGAGTTAACAAGGTTTGTGTTTGTGTTGAAGTTGAGTAAATCTCAACCTAAAAACTCTAACAATCACATTCATGCAAATACCTATAACAAAAAGAGAGAAGGAAAGCTTTGGAGTATTGGGATGATAAATGAAACATTCTTGATGTGCAATAAATCAATTGAAATTGTATATATATAGTATCTGAAATAGAGTATTGAGAAATTAGTTCCTGATGTTTGTTGGCTATCTTTCATTTAAGATGTAATGAAGACATGCACAATTAGGTAGTGCTAGAGGAAAATCAGATGATGATTTTAGCAAGTGCACAAGCCTTAGTATCGCACATATGAAGTTTTATATAGATTGTGAGCTGACTGTTCTATTATAATTATAATTAATTAATTATCTTATTATAATTAATTGGGAAAACCTCAAGGCTGACTCAAAGAATTATTACAAAGATATGGTATAAAGGAAAGATGCTTTCCTTCATTGTAAGTATTATGTGCAAGTATTATGATTATTGTTGAAGTATAAAGTGTGAAAAGGAGTAGAGTACTTACTAAATGCATGTAAGTGATCCAAGGGATTATTGGATGTGAGATTTGAGATCTAGTTGCAAGATCTAAAGAAGAAGAAGTCGAGTTGAGAGGATAGAGATAGAGTGAGGAAGTACAATTTAGTTCTATTATTCTACAAGGAATAATATAGAGATCATTTGGACATAGAGTTCATTGGTTTTTCCCTTGAAGTTGTTTTGGCAATGGCTCCTACTATCTTCCACAACTCCTAATAGAGATTCAAAGTCTCTTGACAGGGACTCATATGTACTGAATGTTATACTACTAATAGGGTCTATCTTCTAACAAGGAATATTTATATTAGTACATCATCTTGTGGGTACCATCCCCACTAGGATTTTCCCTTTGATCAATGTTTTCCCTACTTAACATATCTGGGGTTATTGTGTATGAGTATCTTGTTGTGGTTTTAGTTTAGATTACTCATATGGTTAATAATTTTTAATGTTGTTTATTTTCATATTAGTTGGATAACCGATTCACCACCACCCCTTCCACCACCTCTTAGTTATATTAATGGATAATATATTCTAACAATTGTTATTAGAGCTTTAGGTCCATGAAGGATAAGCTTAACAACTTTGAGAGATCAATGGTGAATATTTTTAGAAAGGATAGTCCTAAATTTGATGGGCCTAACTATGATAGTTGGAAGGAGAAGATGATGACTCATTTTTTGTACATGGGTTTGGGTGATTAGATCTTGATAAAGAATGGGAAGAAAATTGTGAAAGAAGAACAATTTAAACAATACACTAAAGTAGAGATAGATTTTTTCATATGTAACATAGGAGCTAGTGAATCTCTACTATCAACCCTTCCAGAGAATGAATATAGTCAGCTAAAGTCACTAGTAATATCACATGAAATTTAGAAAGCATTAGAATCTACTTTTGAAGGTGATGATCATGCAGAGAGAATGATATTATGGAATTGGATATGTGTATTTCATGATTCTAGAATGATGGAATATGAATCTATAAGAAGTTATATTGGCAAAATATTAGAAATGGTTGTAGGAATTCAGTCTCATGGTGGAACCAAGGAAGATGATGAAGTAATATGGAAGATCTTGGAAAGTTTGACACCACCATTCAAGCCAATAGCTCAGATGATTTAGGTAGTGATGCCCTACACTAAGGATTTCTCTAAGGAAACATTTCTGGGGAGATTAGAATCAGTAGAAATAGATTTGAGATACTATGAAGAACTTGTAAGAGTCAAAACAATTTTTAATGTCCTAAACATTCGATCAAATTTGACAAGGAGTACAAACAGCCATGAAGATTTTTTGGGCAGCAATAGAGATGATAAAGACAAGAAGATTGTAGAGGGAATAGCCCTTCTAGTGAGAAGAGAAAAAGATGGCAAGAAAATCTTTAAATTTTAGAGTTGTAATTAATTTGGCCATTATGCATCTAAATTTCTTAAAAGAGAGAGAGAAAAGTATAAGGGAAGGTTTAACCCTAGAAAAGATAGAGATAGAAATTGTTTGTATGCAAATGTAAATGTAGAATATAATGAGAAAGGTTAAAGTGAAAGTAATGATGAATTAAGATTTGTGGCTATCAAGGAATATGATATTGATAGAGAAATTAGAGAAGAAAGAGCTCTAGTTACCCAAGTAGAATAGAAATCTAATTTGATAATTTCCAATGGTTGTTCATATCACATGACTAGTGATATGAATAAGCCTGTTACGTTCAAGAATCATGATGGAGGAATTGTTAGAATTGACAACAATGCAACTTTTCATATAATAGGAATTAGATCAATTACTCTTGTTGGTAAAACTAACACTGATGATGTCTATTTTGTTGATGTATTGAAGCATAACTTGTTGAGTGTTGATCAGTTGATGGACAAGTGTTATTAGTTGCAGATTATTGAGAAGACCTACACTATCAAAGACAAAGATGGTATGATGATTGGAATTGGAACTACATCTAAAGGTAATGTATTTAAGTTGAATCCTACTAAGTTGACATGTTTGGTAGCTGAAGTGGATAATACTTGGTTGTAGATTAGAAGATTATGCCACATAAACTTTGACAACGTTGTATAGATTAGTAGCATTTTTGTGGTTAGAGACTTGCCTAAGATTGTTAAGCCTACTAATGTATTGTGTAAGAAATGTATTTTGGCTAAGAAGAAGAAAGTATCATTCCCTAGCAAGAATTTCACTACCATAGAGAAGCAAGATATCATTCACACAAATCTAAGTGGTCCTTCTAGAACAAAAGGATTCTATGGTGAAAGGTATTTTATGATTTTTGTTGTTAGTTCTTTTAATTTTTTTTTTTCTCGCAAAGGTATCCTTGTGATCCAAGGCCCAACAGTTTCCCTTTATGGGGCAAGCCTTGGATCAAGACTAATCCTCTTTGGCTATGAGATTGTCCAACACTACCCCAAAGTGTCCATGGCGAGGTGATTTTGAGCTCTGGAGTCAAACCCAAGACCATGGGGAAACACCCACAACCTCATACAAAATCGCCTAATCTACGTGGGCATTTTTGTTGTTGATTTTGACTAGAATGACATTTGTATTAATCACCTAAGATATTTAAGAATAGAGTTGAGAATGAATCTAGTGTTAAGATTAAGTGTTTGAGATCTAATAGAGGAAGAGAATTCACATCTAGAAAATTTAACATATTTTGTGAAGAAAACGGAATCAAATGACAACTATTTTCACCTAGAAAATCTTACCAAAATGGGATTGTTGAGAGAAGAAATAAGTCTATAGAAGAAGAAGCTAGAGATATGTTATTTGAGAATGATGTTTCTAAGACATTCTAGAGATAAGCAGTTGATATAGTAGTATATACCCTAAACAAAGTATAGATTATAAAAGGTATGGACAAGACACCTTATGAACTATGGTTTGGACATTCACCATTAATCATGTATTTCATGATATTTTGGAGAAAATATTATATTAAGAGAGACAATGACGTTGGTAAGCTTTTTTCAAGAAGTAATGAAGGTATGTTTCTTGGCTATTCATTAGAAAGTAAGGCTTATAGATGTTTCAACTATATAACTAGCATAGTAGTTGAATGGAAAAATATAAGGATTGATGAGAAGTATGGAAAAAAAGAAAAGATGGTAGATTATAATTTAGATAAAGAAGACGATAACTCTAAAATTATTAGACAAAATATTGAAGTTTTGGTTAAGACTAACAATAACTTGTAGAATGATGTGCTAACTTTTGAGCATAAAGTAGAATAGAGTTATGAACCTAGAGAAGTGATAAGAGTTGAGATATCAACTCCTACCCTTAATAGGAATTTGACAAAGAATAACCATCCTAAGCAGATAAGTAGAAGTAAAAATTAAGGTGTAATGATAAGGAATGAAGTAAATGAGGAGATATGTTTGATATCTCAAGTTGAACCAAAGTGTGTAGATGAAGTAGTCAAAGATAATTATTGGATCCAAGCAATGAAGGAAGCATTGGATCAGATACTAAAGAATAACACATGGGAGTTAGATCCTAGACCAAAAGAGAAGAATATGATAGGAAATAAATGGGTTTTTAGAGATAAGATGAATGAACAAATAGAAGTTGTGAGAAACAAGGCCAAACTTGTTTGTAAAGGTTATTTACAACAAGAAGGCATTGTTTATAAGGAAACATATGCAATAATAGCAAGAATGGAAGTAGTAAGGTTGTTCTTGCCTTATGCAGTGAACAAGAAATTCAAGGTTTATCAAATGGATGTTAAATTAGCCTTTCTGAATGAAGAACTAGAAGAAGAGGTTTATATTGAGCAGCCTGATGGTCTTATTTTATTAGAAGACAAAGACATGATATGCAAATTGAGTAAAGCTCTTTATGGTTTGAGGCAAGCACCAAGAACCTAGTATGTAAGGTTGAATAGTTACTTAGCAAAGCTTTGATTTGCTAAAGGTATGACAGATAGTACTTTGTATCTAAAAGAAATTAAAGATGGAGTGTTGGTTATTGTAATATTTGTTGATAACATTATTTTTAGAGGTAACGATGAAGCTAGTGATAAATTTACTAAGGAGATGAAGAATAAATTTGAAATGAGCATGATAGGTGAAATGAAATTTTTCCTAGGATTGCAGATTGTGTAGAATAATGATGGTGTATTCATTTGATAAGATAAGTACCTAAAAGAGCTGTTGAAAAAGTTTGGTTTGGAAAGTTGCGAACCTATTTATACACCCATGATAACTAGTCATAACTTATCCAACAAAGATGAGACACCTCCAGTAGAGAAGAAGAAGTATAGATCAATGATTGGAGGTTCACGGTATCTAACTCACACCAAACCAAATATAGAAAATGCAGTTGTGATTGTAGTTATATTTCAACCTAATCCTAAGGAATATCATTTTTCAGTAGTAAAGAGAATATTTAGATATCTAAAAGAGACATCTAGTTATGGAATTTGGTACAACAAATCAAATTATTTCACACTTTGTGCATATACTTATGCTGATAGGGCATGCATCATGGATGATAGAAAGAGCACTAGTGGTGGAGCATTCTTTGTTGGAGGAAGATTCATTTCTTGGTTAAGAAAGAAGCAATATTGAATTTCATAAAGCACTATTGAGGGAGAGTATGTTGCAACAACAAACAACTAAAATCAAGTTATGTGGATGAAGCAGATGTTGAAGGATATCATAATTGAGATTGATGAACCTATTATCATTTACTGTGATAGCACAAGTACAATGAGCATTTCTAAGAATCTTGTATTTCATTCTAAGACTAAGCATATATCTATTAAGTATCATGTCTTGAGAGAAAAAAAAAAAAAAAAGGAGATTAGATTAGAGTACGTAAGTATTAAGGATGATATTGTAGATATCTTTTGATGTAGAGCATCCTAAAAATCAACCAATCAGTGTGATACATGTGTAAAAGCATAGATCTATGTCACTGTTTGTGATACCAAAACCTGTTTTGGTCACATCTCACTTCTCTATCAAAAGTCAATTTTTTTCAAAAACTAAAAATACCCTTTTATAGATCTCAGATTGAATATCATCATTATACAATTTTTTGAGTGTTTTAATTAGTTATAATATGTTATAATCTCAAAATATTATAAGTCGATATTTTAATATTTCAGAAGATGCTCCCTCAAAAAAGGAAAAAAATAGTAAACCATATCAAAAAAATTAGAAAAGTATATTTATCTCTAGAGGAGAGAATCCTCTTCATGAATATGTAATTTTTTTCAAGAAAGTATAGATTTGATAAGGAAATTTTGATGGGAGGAAAAAACTATTGGATTCTGATAAGGTCAAACTTGAGTACTTAAAACAAAGAAAATATACATCAAAAATAATTATTTCTCTTTTTTTTCACTAGCTATACATGTCATCTATAAGATATTTTCAAATTAGAACAGAAAAAGATGATTTGCATATAGTTGTTTGATGGGAACTACACCCTATATTTTTTATAGTTAAAAAAGGGACTTAAAAATAAAATAAAATGAATAAATTCTTACTTTAAAAAATTATAAAAATTATAGCCATAAAATTCATTCAATATTACACACTTCATCAATTTACATCATCTTCATATTTTAAACACAAATACCATTTTTTTGTCATTAATGTTGAACTGTCACATTCTAATATCACGTTTCTTTATAAAAGGTGACACATGTTTTTTCTTTTACCCACATGTTGATCCCTTCAAAATTTATGAAATAATTTCATTAATTAGAGGCATATCATGAAGTAAAACAAAATATTTTTCAACACAACAATATCAACCCTTCTCCATTTACATATCTCGATTTCTATGTCTGATTACATTATTCATAACTTTTAATCCTTAATATTTCTTTCCAAACCCTTTAGTTAAATTGTTCCAAATTAGGAATAATAAAACATATCCATATCTGAGCCAAAATAAATAAATCCATTGCATGTGATAGTCTCTGTACTATGACCCATTTTCTCTATCATAAACCATAAACAAAACTAGTAACCCTTCCTACGACATCATATAACTTGCTCAAAACAACTCCAAATAAAACCAATTTTTTTAAGGATTGATCCTATATAAGCCATTATTTTATCTAGTACATAAATCATTTTATAAGATAAAATCTTTATCTACACACTCAATGGAGATCCTTTAAAACTAATCTTCACTCAAATATCCATAACTTACAAAAATCTGAATGAAAATGATTAAAACAAATTGGAAGAAAAATATAGTTCACATATATTTCCAATTAATATAAATATAGTTCCTTTCTCATTCAAATGTGTCTATTTCAAACATTTCAATTTGACTATAGTTGGGCATCCTCAAATTTGCAATTTAAAAGCTCTGCCAAAACTTGCATAACTTCTTCATTTCTACATGAAATAAATGCAAACAAAAGACAAAAAAAATTATTCACTTATCTATCTAGATATAAAAAATTTACATGGTTTCTAGGTTGTACAAGACTTAGAACCAACACTAAAACTGAGAAACCAATCAAAATGCCAACTCAAAATATTACCAAATTTGTTTCAAAATGTATCTCTTCTTTTGATTAATGCTTTGGTTCAACCATAACTCTATTTTTATAGCTTTTTTGGATGGTTATAACTTCCAAAACACCCTTTAAACCAACCTATTACATTATTTTAACCCTTTTGCATTTTTTACAACATTTTATGCATTTTTGCATTACAACTTTCATATAAACCCAACCTAGACCAAAATTATGACTCGAATAACTTTAGATGGATATCAATAGATCCATTCACCTTTTAGATAAACATTTTAAGATTATTGATCATATTAAGACCTCCTTTCATAATTTTGACAACTTGTTACAAATGGTTTCATACACTTTACATCTTGACCCAAATATAACATAAATTACTCAAATGGATTTAAATATCTCAAATGAGGAATCTTAAAATTCTCATGTTATTATACTTTTGGTGCTCCTACACCATCTTTATGAAGCCTTTTCCTAAAGATACATTTGAGTACATGAGAGGGATGCTTGGGGTTATGCCCCTACCTACTTCTGAGTAGATAATGTAGAGAGTGCATCGGCCCAATGGTACATAGCAACATTATTTGACTAGACTAAATGATATGATATTGGGCCTAATATGGTATGATCCAACAAAAAAATACATATTTCTATTTGTGTTTCTTGAGACAAATTGGAGAGAAGACTAGAGGTCATGGGTATGAAATTGTGTGGAAATAATTCAAGTTTTCCAACAACTTAATGGTGGTATTTAATGTTGTACTAAAATTGGTAAGATCATAGCTTAAGAAACAGTTATCCATACACACCCAAGCACTTGTGTAATTATGGCATTCACTTCAAGTAGCACAGTATGCTTATTCAAAATAGTATGAGCTAGTTTCTATATGAAAGAGTTGAAGCTTAGTCATGGTAAATGTAATACCTAACTCAGTCAAAATAAAAAAATTACACGTGTTATTATTTCTCTCTCATTAAATTCAACTTAGCTTGCTTAGCAGACAAAATTCCACTTCTATTAGGGGTTGGTGGTGGGCCAATAATCCATGATCCAAAATATGCTCTTCATGTCAGCTCTTTAGTGTCATTATATGTATAAGAAATCTAATGTACTATTACGTATATACTAGCTCTATATATATGCTATACTATATAATATATATAAAAAGAGTTGAGAAAAAAGGTCCTACTTGAATAAAATTACAATTTGGCATTGTGTTATAGTTATAGAAGAACATTTAGGTTTTTAGATTATATTTCTAATCTTATGTATAGTTTAGGGCTCAATATGGCATAGTATTCAATTAGGGTTAGGGTTAGTGTTGAAATTTTATTTTGTGGGAAATTTAGTTTTCAATTAGGTTTAGGGAAATAATTTGATTTTACGTTAAAGTTACAATATAATATAGTTGTGGCTACTATTCAATTTTGTATCCCCTCTCTATGCATCCCTTTCTATTTCGTGGCCTAATTATTTCCTTAACCTCATATCTCACCTCCTCCCCCAAATCTCTCTACTCTCTCTACCTCAACTCTATCATCACCTTCTCACTATTAACTACCCATTATTACAATCAATCCTCTCTCTCTCTCTCTCTCTCTCTCTCTCACACACACACACACACACACACACACACACACACACACACACACACACACACACACACACACACACACACACACACACACACACACACACACACACACACACACACACACACACACCCGCGCACACACACACACACACACACACACACACACACACACACACACACACACACACACACACACACACACACACACACACATGCAAATGCAAACATACACACACACACCCATTAACCCATCCACATAAATACAAACATACACACACACACCCATTAACCCATCCACATAAATACAAACACACACACACACACACACACTCACATAGGCATCCACATAGACACAAATAGACACACACACACATTATCAAAAACTACTATTATTACATTTCCTAATTAGTCTCTTTTTCAATTAAGATTATGTCTCTCATCCGCCCTCGTACCCTTGAATTATTATCTTTGTCTATGATATGTCTATTTATCCTTGACCCACTCTCTTCCCCATTGAAATATATCCATCTTTTTTTATCATTGTTTCCCTTTGAGAATATCCTCTCTATAATTAATCCTTCTATCTCTAATCAATTCTATTCTCCCATCATTATCCTTCTTTCCTCAGGTCTTCTATTGTTCTCCCCCCTTTATTTATCTGTAGCTCATATCTTCACCTCCCTCTTCTCCCACTCACTTTTATTCATTCCCCTCTTACTTTGTCTTTCCATAATTTCTATTAATCTATACTGCATCTCTCACATATATGTTTCACTTCTTGATCACTATCTTTCACACTCTCCCCTCATTCCTCTCATGATCTCTTCCCCTCATTTAAATCTTTGTCTCTCCCTCTCCCGTACACACACACATCAAAATGTATGATTACTTTAATCCCTAATCAACGTCCTCAAAGATATCTATTTCATATGTCTCCCTCACCCTATTCGATCTCTCTATCTTATATCTCCTGTCTACTCATTTTTCCATTTACCTCCCTACCTCACTATATACTCATCCTATTGACCATAAATCTCTACCTCATCTTTGTAAATATCTCATCCACTCTTTCTTCCATTATTATAAGCTCTCTCTCTCTCTCTCTCTCTCTCTCTCTCTCTCTCTCTCTCTCTCTCTCTCTCTCTCTCTCTCTCTCTCTCATGTAGACACAGACATACACACACACACACACATACATGCACAAACACACACACACACACACACCGATTCACCCACTCACAAAGAGACAGATGTACACACACACTCACACATGCACATGTACACAGACACACAATCAAAAACTACTATAATTCCATTTCCTAATTAGTCTATTTTTCAATCAAGATTATGTCTCTCACCCCTCCTCATACCTTTGAATTACCATCTTTGTATATGATGTGCCTCTCTATCCAAGATGCTGTCTCTTCCCCACTAAAACATATCTATCTCTTTTGATCATTTTTTCCTTTTGAGAATATCCTCCTTATAATTACTCCTCTCTCTAATATATTCTATTCTATCATTATTTAGGTATTCTCTTGTTTTATCCCCCATATTTATCTCTAGCTCATATCTTCACTTCCCTCTTTTGCCACTCTCTTTTATTCATTCCCCTATTACTTTGTCTTTCCATAATTTCTATTAAGCTATACCCCATCTCTCACATATATCTTTCACTCATGATTACTCTCTTTCACACTCTCCCCTCATTCCTCTCGTGATTTCTTCCTCCTATTTACATCTTTGTCTATCCCTCTTTCATACATACACACATCAAAATATACAATTAATCTAATATCTAATTAACACCTACTAGATATCTATTTCATATGTCTCCCTCACCCTATTTGATCTCTCTATCTTATATGTTTTGTCTACTCATTTTTGTATTTACCTCCCTACCTCACTATATACTCATCCTAATGACCATAAATTTCTACCTCATCTTTGTAAATATCTCATCCACTCTTCAATTATTACAATCTTTCTCTCTCTCTCTCTCTCTCTCTCTCTCTCTCTCTCTCTCTCTCTCTCACACACACACACACACACACACACACACACACACACACACACAACAAATTATATGATTACTATAATCCATAACTAACATCCTCCTACATATTTATTTCATATCTCTCCCTCATACTATTTGAGTGCTCCATAGTATATGTCCCATCTACTCATTTTGCATTTACCCCCCTTACCTAGCTATGTACTCATCCTAAATAAATCTCTACCTTATCTCTGTATATCTCTCATTCTATCTTCCTTCTATTATCTCTCTCTCTCTCTCTCTCTCTCTCTCTCTCTCTCTCTCTCTCTCTCTCTCTCTCTCTCTCTCTCTCTCTCTCATGTAGACATAGATGTACACACGCATGCATGCACAAGAACACGCACACACTCATTCGCCCACCCACACTAAAAAAAATGTACACACACATATGCGCAGATGCATGCACATAGACACACACACACACAATTAAAAACTATTAGTATTCCATTTCCTAATTAGACTCTTTCTCAATCAAACTTATGTCTCTCATCCCCTCTCCCCCCTTGTACCTTTGAATTACCATCTTTGTCTATGATATGTCTCTCTATCCATGACCCTCCCTCTTCCCCATTGAAACTTATCTATCTCTTTTGATCATTTTTGCCTTTTGAGAATGTCCTCCTTAGAATTACTCCTTCTCTTTGTAATATATTCTATTCTCCCATTATTATTTTTCTTTCTTTAGGTCTTCTCTTGTTTTCTCCCCCTTATTTATCTCTAGCTCATATCTTTGCCTCCCTCTTCTCCCACTCTCTTTTCTTCAATCCCCTCTTACTTTGTCCTTCTATAATTTCTATTAAGATATACCCCATCTCTCACGTATATCATTCACTCCTTGATCACTCTCTTTCACACTGTCTCCTCATTCCTCTCATGCTTTCCTCCCCCTATTTACATCTCTATCTCTCCCTCTCTCATATGCATACACATCAAAATATAAGATTACTCTAATCCCTAATTAATATCCTCCTAGATATCTATTTCATATGTTTCCCTCACCCTATTCGATCTCTCTATCTTATACGTCCTATCTACTCATTTTTCCATTTACCTCCCTACCTCACTATATACTCATTCTAATGACCATAAATCTCTACCCTCATATTTGTAAATATCTTGTCCATTCTTCCTTCCATTAATCTCTCTCTCTCTCTCTCTCTCTCTCTCTCTCTCTCTCTCTCTCTCTCTCTCTCTCTCTCTCTCTCTCTCTCTCTCTCTCTCTCTCTCTCTCTCTCTCTCTTTCTAATTGTGAAATATCTCATATTTTTTCCCAACACTTATCTAATTGTGTGGGGGGCTAAGGAGGTGGCTTGTACTTCCATCTTTAAAAAAGCACTCTATTATTAAGCCCATCATTTTTTTGGAAACTACCTTGGATAATTTCTCTCTAAATATGCAATTATTTATCTTTTTCCAAATCATTTTGATAAGTTGGTTCTTGGAGGAGCATATCCAATCCAAGATATTTTAATGAGTATCCCTATTCAATATCCATGATATCCCTAACTGATTAAATAGTTCTTCCCAATTCATAGTAGAATAAGAGCAATGCATCAAAAGGTGGCATATAGTCTCTTCCTTCCTACTATATAGAACACACTAGTTTCCCATTTGGAAGAAACTCCTTTTGATGTTATCAATTTTTAGGATGCTATCATGGATAATGGACCACCAAAAGAAGTTGATTTTGGGAAGTAGGTATGATTGCCAAACTAGTGTCAAATTTGGTGTTCGAGCCTCCTTATTTATACTATAGTAGTCTAATTTATTATAGAACTCCCCGCTTGAGTTCTTATCGCATATGAATATGTCTCTATCCATGAAGGCAGGGTTGAATATGGATATCTTTTAGAAGGGACACCAAATCCATATAGACTCCCTTATCTATTAAATCAAAATTCCTTGTGCTAAATGAATTTCATTCCTTATTCTCAATATAATTGGACACCTCTTGACCATTGGTGTTCACCCCCCATTCTTTTAGGGAAGAAAAAATCATGAACCTTCACATGAAATTACCAATCCATCTATCTTCCTAAAATATCTCTGAATTCTTATCACCAATGGTCCACCTAATACCCCCTCTCATGTGTTATTTAGTATTGATAATGATAGCCAATGTCTTAGAAGTAGCTAGAAGACCCTTTGTATAAAGAACTTGATTGAATCCCTCCCACCAATGTATTTATCCCACATATTTATACACCAAGTAGTCGAGGCTCGGACTAATCTCCAACCAATCTTCATCATAAGGGTATGTGTAGGATCATGGTGTGCCAACAAGTGGCAATGTGAAAAAAGTGGAGTTTTAAAATATCTAAAGGCATTTCAAAATCTGCTTTGACTTTTTTCGACCCATCCTGATACCAAAGAAAAAAGGTGATACCAACCCATTTTAGATATGTGATCCAATATTGGGTATCTGATCCAATATGACATCCTCAATTTGATATTAGGTATTTGATATAGGATTTCGTACTCAAAACTTGAGCCCATTTTTTTATTATTTCTTGTTTAGTTTTGTTTTTTGCTACCCCCCATTTTAGATATATGATTTTAGATTAGGTATAGCATTTAGGAAATTTCAAGTAAGTCTTTCTTTTGTTAATTTGATCGTATTCATTGGATTGTACTTAAAGTTAGGTTTCTTTGATAGAAAATCGTATATTTTTTATTTTATTTAAAAACTATTAATACAAAGAGTAATGTTTGGATTCTTTGCAATTTAATATGCATGACTGACTCAAATGATGTTGATATGAAATAGAGTTCCTCGAAATGCTCCACCAAATGATCCAGTACCCCCATAAAACCCTCCACCAAATGATACACTACCACCTCAAAACCCTACTGGAATTGAAGATTTGGTACAAGAAAATCTTACCAAACTAATGGGTTTTCAAGTTACATATAACAATATACCTACATTGGCTCCCATTTTATCTTTGTTAAACACCATAGTGGATAATACTGAGACACTTACCAATGACCAAAATACTTTTCTTCACTAGCCTAGGAAAATGCATGTCATGTTTGATGATGGGTTGGACTATGATGAGGTTGCAGCCCTAAACATAACTAAAGATAATATATTAAACCTTTTGGTGGAACAAAAAAATAGTAAAAAGGTAAAACACAAATAGCCCAAATTATCGATGAAATGGTGCACAAATGAGGCTATGGGCACAAACTTTTGGATCATTGGCAGATGGTCTTTGAAAAACCTCCACACAACAATTTAAAGGTCCCATTCTATTTCATTAAAAAAATGTATGCTAAATTTGTGTTGGGCCTCAAGGTGAACTACTAGAGCATGAGTCCCAACATAGGTGTAGCAGGAGGAGCTCCGTAGGACAGACCATTTTCCTAATAGAAGAAAGATGGTACTTTTCTCCCCACTTATTGATGTCTTCCCCCTCTAGTATAACATCTTGATATCATTGTAGAGCTTAGCTCTCATACTATTAGAGTCATCCATAGATTGATAAGCCTATTGATATCCTACACTAGGATAGTGTTGCCTCCCTATGTTGATGATGGTTGTGCAAGTTCATAGTCAATGAGCTCATCACATGTTTGTGTACCCCATACTTTCACAATATGCAAGAATATTTTTCTGGGTCCAATTGGTGATCATTTCAAATATTAGTTTCTATTTGAGGAGGAGGAGGATTCAATGCACACGTGTGCAAAGACTATACATTCTAATGTGAGAGATCTTGAGCGGCATGTACAACCATATTATCCTTCTATGTTCCTAAGTGTATAGATTTTTTTGTTACAACATAGATGATTTAAAGTAAATCTTTATAATATAATAATGTTAACTCATACTAACGTATACATGTATGTGATCTTCATTCATGTTTAGCTGAATAGAGAGGAGGAGCTTAGATAGGTTGATGATGTCATGATCTTTGACTATTTCACTTTTCCTTAGACATCTACAATATACTATGTTGTCCTCTCATTTATTTTCTATTTGATGTTGGAAAATATATGGTTTCTAATCTTTCTTTTCTCTTGCTAGCATCACCTATTAGTGAGGGGGAGAGTACAGGGGGTAAGTCACAACCCATTGAAAATGGAAAGGTAATTAGGTGTTGTAAAAGTGATTAAATATCGATGCATTCTTACTAAATGTCTATGCTAACGAAATTTAATTACATTCTTTATTGTCTTGGTGGATTTGGCATCGCAAACCCTATGGCATTTCCATTCATAGTGAGAACCCCATCGTATTTATAACTATCATTTATTAGTTATTTTCCTTATTTAAATTTAAAAAATTAGAACTAAGTTCCATGATATTAACAACTAGGATTTTGTATCTAATGAGAAACACTAGGTACATAGGAGGGTGGACATTAGATTTTTGTATCTTAGCTCATGCAGCCATTATTTCAAGAGGAGGGGTCAACATAGGTAAGTTTTAGTTTGAATTTTGGATTATATTTTATAAAATTAGTATGTTATCAATCAAAATGTTATAGTTTAAGTTGTAGATCCATCTAAAAATCATAGTTGAACATATATAGGCCACAAAAGTTAAGGTTCCATAAATCTTGACACATGAGAGGACTCCTGCAAGGTCAAGGAGAGAGGTATTTATGATAAAAGATTAAAACTATAAATCTTCATTAAGAAAAGGATCACTATGAATTTGAGTAATTCAATGTTAGATACATAGAATCAGATAAATTCAGTAGTCTAATTTTGGGTTTTCATTTTTTGTTTATGTATGAGGCTACATTTTGAGATGATATATGTCACATTGTATACAAAAGCTTTGATATTATACACATTTCAATGGCGTGATCAACGATAATTTGTATATGGATCATGTATTGTTTATGTATTTTGATATATGACTTTTTTCATTTTTTTGCATAAGGATATGAATTTTAATTTAGTATAGTATTGTTCAATTTATTGTGGATCATGTGTCTTGTTTATGTTTATGGAACATCATTCATTTTGATCATGCTTTTTATATTCAATTCAAATGTACTAATTTTTGAAGAAAAAATTATCAACCTTTATTAACAAATTTTAATGCAATGTTTAATTTGAAATTTTATCATATATTTTGAAATGATGTCTATAGCCTATTAAGATGTCTACAATCAGCCAAATGCATGGCCAATTCGGTCTTAGGAGAAAATCTTTGGTCTTAGGGGACACTTTAGTATGTAGTGGTCATTAATGTTATAAGAGTTCTATGGTCAAAATAGGGGTGTCTATAGGGTTCATGCATCTATCCAGAGCTAACACAACTGATGATTTGATACCATGATCAATGGTTTGAAAGTAGGGAAATGATGCACCAATGAAGTGGCCTACAATGCAAGTTTTGGCATCAGGTGAGATCATTGTGCCAAATCCAAATGAGATATGATATCTTCAAAATGAGAGAAGTTATTTTAGAGATCAACAACATCGTCCAAAAGTGTTTGATGTTTCACTAATAGCCCTCATGATCTCTAAGTTATAACCCTCAGAAGATTGATTTCCAAATGCACTTAGAGCATCTTATAGACTCTTTAGTACGAGGTCGCCATGAACATTTTATGCTCTCTATGGATGGAAAAAGGGTGCCACTAGGATTCACTCTCCCATCCATAGCTAATGGCGCTAATTATTTGATACCACAATCAGTCATTTCAAAGTTATGTAGTGATGCACCAATTGACTCAGGAACACTACACGTTTTGGCAATAGACAAGGCCACTATGCCAAATCCAAATGGAATGTGATCACTCCAAAATGAGAGAGGTTATTATTGAGAGAAACACCGCCATCTTGTAGCATTCAACATTTCACTGAAAGCCATCATGTACTCCAAGTTACGACGCTCAGAAGATTGATCTCTAACTACACTTACATAATCATAGACACTCTTTGGTACAAGGTAACTATGAACATTATAGACTCTCCATGGTTAGAAAAAGGATGTCACTAGGGTACCTGTACCTATCCAATGCTAATGGCACTAATGATTTGATGCCACAATATTGGTTTTAAAATTACGCAATGATGCACCAATGAACTAAGGCACATTGCAAGTTTTGGCATTGCATGTGATCATTGTTCCAAATCAAAAAGCAATGTTATCTCTCCAAAATGAGAGAGGTTATTGTAGAGCTCAATATCACCATCTCTTAGCATTCAATGTTCCACTAGTAGCCCTCATGAGCTTTGAGCTACAATCCTCAAAAACTTGATCTTAAAACACACTTAGAGGATCTTAGAGACTTTAGTATGTAGTGGTTGGGAATGTTGTAGGCTCTCTATGTTTGGAACAAGGGTGTCACTAGGGTTTATCAGCCCATACAGAACTAATGGAACTAATGACTCAATTCCACAATTAGTGGTTTTAAAGTTACACAGTGATGCACCAATGAACTTGGGCACACTGCAACTTTGGCATGAGGCAAGATCACTGTGCCAAATCCAAGGGAATGAGATCTCTCAAAAACAAGAGAGTTTATTGTAGATGTTGATATCACTATCTTGTATCATTCAATATTTCACCAACATCCCTCACGAGCTTTGAGTTAAGACCCTTGGGAGATTGATCTCAAAACAAAATTAGAGAATCTTAGAGACTCTTTAGTACAAGGTGGCTATGAATGTTGTAGATTCTTTTCTATTTTAATAAGGGTATCACAAGGGATCACACACCCACATAGAGCTAATGGTGCTAAAAATTCAAGGCCACAATTAGTGGTTTCAAAGTTACATAGTGATACACCAATGAATTGAGGTACACTACAAATTTTGGACTCAGGTGAGATCATTGTGCCAAATCTAAATAGAATGTGATTTCTCCAAAATGAGAGAGGTTATTGTAGACCTCAACATCACCATCTTGTATAATTTGACATTTCAGCAATAGCCCTCATGAGCTTTGAGTTAAGACCCTTAAAATATTGACCTCCAAACACACTTAGAACATCTCAGAGACTCTTTAGTACAGGGTGACCATGAATGTTGTATGCTCTCTATTGTCAGAAAAAAGGAGCCAGTAAGGTTCACTCGCCCATTTAGAGCTAATGGCACAAACAATGTTATGTCATGATCTATAGTTACAAACTTATATAGTGATAATTAGCATAATAATAATCAAAATAATCTTAAACACGACTTTATTATAAAACTTTGGTTTTATAAAATGTACAATTTGTTTTTGCTAATTAATGTAATCTTTTATTAAATATATAGTTTTAAAAATAAAAAACTTAAATTTTAATATAAAAAAATCTAACAATTTTTATTTTTTACTTAAATTTGATGCACTCCATAAATATTATATAAGGATTTATTTTTCATTTCACATTCACTTCTTAAATAAATATTTTTTAATGAAATTATTTATAATATAAATAGATAACTTCCATTCATTGAATATAGATATTGTTTTAAAATTTTCAAATTTATAAAAAATAATGATTTTCAAAATTATATCTACATATATTTTATTGAAAAATAAATAGGACAAATAATATTTAAAAATTATTAAAATTCAGAAAGAGTTTTATGCCCTCCTAAAAATTCAAACTAGTAAAATATTTTATAAATAAAATATTTCCTAATCTTAATTAGCAGATGAATAAGAAAACATAGAATATGGGACTACGTTAATTATAGAAATGGCCAAGTATAAGAGTAAGTTTGTAGTAAATTTTTTTAACTACTTATAAGTCACTAACAAGTGACTGTTATCACAAGTACAAGATGTAATGATTGGAGAGCATGAGAGGCATGCAAAATGGGCATCCAAACACAATAAATTCCGTAGTTGGATAGTTGATGCATGTATGCTCATGCCATAAGCTATGTTGGTAGTATATTTTCTCAATATGCCATGATGCTTTTTACACCAGGATAGATGGTGTCAACCAAAGGTCATTATGAATTCAAATATGAAAATCGATGGGTACCATTTATTTAATCGTCATCTAAAGGAAATGTTGAACTCTTACCTACTAATATTTTAGAAGATTGAGTTCATTTCAAGGATGAAATGCCTTTGATGTAATAAAGACAAATACTTATGTGTGTTCTTTTTCAATATTATACTTTTTTGAATTAAGGTAAAAAAATGTTTTATAGGGACTTGTAACCCTAGTTGATAAAAAGTACAAAATACAAAAGATATTTAATAAAGACGATAACTATAAAATATGTTGGAATAATAAGAAAACCCACTAACCATCCACCAACTAGCAAAACTAAAATTCAGCACTAAGACTGACCAAACCCATCAAAATGATAGAAACAAGAAAAATAATAGATACAACAAAGATAACCCAAACCTAAACAATGTCCCTAAGAGCTCTTGCTTCCCATATCTCCATCACATTAGGTTCATTTTGAGTTTTATTTGAGGTTCTTGAGCTGCTAACAATGTTACTTTTGAGCCTAGCCCTATTAAGATTCCAAATCTTTCCCTTTTTTGTTAAGATGGACCTTGAGCTCAATTCCTTCCTTGTTCACTTTTCCTTTGTCATTCACCGGTTTCATGATAGCAGAATGAACTCTGTCACTATTTTCCTTAAATATTATGTTAATCCTTTCCCCCAAACTTTTTAGTTGATCGAGAATGTCATCATAGTTTCATTTCATCTTCTTCCTTAATTCACTTTCTTCCTCTAGCCATTTCTTCAAGCTATTACCTTTATCTTTGAGATAATGGATTTCATTATAAATCCATTCATCAATAATGAAAGATAAGTTCGCTTTGTCCTAGGCTTTGCTAAGAAACTCTAGAGAACTTGGGTTGTTATTAATATCATGAGTAACAAAATCCTTCTTTTCACGTCTTGGATATAAATCCTTAGAATCAAATATAAGATAATCCACAAACCTAAAAGGCAAAGTGTTCTTGATGATATTGGTCTAGTTCAACTTATTACCATGTGCATCTTTATCTTTATCTTATTTCTTTATAGGGAAAAGGGAAGCATTGACCTTTTGAGACTTAAGAGAGGAAGTGGATATCTTATTATATTAATTATTGTGGGAGTTGGAGTGATTCTTCCTAAAATCATCATCTGTTTCCATGCCATCCAACATTAAATTTATAACTAATCTGAAAATATAATAATTATTATTTGTATCTGAAAATATAAAATGTAGCCATGCCCCTTTTCATTAAACATGACAATATTTACTGTGAAAAATAAATTGCTTACATAAAGACATTAGCATTGACACTAAGAGAATCTTTAGGATATGAAATGACTAACGGTTGGAAAAGGTGTCATTAGTCTAGGTAGTGCTCGATAGGAAACTCTTATGGTCCATTTGGCTATAGGAATAGGAATATGTATTCTAGATTTGCTAATTTGAGAATACAAAATGAGAATATGTATTCCAATTCTCTATTTGGTTCACCAGGGTTTTGATGGGAATATGTTTATTTCACATTTGGCTGTGTAAAACTGGAATAGGAATACGATTATTTCTTATAATTTTATTTTGATTCAATATAGTTTTCCTTAATGTTTTATTGAGTTGGTTTATTTTTTATTTTAAAAAAAGCTTAATTTATTTTATTTTTTCATTTTATTTTTTGGTTGAATTATTAGAAATTTACATTAGTTCATAAAAGAAAATTACACACAATCACAAACAATTAATTATACACCACATGATAGTTATCAAACTGGTATAATTTAATAATCATTTTGTACATAATTAATCACCACAATTAGAATTTCCTATTACCTCACCTAGAATTCGAATATAAATCACAATAAGCATTATTTATTTATTTTATTATTTAAAATGAATGCAATGCTTTTTAAATAAATCTTATTTAACTTTATGTTTAGTAACTCCAAAAACAAAAGCTACATTAATTTATAAATTGTTATGACATTACAACTATTTCCCAAATATTTGTATACAAAACTCATAAAACTTGTAGTAAGATTCTATCTTTATTAATTGTCACATAAGGTTCCAACATAGGAGACCAATAATTACACATATAAGGTAGCACAAAATGAGTATGTTTCCTCTCATGCCTTACACATTTTACACTCATTTCCTTACTCATGTTTTTCATCTTTGGCTAAAGAAATGCCGACCCTAGCTACCTATCGTGATTTCCATATTATGCACTCATTTCCTTCATCATGTGTAATTGTAGAGCCTATAGCATCAAACCACCTAAAATATCCACAACCATGCTTCCCCTACAATATTAAATCCACATTAGTTAATATTGAATAGATGGCATGTCATTAATTTGAAACTTACTACCTATAACATGTGATTAATAACCTTCTTTCTATTGAGGCAAGATTTTTCTTTGTGTGCAACATTTTTAAAGGGCATAGGCCAACACCACTTTGGAAATTATTAATTACCACATCTCTCAAAACCATGAATCATGTACTAATAAACAATGCAATGCGAAAACTTATCAAAATGATATGCAAGAACAAATCTAGTATCGATAAAGAATGGATCTAGTAAAATGCAAAAAGGCTTCAAAATATATTCTACCACTAACCAATTTAGCAAAAATTTGATTAACCAATGTGGAATATCTATATACAAAACCAACACATTTAATAGAAACTCAATTAATCAATTTCATTTTAGATTCGACTCTAATATATACGGTAGAAAACCAATTAGCCATAATGTAAGAAAGCTTTACAATTAGGTTGAATCACACCCATTTACAATATAAATTGTATTCATTTCAAGGAAGTAATATTGATAAACTAATATCCAACAAGCTAAAATTGGAGAAGGTTTCAAAGAAGTAATATTGATAAACTAATGTCCAACAAGCTAAAATTGAGGAAGCTCGAACACATATTTGTAATTTGCATGTGATGATTTTGAATATGTGTAACATTAACTTGGGTTTAATATATTTTGATAAATCATTATATTGTACAATTGATATCCACTTGAAAGAAACTAGAAAGATATTGGATTCCATGCAATTCCCAAGAAATTTCATGGCACATAGAGACATTAGAGATAGCATTATATAAATATGTAACTTCAACTAATTCCAAAATTTAAGAAGAAAAAAACCCTCAAGAAGCCCTCATGATTGAAAAATCATACATCTCTTTCAAATGTTTGAAACACAACTGAATATAGAAACTTATGACTTGCCGAATTGCAAAGGAGGTTACAGATAATTTAGAATGACATGAATCAAAATGTTGAGGGGAAATATTTCTTACATGGTTAGATTCATTAACTAACAAGCTAAATTAGGATGTAAGTAGTTTTTATTTTATTCAAGATGCATTAAAAAAAAACAAGACAATTTTTAATGAAAAAACTCAAATGAAAATAGTACTGAATTTAGCAACCTTACATAATTCTTTAAAGTGAAGAACATGATAAGCATCTAGAAATTAGAAGAGAAATATAAATTAGAATCTGTAATATATCTTCAAGATGTTAGAGATTTTGGGAAATATAAATCTCTTTGAGCTCCTTATCATTTTATGCACATCACAAATATGTGTATGCAACTACTCTTCTCTCCAACAATCATTTTATAAGCTTTTAATGCACATTTTAGCAGACTTTACCTGGCAAATGCAACTATAGTTTTACTCTGAAATTAGCAAGGAGCTACTAAAAGGATAAAAATGGACAAAGAACTAAAGATGTAAATTGAGAAAGGAATAAAGGATCATTTAAATTGATTGATTTCCTTTCAAAGGAAGCATAGTAGTAATTGATCTTTTAAGTTTTCCAAGTAAATTAATCAGTTACATTTCAGAATTTAAATTAATAAGAAGAAACAAAATCAACCATAGTAACTCATGAAATTCAATACTTGTGCTAGGAGGGAGGCCAATCAAGAGTGAAAAATTTATAATTTTTTAAATTATTGTCATGTTTTTTATTGCTTATACATTGTATGGTATATAGAGACTCAAAATCAGCAGAAATATGGAAGCAATCATCTCCCAAAACTTACTCTAAATTTGTAGAAGAAGCAAAAGTAGGTGTAGCAATAGGGGTCACAATAGGGGCAGTAATGGGAGGCATATGAACCTCCTCATGTATGCTCATCAAAAAATTTATGAAAAACTTCAATAAATAAAAGCGCATAGTAAATTGCACACATATTTCTGTAGTAAGAAACTATTATATTTATGGAAAACTTCAAATATATATAAAAGTGCATAGCAAATATTGTTGATAGGAACCTTAATATATTGTAACATACTACATAGGTGAGAGATAAAACATACACAACACAAACTATGGAGCCATACTACATCTTTAGGAATATATCAAGAAAAATGGCACGGTTTCAATATTTCATAGCCCAATGAAGAAATTATATAGCAACATTATAGATAGAAATAAATATGGTATTGATCAGATAATAATGTATACAAAATCAAAAGTAATGAATTGAACTAGTGGAAATGGTGATCAAGATGTCAACAATCAAAGAGATAACAAATAAATGACAATGGAGGGGTCAACTTTTAGATCAAAGTGGGAAGATGTAATTCAATATAATACATATATGCAACTAATAAAGAGTTCAATTTCCAAGAAATCTTTATCCATATCATGGTGTGATCAATAAAATAAGTAGCCATGTGAAGATAATATGAATTCATCTATTGGATGTATCCAATAGTATTATGAGATGACCATGTCCCTCTTTTACATGATGCTAATTATTATCAAGCTCCCTTCTTTACATGATGTTGTTGATGTAGTTCATATTAGCCAAAAAGATGAGGGGTTGATCCCATAGTAGAAAAAGGTCGAGAATCAGCCAGAGGTTACCTCCCAATTGTCTAACCTATACCAACTTTAAACATCATCTGAAAACCATAAAATTTTAAGAGCCAAATTATCATTAACCATAGTTCTTAAACTACTATGCACAAGAAACTAAATATAAACTAGAAGCATTTAAAGACATCACTACTATTGGCCTACTTAATCAATGTAGTCCAAAAAACCCCGTGGGGTGTAAAGTTTGAAGACACAATCAGACCAAGATATTTGTCCACTTTACATGATGTTAACTATTATTTAGACTAAGATATTAGTTGAAGTACAAAGAAATAAATATAACATAATAATATGAGGAATAAATATCAATGATATTTTAATAATGAAGTTCTTCAACATATAATAAGTATTAAGGACTATCTAAAGTCAATGATGCAAGACTAAATACACATAATACAAATAAGTGAACCATAAACAAGATTGCAATAAGAAAATAATATTAAAATATTCAACGATTATAAAAAAACAATAGAGTTCAACGAAGACGATTTGCTCAATATATTTGGAGATAATTTGCAAATTAAATGGAAGTTGATTCATACAATGAATGGAAGATAACTCATATTCAGAGAATGAGGAGAAGAGTGGACAATGATATTAGTAGTCTTATTTTCAATGATGAAAAAGAAAATTTCAAATCGTTATGAGATTGATGATTGTTGAAGCCCAATTCAAGTTCATATCTAATATATATATATATATATATATATATATATATATATATATATATATATATATATATATATATATATATATATATATAGAGAGAGAGAGAGAGAGAGAGAGAGAGAGAGAGAGAGAGAGAGAGAGAGAGAGAGAGAGAGAGAGAGAGAGAGAGCAAATAAAAATACACATGCACATATATATCTAAAACTTGCTAGTAAGGAGATGATTTGATTGTACAGTTATAAGACAACAAAACATGATACATTGTATAATTTACCCACTCTCCCACCTTTAGTCTAAGCTAAATATTTATTCCTGAAATAATACTACATTCTAATATGTTTGGTGTTATTTACTAGGTTGGCTTTTAGTTGGATGCACTGAGAAACACCAAAAATCTAGTGGGGTAGTGGGATCAACCATAGTTATTGTTTCTCATTTATCCCAGTGCCAATGACAAGTACCTGTCTTGCTACCAAAGTTTTGTCTAAAACATAAGATAGGATTTTGATAGATCTGATACTCATGCTATTCCTCAAAATAATAATGGAACAACACATGTACTCACAGTCATTGTATAGACTTGTGAAACCTCAAGATATATAGCATATCTATTATTACTGTTGGTGTCAATCTTTTTGGGTAAAAATTGATGCCTATGTGGTGTAGGAGCGCTCAAGATAAATCAATATCAAACCTCAGATCCACATATTAAACCTCAGATCTCAATATAAAACCTCATAAATATTAATTTATAGGGATCTAGACCAAAATTGTGTGAACTAGTTCCAAGATTGACATTGCTATAAGCCCTTGGTCAACTCAAGTCAAAGATGGTCAAAGGTCCTAGAATCTTAGGATTATGGATATTTTCATATTTTTTATGTTTAGAACACATTTGGATCATTAGATTTAAGTTTTCATAACATTTTCTTCTAAAATACAAAAAGTTTAGAAAATGCAAAATTGCTTGAAAAGATGTTTAGGAACTTTGAAGCAACTTTTGTAATTCAAAGCAAAATATTCTCCAATGATCATATAAAGTTTGAAATATTTTTATAACTATTAAAAGGCCTATAAAAATCCCTTTCAAGTGGTTGATAGGCATATAGAGATTGTACTTTCAATTTTTGAATCAATAAAATATCATGTTTTAATGTAAACAACTTGTTGTTCTATGTTGTATAGATTTGTACATACTCTTTCAAAGTTTGTAAGATATTTTTTTGGATAGGTAGATGAAGTATATTTTGAATGCTTCTAGTTTGAGGCCTCCATCTATTCCCTAACTAAAGATACTCACATTTTTGTATAAGTAGGTCTGGATTTCTTGCTAACCTAGGGTTTTAAAACATTCTTAAGAATAAAAGAGGATTTCACCATGGGAATTTAAGAGCCTCTAGTGAAATCCTAGTATTATATATGTATTCTAAGATGTGAGTCGATTTTAATTTTTACTTGCAGGGTTCATTAAGAAATTTGATGCCCTACGCATACATTTCACATGTTCATGCTAGGAAAAGGATGCAACATTCCCCACAACTCCAACTAGAGTTGACATACATGCTTGAAATCAAGTTTTTAACTTGTCTAGGGTTGTACTCAAATGTTCCTATTATTTTTTTGTAGAATGGAGTCCTAAAACATGTATTTCCTTTGTAAATGGAGGCCTAATTGCCCTAGTTGCCTATGTGAGAAAGTGAACAAAAGCCCATTTGGTTCTGTCATCAAACCTTGGTTCCTTGAAATAATTCTAAGTCCTAAAAGGGTTTCCAAAATTGAATTTCTTTCCTTGGGTTTTGTTGATATTTTTCCTTAAAATATAATTTTTCATCAAAGGACTACTAGTGTTTCTGGATGATTTAACAAAGAAACTATGTGGAAAAACTTACATAGTTTGGTTTTAAGCATTGTTTCATGTCATTGGTGACATAAATAGAATATTTTAAAATGTGTTGGAGTCTTAGGTTGTTTTCCAAAATTGGTCAATTTGTGCACTGCGAGCAACTTGCGATAATTTGTCTTATTCATAGGGTTCCCTAGTGATTAGGATTTTCCTTATTTGGGTGTATGGTTGTGATAACCTAGTATCATCCTTGTATCACTTGTGATTGGTTCTTGCACATTTGGTCATCTTTACCAAGAGATTTGGTTGAAGGACTTCAATTAAGAGGGTTTTTAGAGTATTTGGTAACCTTGTGATTAGTCCCACTGGGCTCCATTGCATCAAGTGGTATCAGAGCCATGGCTCTTACTAAAGAAGATGAAGAAATCCCCAGAAGGGTAAAAAATTTTGAGGTAGCAAAAATAGTGAGAGAACCAAGAGAAACCAATATTGCTCTTGAATAGAGGTTGAGAGAATTTGAAGGCAAGGTGGACAAGTAAAAAAAGGTACAATAGGATGATGAAGATCAAGATGCTAAGGCTGATGGCTTTGAAGAAGAAGGAAAAGTACCTATTGAACAGAGACCTCTCTTAAATGCTCTCAAATCCATGGAGAAAAGAACCATGGAGGGGAAGTTAGAACTCCCAACTTTCAGTGGCAAAATGAATGCTGACAATGCATTGGATTAGATTGAACCCCTAAATAGTTTCTTTGAGTGTGAAGACATACTAGAGAAGAAAAGGGTAAAGTTGGAAAATTCCAAGTTGAAGGGAGCATCCATAACTTGTTGGAACTTCATCCAAATAGAGAGCATGAAGAAAGGAAGAAACATGATTTCTTCTTGGGATAGAATGGTAGCACTAGTCAAGAAGACAAATATGCATGAAGACTATGGTGTACAACTACATAGGAGGAAAGAAAGTCTAAAGCAAAAGTGTAAGAATTTGGCTTAGGCCAGAATTCACCCAAGAACTAAAGAACTCAGAACAAGCACATAGTATACCAAAATAGATAGAGTATGATTAGAATGATGATATTCATTCAATATGATAGCTTAGCCAACTTGAGAGTACACCAGTAGTGCCTGTATATAAAGGCCTTAGGAGAGCTTCTAGAATGCATAGAAGTTAGCAACATGATAAGTCATACAACCAGACACATGTCCACTAGATATGGGTTATCCTCCATTAAGCATGGGATTAAGTGTGATGATGTGAGGATAAGCCTACAATGGTGTAGCATGCAAATCAGTGGTGTGGACAACATGTGCTGAATGAGGAGTGCGGATAATTGTGTTGTCAACATGACAACTCAGTGAATGATGCATACTCCTATGTTGTAGACACCATGTGCATAACTAGAGTTGCATAACTCAATGAGAGTAGAAAAACTCCTAAGTGTCTCACCTAAGATAATAATAAAATAATGTAAAATAATTAAATAATGCATTAACCTAAGTAAACTTGAGTAAGTGTAATAAGTAAATACTTATTTACACCAACAAAAAGGATGTAGATGTTAGTGCCTATATAGAGGAGTTCCTAAAATTATGTATGAAGACCAATGTTAAATTTATGTATGAAGACCAATGTTGTAGAGGATAAGGAAGAAAAATTGGCAAGGTAAACGAATGGCCTTAAGTCACCCATCCAAGAAGAACTTAGGCTTCACATCTCTAGCTTTGTGTACAAGTGATATCAATTAGCGCTCAAGGTGGAAGAATAATCGAAGAGGAGGTAGGATCAAAATGAAGGCAAGGAGAATATTAAGAACTTCAAGCCCACGTAGGATTCTTGGAACAAGGTGTAGAATAGTGGAAACAAACCTACTGATTAGAATAAGGATTAGGGAGGACAAAATTATAAGGGAAACTATAGAAGTAGAAAGTCTTTCAAAGGAAAAGGAAGAGGAAATGGTCCTATCACATGCTACAATTGTAATCAAATAGGACATCATGTAGTAAAGTGCCCTGAAAAGAGAAACAATAATCAAGGGGAATGAAGAGCACAAATTATGGAGAAAGAACAATTTGATTATAGAGAACTTGAAACAAAGGAAGGAGCATGTCTAATGATGAGGAAAGCACTTTTGTAGATCCTCCACACCCAAGAGTCACCCTAAAGAAAGAAACTCTATAGGAAAAGTATCAAGTGCCAAGGCAAGATATGCAACTTTTTGATTGATTTAGGTTCCACTGAAAATCTACTTTCTTCTAAAATGGTAGAAACACATAAGAAATCCCACCCCTTTCGATGTCATACCTCTTGGCTAAGAAAGGGTTAACAAACTTTAGTGATAGAACAAGCATGCGTAAAATTTTCTATAAAAGATTTCAAGGATGAGGTATGTGATTTTGTAGAAATGGATGCATCTCATATACTTCTAGGAAGACCCTAGCAATATGATGTTGATGCCATCCACCATTCCAAGAAGAATGCTTCTTTTATGACTGGGAATGGTGTAATTTTCACCATGAAGCCCATGCCTAATCCTAAAGTAGAACCTACTATTGTAACCATAGGGGTGAAATAAATGATTAAAGCCTTGAACGAATCTAATTCTCAAGGTTTTATTTTGATATTTAAGACAAAGGTGAACATAACTTCTAAGGACAAGGATCATATCCCTAAAGAAATACAAGGTCTACTGCAAAAGTATAGTCAGGTTACTGTTACTAATCTACCCACAAGCCTCCCTCCCATTAGAGATATTAGTCACCAAATTGACTTCATACCTAGATCTTTCCTACATAACAAGGCACCCTATAAAATGACACCAACTCAACATGCTTAAAATGCCAAGTAGGTGAATTTTTTTTCAGAAAAAGTTCTAATACAAAGAAGTTTAAGTCCTTGAGTTGTTCCATCTGTCCTTGCTCCTAAAAAGGATGGAAAATCGAGGTTGTGTAATGATAGTAGGGCTATCAACAAGATTAAAATAAGGTATAGATTCCTTGTTCCTAGAATTGAGGATCTATTGGATCAACAAGGAGGAGCTTACTATTTCACCAAGATAAACTTGGAAGTCTAGCTACCATCAAATCAAAATAAAACTAGGTGATAAATGGAAGATAGCATTAAAAACTATTGAAGGTTTGTTTGAAATGGTTAGTAATGTCATTTGGGTTAAGTGATGCCCCTAGCACTTTTATGAGGATTATGAATGAAATATTCATAGATTTTATTGGAAAATTTGTTGTTATTTACCTTGATGACATAATAATATTCAATCATAGCAAGGAGGAACATTTTGAGCGTGTGAAATAGGTACTAAGGAGGCCTCATCAACACAAGTTGGTGATCAACTTGGAAAAGTGCATGTTTATGAAGAAGGAACTTGTGTTCCTGGGATTTGTGATCTAACAAGGTACCTTCAATGTGGACCTTGAGAAGGTTGAAGCAACCATCAACTAGCCGCAACCAAAGAACCAAGGTGATGTAAGAAGCTTCCATGGTCTTGCCACCTTCTATGGGAAGTTTATCAAAAAATCTAGCATGTCTGTGCATCCATGCTTGACACCATCAAAGGAGAAAAGAATACTAAATTTTCTTGGACAAAGGAAGCCAATGATGCATTTTAGTACTTGGCGAATAATATCTCTCAATACCTAATCTTGGTTCTAGCTGATTTTAATAAGGTTTTCACTATGGAAACTCATGCAAGCAATTTGGCCAGAGGTGTAGTCCTAAGTCAAGAAGGGAAGGTAGTAGCTTTCTAATCTAAGAAACTAAATGATGCTAAGAAAAAAAATTCAACTGATGACTTGGATCTTTATGCCATGGTACAAGCCCTCATGAAATTGAGGCACTATCTAATTCCAAAGGAGTTTGTAGTATACATTGAAAAAAATGCATTGAGTTTCTTCAATTCTCAAGAAAATCTATCAGTCAAACATCTAAAATGGATGGAGTAGTTGCAGGCTTACACTTTCAACATCCTTATTTTGCAAAGATTTTTCAAGTCTGAACAGAGATGGTTGGAATATACCATACAAATTTCTCTAAATATTTGATTCAGAATGGACTCCTATTCAAAGGAGCTCAATTATGCATTACCAAATTCTCAATGAGGACAAATATCACTAGGGATAAATATTGTGGTGGTCGAGGAGGAAATTTTGGCATTAACAACAAAATAGACATGGTGAAAAGAAGCCACTATTGGCCAAAGATGAACAACAAGGTGAAGAAGTTCATTAATACTTGTACCATTTGTTAGCAAGCCAAAGGTTTTTCAAAAAATCAAGGGTTATATCAACCCTTACCAATCCCTGCAAGACCTTGGGAATCAATCTCAATGGATTTTGTCACGGGGCAAGCTAGAACTAAGCAAGGTTTTGATAGTATTTTTCTTGTAGTGGATAGAATCAATAAAATGGTCCACTTTATACCATGTAAAAGCATAAGTGATGCTTCTCATAGTGCACATATTTTGTTTAAGGAAGTATTTAGGATCCATGGTTCACCACAAAATATTGTATCTGACAAGGATGTAAAATTTCAAGGCCATTTTTGGAGAACACTGTTTAAGAAACTTGGTACAAACCTAACCCATAGTTCTACCTACCATCCACAAACTGATTGGTAGACTGAGGTGGTAAATAGATCTTTAGGAAATCTCCTAAGATGCCTCACAAAGTAGTATGCTCAAATTTGGGATCTACTCTTGTCCCAAGCAGAGTTTGCATTTAGTGACTCCATGAATAGATCAACAAGCAAGACTCCCTACTGAGTAGTGCACGATTTTCATCCCAAGGGACCATTGGACCTGGTAGAACTACCATCTAATTTCAAAATAAGTGCTGAAGGAGAAGAGTTAGCAGAACTCATTACAAAGGTGCAATATGAGGTCAAGGAAGAATTACAGTGATCAACACTAAAATAAAAAGAATTTTTTGATAAGAAAAGAAGGGAAATCCACTTCAAAGTTTCAGATAAGGTTTGAGCATATTTGAGAAAAGAGAGACTACATAAAGGTAGATATTCCAAACTTGAGATGAAGAAAGTTGGGCCATGCAACATACTTAACAAGATGGGTGAAAATGTATATGAAATCTCTATTTTCCCTACCTTCCAAATATTTCTAGTATTCAATGTTTCAGACCTCACCCCATACAAAGGCATAGTAGGTTCAACAAGTGAACAAGGTGAGCAAGCAAACATCCATAGTGAAAACTGTGTAACTAATCTCTTTGAAAGAAAACTACTGGAGCTAAAAGAAATTTTTGACACCAATTCGCTAAAAAAAACCAGAAGCAAGAAGTACATGTAGTACTCAGTCAACTAGAAAGGACTCCCCAAGACTAATGCAACTTGGATGACAAAAGATTAGATCAAACAACATGGTACTTCTATGGAGCAACTACCCTCAAGTAGGAACTTGAGTTTTCAAACACAAGGAGAGAATGGTGTAGAAGCACCTAGCATAAATCAATATAAAACCTTATATCCACATATAAAACCTCAAAAAGATTAATTAATAGGCATCTTCAAAATTGTATGACCTAGTTCTAAGATTGGCATTGTTATAAACCGTTGGTCAACTATGGTCAAAGATGGTCAAAGGGCATAGAATCTTAGGATTGTGGATCTTTTCATGTTTTGTTATGTTCAAGACCTATTTGGGTAATTAGATTTAATTTTCCATAACATTTTCTTATAAAGTGCAAAAAAGTGCAGAAAATGCAAAATTGCTTGAAAAGTTGTTAAGCACCTATTAAGAAACTTTTTGTAATTCAAAGAAAAAACTTCCCCAATGGCCATAAAAAGTTTGAAATGTCTTTATGACCATTTTAAGGCCTATATAAAGCTCTTTCATTAGGGTGATATTCATATAGAGAATGTACTTTCAATTTTTGAATCAATAAAATAACCTATCTTACTGGAAATAACCTATTGTTCTATATTGTAAAAATTCTTATGGAATCTTCTAAAGTTTGTGACCTATGTTTTTGGATAGGTGGATAAAGTAAATTTCCAATACTTCTAGTTTGAATTCTCCATCTATTCCCCAACTCAAGATACTCACATTTTTGTATAAGTAGGTCCAAATTTCTTGCTAACCTAGGGTTTTAAAACATTCTCAAGCATAGAAAAGGTTTTCACCATGAGAATTTTATAGCCTTTAATGAATCCTAGTATTAGATATGCATTTTAAGATGCAAGTTGATTCAATTTTGTACTTGCAAATTTCATTGAGAAATTTGATGCCCTAGGAATGCATTTCACATGTGCATGCTAGGAAAAGGATGCGACATCCCCCACAACTCCAACTAGATTTGGCATCAAGGCTCAATAATAACTTTATAAGTTGTCTAGGGTTTTTCTCACATATTTCCATCATTTTTCTAATGGATGGAGTCCTAGAACATGAACTTTATTTTTAAATGGAGGTGTAATTCCCCTAGTTGCCTACATGAGAAAATGAACAAAAGCCCATTTGTTTGAGTTGTTAAACCTTGGTGCATTGATATGTTTTGTAAGTCCCAAAAGGCTGTCCAAAACTGAATTTTTTTCCCCTTAGTTATGTGGATATTTTTCCTTAAAATTTTATTTTTCATCAAAAGGGCTACTAGTATTTTTGGATGATTTAACAAACCAACTATGTGGAATAACTTACATAGTTTGGTTTTAACCATTGTTTCATGTCATTGCTGACCTAAACATACTATTTTCCAATGTGTTGGAGTATTCCTTCTTCATCTAAAGAAGTTTAAGGTTGTTTACCAAAATTGGTCAATTTGTGCATTGCGAGCAACTTCTAATTATTGTCTTGTTCATAGGGTCCCCTAGTGATTAGTTTTTCCCTTGTTTGGGTATAGGGTTATGATAACTTGGTATCATCCTTGTAGCTCACTTGTGATTAGTTCTTGCACATTTGATCAGCTTTACCAAGAGATTTGGTTGAGGGACTTTAGTGAAGAGGGTTTTTGGACGAGTTGATCACCTTGTAATCCGTCCCACCAAGCTCCATTACATCACTATGCTTATAGAGCCTCGCATTTCAAGGAAGTTGAGGAGTTGTGATCACCTAGAATCATTGAAATTAGGAGTGCACAAAAAGCTTAGAGTTGTTAAGGGCTCAGATTTTTCTAGACCAGGCTATAAGAAGTGTGAATTATTATGAGGGAATAAATTATTGGAAAGCATAGACAAAAGAAGAGCAATTGGAGAGTTGGGAGATGGATAGGAACCTACAAGACCTACTAGCTTGTGAATTCCAATGAAACAATCCAACATAGGTGTAGCAACCGGGCATACCTTTTTGCTCGTCCACTTGACAAATGACGAAAATAAGAAATTGAAGAATATTCTGATATAAATGAAAAATGTCTAATCTTAATTGATAGTTTCCTCCTCATGTATGATGTCAACATAAGTGTAGAAAATTTTTCTTCGATCAGGGGTTCCATTGTGACAAATGATAGTATTAAGTAATTCAAGAATATTGTGATAAGATTTGATTAACATTGTGGAAGCCAATGACTACGAGTAAAATTTATTAAGATATATTACTATATAATCTAAACTCAAACAAATTAATATTTCATTCACCTGAATGAAACAAAACATGTTTAAGTTCTTTCCATATTAATAAAATATTCAATCTAAAACTACAGTCTATTACAAAAATTGGCATAAGAAAGAAACATGACTTATAAAAAAAATGCAAAAAAGATACCTAAGATAAATCTAATTAGTTAAAAAACTCTATCAAACAATGAATATGAGGGGAATTCCCTTCAAAAAGAGCCTCATGAACATTGCGCATAATTCAATGCATCCTCTCACCTCAAGTAAGCCTATCACACCACTATCATTATCTATTACCTAAATGCACAAGTTCGAACACTTAGAATAATGGACTCTCTTCAATTTGGACAAAGTGAAAATCAAGTTAAAACACATTATAAAGTAATGCATTGGGATGATAAAGAAGGGACGATATATCTATAAAATAACTTTCTATAATGCATACTACAAAATTTAAAAATACACTCAACAATTTACCTATTCCAAAATAATTGAATCATATATCAAAATGAATGAAAATTATATATAAAGTGTTAACGTAGTATTGTAGCTATTCACAATTGAAGTAAAAAGTGTTAATCTGAGTAAAACAAACAACTAATGTTGAGATATATAGTCCTCCCACATCCTTTCTACTATGTCATCTTGAAAATTTCTCCAATCATCTCTATCTCTCTGAGTCATCCCAAAAATGTCAAGGACTAGGACATTTGTCCCATCGCAATCAACATCCTCTTCAATTTCTATATGCCAAAAGTCATCCCAAAAGTTTCAAGGGTTGGGATATTGTGTAATATGTAACATGCTAACATGGTATTAGTTTGACTAATGATATTATATGATGTTGCATGCCTCAAGATAGGAAATGTTGCATCAAAATACCAAATGTAAACTCAATCACATTTCTAAGAGAGGAGTGTTAGTGGTTAAATAGCTCATGTGCATTTTTTATTGAGTTTTCTCTAGAAAACTCTTTTAGGTAGTACTACAGACATTGATAAGGGGAAAGAAATCTAGGAACATTTGGATAGATGACATCAACTAAATAGAATTTTCTTATACAAAGGAAAAATAAATTATTGATTAGAAATAACATAAAAACTATGATTTATAATAATGACTATATAATCATAAAAAATATTATTTGAGATACAAGGGAGGACTATTAATGGATTTTTTCTTGATACAGCCAAAGCAAGAACATGAATATCTACAACTGAACCTTCCCCACCAGAAAGAACACATTGAAACTTGTAGTCAAAGAAACAAACACCCATTACATTTTGTGACAAGTTTCCTTTTCTATTACAATATTTTGCTTAGTTGTCGACATCAATGGTAAATGCTACATGGGTCCCATCAACTGCTCTAATACAATCCTAGAGGAGAAAATATTATAGTCAAATATGTAACAATATACTCAAGCAACAAAGTATGTCTTAGTAGGAGATTTACATTGAATTAAAGATCAAAATGGTCCTTCCCAAGACTTTCCTGAGGAGTAGTTGGAGAATGGAGAAAAAATTAATTTCTATGGAGCAATATGATATCCTTCGAGACCTTGTGGATGTAATGACTCACATTCTCTCCTAAGTGACCAAAGTGATGTCCAATCTTACGTTTCATTAGATTGTGGCCAAGGGTATCTAGAAACATGACTAGTTGTTCTTCCAATTTCATGTTTATTGTATATTTAATCATCCCTCTTTCCCTTAGAATATTGGAAAGTTTGAAGAAAGCTCCTCTAGTCATGTGTACTTGGTCATGGAAATTTGTCCCATTGGAATATATTATACGTTTATAGAAAGGACAAGCAACTCTTATTCACTTGCATTGTTGTCTTGTAGCATCTTTGTAAGATGCTACTATTAATACTACTTGGGTTGCAAGCAAAGTGACAAGTACATGCAAGAGCATGATCTTCCTAACAATGCTTCTGTAAACTTCTATATCGTTAGTAGGATCCATCAAATTCCCTATAAACACATAGATAGTATTAAAAAAGTATAACCTTATTAATCATCATAAAGAGAATCAACCATCTTCCAATAGTCAACTACACTTTACATCAAGAATTTGTTTGTTGGGTTTTCCTTTGTGAAATTAGAAACATTCGATCTTCTTGCAAAAATAATTTGGTATACATTTAATTCAAATCTCCTCATAAAATTGACCCTTAAACCTTAATAATTACATATCCTCAATGTGTAAAAATACAATTGAAGTTCTTTGGATCGATCTGACTGATGTTATGGAAAGTATTTTGATTACCTAATTTGGGAGAATCGTTGGCATTTGGTAGTTTTCCCAATATGCTTCAAATAAACATTAGAGTAATTTGGCATTGAATTTGTACATTGTTTACTTTCAGCAACCCATCATAAGGTCACAAAAATAGGATCTTGTCAAACATGTATGTATGAAAAAGATCAATTTTTTGTAATACTCATTTGCATGATCTATTCATTCTTGATTTACATGCATATTTGTTAGATAAGTTAAAAAAAAAAGTGAATCTTCACTAATTTTGTCCAATGATTGAGATTGTGGGGTCTCAAGATTACATTTTTACTTTACTTTTCATAGAATTTTTCTTTTCTAGTTAAAAACCAACACCTAACCCTCTTCCCATTTTCAGAAAGCATGACAAAGCTCAAAGAGACAATCTACATTTAAACAGTTTGAGAATGAGAATGGAATGAAGTATGAAATGCCAAATGGATTATTGTTCTTTCATTTATAGATTTTATACATTAAAATAGAAACATGATATTCACACACATACATAGAGACAAATGGGGTAAAAGCACAAACCCGTGTCACCCTTTTACAAAGGAAAAGGCTAACAAGATTATAGTTGTTCATCTTCAATGGCATAAAACTGGTATTATTATTTAAAATTTGAAAATGAGGTAAACTAATGAAATGTGTAGAAATGGATGAAGTTTAGGATTATAATTTTTAATAATTATTTTGAATAAGAAATTATATATTTTCCTATTTTTTAAACATAACTTCTTGTTGCTAAAAAATGCCAAAAATTAGGGTTCTAGTTCCCACCACAAAACTACATGGAAACATACTTATTTCCCTTTAATCTCAAACTATGTTATAGATAACATATGTAGCTAAAGCAATCAAAAATAAAAATTGGCTTTAGACCCATATTTTCTCTTTTATAACAATTCGAATTTCAACTTATTCAAAATGATAGTTTTCATATCCTACCACGTTTTCCAAAATAAATCTATTCCAACCAAAACAAAAATTATAGATTCTGGAAGTGGACTCTCTCCTCTAGAATGTCATGTAATTTTTTAATTTTTTAAATATGATTTAGTCTTTTTTTTCTCTTTCTCAAAATTTACATCTTCTCTAGTGTTAAAATGTGTACTTATAGAATTTTTTAATTATAATATTCTATATCAAATTAAAACAATATGAATTCTATAACAGAATATTCTTGAGTTTGAGGTCTATAAAATGGTGTTTACATGTTATTAAAAAAATATCATAACAAGTAGTGAGTGTTATTGAAATGTCAGCTTTCTAAAACAATTGTATTTCTTTAGTAATTGAATACTAACTAGTATAAAATATGCATTTAATTGACATTTCCAATTGGAAATGTGTGAGACCATATATAACTTAGGTAGAATGAATTTATCGAGATCATATATTTGAACATAACTATTTTTTAGATAGAAATACTCAAATTTCGTCGTTCTGATAAGTCAGCCTGAAAGGTGAAACAATGTTGTACTTTTATCCCATGATGAACTGAATCATAAACATCATATAAATAGGCAACCATCCATATCTCATAGCTCCCCTACTTGAGATGACCTTCTCAATGGAATGGACTTCATCCTTTGATATTCTAAAAGCTTTTACTACATCATCATTGGGAACTCCAAAGTTTGAAGCAAAAAGAGGTTTTACAACAAGCACAACCCCTGGATTCTTACTATTCAAGCTTGACAAACTCATTGCTTCTCCTCTCCCAACATTCTTAATAAAATGCACCATACCCATAGGGAAAACAAAGAGATTCCCTTCATTGAGAATCTATACAAACAAGAAATGTAGAGATCTGTAGAGATGCCAAAATAGATAAGAAATGAGTGTTGTGTTTGTTTAAGTGTTGGGCACCTGATTGCTTAATAATTCTCAAGAACAACATTAACTCTAGTGTCAATTGAACTAGCAATCTCTTTTGTATCATGGCATATTGCACTCTAGAGATAAAGCCTAATTGAGAGCACACCAATTGGATGCACTATCAAGGTGTACCAAATCATTAATATAAGTAGACCTTTTAGGGCTATTCATCAATTCAAAACCATGGTAGCGCTAAAACAGACCCAAAAACTAGCATTTTGTAATTGTCTACACTTTTATATGTGGTTTCGTGCACTTAGACACCATCTAATCATTTATAAGCTATATATATGTTAATGGTGGTAGCTGTAGGAGGAGCAATATCACCCACTATACAACTGCTTAGGATTGGAGTGATGGTATGTTTACAGAAACCATAGTGAAAAGCAATATCATCTTTTTTATTGTTTCATCTTATCTTGTATACGCATATACAGGTGAAGCCAATTAATCATATTAAGATGTTTAAAAGGAAAAGCTGTTTAAAAGCATCATCCAAAGCATTTGTTAATGAGTAAATAAAACTATATAAAGTTATAATTAACTTTTGACTATCTTGTATTCACATTTCTACTACCAATTTAAAAGACATCTACTAGACAAAGTTCAAGAATGGAAGAGTCAATATGATTAAATCTATTGTTAAAAAAAATGAGAGTGAGCATGAGAAGCTATCATTTTTTGGCCGAGTTGTTTTTTAATTTTGATTTTGATTTTGGCCGAATCAAGCATATGGACACCATACCTATTATGGGTGTCAATGATTCCTGCCTAAAGAGTCTCCTTCAATACAAACTCAAGGTGTTTTAAATGTTCTAAAGGAAACTATAAGTTAGCAATGCAAAGTATTGAATACACTTTACAAAAGAGACAGAACAAAGAAAAGTAAATGCAAATCACAAATTATTGTTTATTTGAAAGAACTTTAAAAACAAAAATGCACTAAAAAAAATATTGCCAAGATCAAAGGTTGGTCAACATCGTAATTTTGATGATTTTGTTTCGGCACTTCCAAAAATGTCATTCTGGTTTATAAATAACTTGCCCTTTCATTGTAATGGAAATCCTTTTTTCCCAGATGAGCAGCATGTTTGAGCAGCTACAACTTTCTTCACTTTTCTTAAAACCCCAATGAGGGTTGAAAAGCCTAACACTTTCATGGATTATATTTGCAGCAGTAGTTAGTCATGAAAAGAAATTTAGGGGTTTTGGGCATTTCATAGCATGGGGATCCAAAAGGAATAGAAGATGCATACCTAGTCGAGCTATATATAAGGAAACCTAGTGGCAGGTTAAGGAACCCTGCAACGTGAACTCATACTATAGCCACAAACCCTACAACTACAATCGAAAATGAGAAAATGGAGACATCTTTACCCAATGGAAAGCTTGAGTGCCAAAAAAAATTTAGGAAACTTGAGTGCAATATTCACTAAAATTAGCGGCAGAATTTTTATAGACCGAAAAATTTGTATTTTTTAATAAAGTAAAACATAGATTAGGAATAAGTGTTTGAATAAGTCATATCCACATAAGTGATTTGTTGCAATAGAACTACTAAGCAATTGACTCATGTTTCCTATTCTCTAGCTATTAGTTGAGTGTTGGAATAATTACACCGTTATAAACTTAAGAGAAGAGAACAACAACACAAAACATAATGGAAGAGAAAATAGCTTTTATTGATTGATTACTGCACTGCAATTCTCTCTCTATATATAGAGACTTTTACATTTTCTAGAACCTAGAAAATCTCAACTGACTTCATGTGTGAATGAGGTAAAAGATGACAAAACTACAAGTTTACTCAATCACTTATTAATGGATTGGAAGATGTCAATAAGAACTTGTTGTGTAGTTGTAACAAACAATGATAATTTCTCATTCAATGGTGTAATTATTCCAACACTCAACTAATAGCTAGAGAATAGGAAATGTGAGTCAATTGCTTAGTAGTTTTGTTGCAACAAATCACTTACGTTGATATCACTTATTCCAACACCCTCCCTTAATTTCTATCACTAAAGAATATTTCGGTGGGAGAAATTACAATAAGAATTTTAGATAGGATAAGTCCTGGCATTGAGCCTTGTTAGATACCCATTTACAACATATAAAAAATTGGCTCCCTTTTTCACTATCAATTTGTTCCCTATGTCATTATGATGTGGGTTTTTAACTGGTGGACCCATAACCATTCGGGATTTGCCCCAACTAATGAAATTGAATTTCCTTTTCGATTTCTCACTGAAACAAGTGGTTTTGGCTTACCACAAACCTTTCAAAAAAACTTTTAGGTTTTGCACCCAAACAAATGGTTGTAGCTTACCACAAACTTTTCAAAGTAATTATTCTAACACTCAACTAATAGTTGGAAAATAGGAAACATGAGTCAATTGCTTAGTAGTTCTGTCACAACAAATCACTTATGTGGATATCACTTATTCTAATAGTAAGTATTCCAATTCCACCTATTTAGATGAAATTGAGAAATTCATTTTTTAAGCAATAATGAAATACATATTCCTATTGTATACCCATTTCCAATTCCTAAGTAATGGACCCATTGGAAAATTTTAAGAATCTATTCCAGCGGTTCCCAAACGGGCCCCTGGATATTCCACACTTTTCCCGAAACAACCTTAGGCGAAAGTAACGCACATTAGCTGTCAAAAACATTATTACTATCAAAACATTTATACTGCATCCGTTGCATCCGTTGGCCCTCCCATTTGCGCAGAAAAGTTTACTTCGGGTACTTGTGCAAAAGTTTTCCACAAGATTTCTAAACGCTATAACGGCTGCAGTGTGAAAGTGACTTCTACACGACAATGGAGACTAGGTGCAGGAATAACTGCTTTTCAAAAAAATTCCTCTTTCTTGGGAATTTCTTTTAGATTTCAGCGTATGAAATCATATCATAATTTACCTCTGCTTATTCAAAGAATAGTTGAGCTCAAAAGCATTTCGATGTCAGCTAGAACGAAAAGAAATAACTCGAGAATGCAGAAGGAAGGGAAAATGTTTTTTGTTTTACTCTTTCTAATGAATTTGCCTTCAGTTCATCCATTAATCTCTGCTTGCACCATGAGATCAACTTACACAGCGGGGAGTACATACTCCATAAACTTGGATACAGTTATCAATGATCTTTCTTGTAACGCGCCTCAAAGCTCAGGCTTTGACAGGACTTCCAGTGGCATATATCCCAATAAAGTCTATGGCCTGCTACAGTGTTTGGGTTATGTATCAGCGGCCGAATGCTCGGATTGTTCAACACCAGCACACAATGTTGCTATAAAAAAGTGCGCCAACGCCATAGGTGGGCTGGTGTTGGTGGATGATTGCTTCTTGCGCTATGATAACTTCAATTTCAGTTCAAGATTAGATACTAAGGTCTATGCCCTTATCAATCAGACAAAGGTGGATGACTGCTTCTTACGCTTTGGAGTGCTACTGCTAGAGATTGTCAGCGGAAGGAAAAGTTTGGATATGATCGATATACCCCAGGGGATGCAGGAAACTTTAGTAGAGTGGGCGAGGAACTCATGTCCCTATCATTCATTTTAGTGTATGCCGTATATTTACTGAGCTGACGATATGTGCTATATTGTAGGCCTGGGCACTCTACCATGTGGGGAGTATACTAGACATGATGGATTCATCAGTTATAGCAGCATGCGTCGAGGAGAAAGTGTTGAGACTGATTCATGTTGGGCTTTTGTGGATTCCAGCTGATGCAACACTCCGTCCAACCATGTCTAATGTGTTTATTATGATCTCAAGCAGATCAATGCCACTGCCCATTGCAAAAGAGCCCGGGTTCCTAATGAGCAGCAAAGGTTCTGCTTCAAATTCAAGATCAAAATCAAGCTCAAGGAGTGGTGAACATGAGAAGAGCACGGCATCGCGGACATCTGAATCGACCATGTCATCTTCATCTTCGTCATGCGTTCAGAAAATCGAGTCTAACTTGAGCTTAGAAAAACCCATACCAGGGGCTCTGTACACAAGTGAGGCCTAGAAACAAATCCAAGGCGAGCTTAGGAAAACCACAACCAGGGAATCTATCTTAGAAATCTATTTGTAACTTTAATATAATCAAGCTTTGATTGTGTCATGTGAGCTTGATTTTGCTGTTATGTTCAGTTTCATGCGAAGAGCCTTTAGATATTAAATAAACTAGTATGATTATACAAGAAATGTTGTCTTCTACAGTTATATATTTGTAATATTTTAATGAATGAATATATATATTGTGTTTTCGTCTGCTGTTGAATTTTTCATATTCCTCTATAGTAAATTTAGTATGATCCATAGTTAAATTAGAACATTGGTTCTTCTATGGGACGGGTTTTTTTTGCTTTGCTAGGGTTTCTTGCTTCATGCAACCTTTCAATTTTTTGTGTATGGCTTTTCTTCTGAACTTTCCCTCTGTTAGCTTCACTTGTCACACCGCATTTATTGTGGGAGTTTTTTAGGCTAGGTTATAATGGCTCCAGCGAGCGGTGAACTAGTTGTTTTCGGTGTTCACATTGTTGCTTCGATCTGCCATGGCACCTCCTTCGAACAAACATCCACTTAAGTTTGTCCCAAAGGTTTTTCATTAGGTAATCTTGACATTATCCTTCCTTTGCAAGAATTTGATGTTGCATGTGATTTGTTAGAACAACACACTTTGATAGGTTATTTTGTGGGTAGGACTCCCCCTAAAGCTATGCTCTGAGAATGGGTTAACAAGAGTTGAACTCCTCATGGAGTCTGTCTTGATGCTATGCAAAACTTTACCAAAGGTTTTTTTAATTTTTTAGATGCGGTCTTTAACAATGGACCATGGTCTGTGTATTATTCCTTACTTGTTTTTAAAAAATAAAAAGGTTAGGGTTCCTGTATGAGTCGAGTTCCTAGGTTTACACTTGCCTTGTTGGCCTTTCATTGAGTCCATTGTCAAAACCCTTCAAAAGTTGTCACCATGGAGCCTGAGAAATTGTTCAGTGCCTACCCACAATGACGCATTTGCATGGAAAAAGGAAAAAGGATAAAAGGTCAAAGGGAAAAAGGAAGAATGGTTCATTGTTGGGCATAAGGGCAAGGCAATCCTATGCTATGGTCGCCACAGTTCCTCCTATCCCTACAGGAGTGTTAACTCCAACTGGCATAGGGACGCAAGCAGCAGACAAAAGAACAACTTCCAAAATTTTGCAGGTTTCAAACCCTACTAGCTTGCAGGGGATCAAGGCAACCACCAGGGTTTTTGCCTTGGTTAGGGTGTGATCCTCTTGCTGCCTCTTCCATAGCACCACTAGCATCACAATGTTCTCACAGTCCTCCTGGACGTGCAGAGATACAAAAGGTGAAGCATCAGGTTGTAAGTCCAAAGGGTTTTCCATGTGACTTCAACCATGATTCTACCTTCTTGCAGAATAGCTACTCCTCTCTTGAGGACGAAGATGATATGGAAGAGTTCTCATGAACTTACTTTCATGGAATGTTTGAGGTCTCACAAACTTCCCCAGAAAGTACTATGTTCAGGATGTCTGTCATAGACTTGGTAATTTAGATTTTCTCTATCTGCAAAAAGTTAAATTTTTTAGTTTCATGCTTGCTTCGACATGTTGCATAATTTGGTAGGATGGCATGATGTTTTCTTCCCAGCACGAAGCTGGCCAAGGTGGTATAGTTACTCTCCTATCACCACGCCTTCATTTTGTTGTTATTTCGCACCGTTCTGACCTCATGCATAGAATTATTTGGCTTTTGCTTTCTATTAACAATCATTCTTTTGGGGTCATTAATGTTTATGCTTCCAATGATGTTGTGGAAAGATCCCAGATGTGGGCCTGGAGAGCTGACAACTTGCCTCTAGCTACTTGGGTTACATGTGGGAACTTTAATATGGTTGAAGTGACCTCTAACAAAGATGGCATTCTACCCTTTTGCTAGATAGCTGGAGAAATACAAGCTTGATATTACATGTGCAATAAATTGGGACTTTTTGATCCCAATAGCAATTGTTGCTAGGATAGTGGGGTTTGACACACTTTTTCCAACTTTCGAGCTAGCTTTGACCACATATTAAAACATCTTGATCATGCTATGATCACTATGCAATATTTTTTCTCTTTTCTTAAGGATTGAGATTTGTCTATCATTCCCCTGCTAGATGTGATGTTATTTGACCACTCCCCCATTTTTTTTTGTCATTTCTTGGCAAACTATTGTCCCCAAGGTAGCCTAGTCTCAGTTCTTCCTCAACACATCTATTCTGTTCCATGCTTCCACCATCTCACACATCGAATGTGTCTGGAATTTGCAGCCATGTCCGCATTCCCCAAGGGGATGGATTCAATGGTGAAATGATGCCATTACTAGAACTACTTGGTTCCTATGCATCTATGGGAGTCAGCTGCTATATTCAAAAAATGTTTTTATGAGGCCAACACCCTTGCCCTCAAAAAAGCCTCTGAGGCTCTCACCTTCAACCCCTTTCATGTGGATCAGCAAATTCAACTTGCCAAGTTTCACCATGACAAGCAAATTGTTGACAACTATGCTGTCCGAGGAGCCCAAATCAATGCCTGTATCCACTAGTTGGAGGTTGGCGATAAGGTGTTGAAGGAGTTCTTTCAGGCTCTCTGAGCCCGTCATACCAATGTTGGGATTAAAAAGATCAAATAGGGAACAACTATTCTATCTAGTCTCCCCAACATCCTACAAGCATTCGTTCATCACTATGAGAACGTTTTTGCTTCATAGGGAACGTTGGTTGCTTAGGAGGAAGCTCTCAAAATGTGTATCTCTATTACTCCAATCTACCTAGTAGTTGAGCAACGTGCTTTTTGTGAGCAACTTTTTTCCCTCAGTGACCTCAAAGAGGTAGTTTACTTCATGGCAGATGAAAAGTGCCCTGGGTGTGATGGATTTCCTTGTGAATTTTACAAACACCTCTAGGAGAAAATAGGTACTAATCTACACAAAGTCTATCTCGAAGCATATCATTCTAAAAGCTTAGGAGCAATTATAAATAAAGGAGATATCAAATTCATACCTAAAGCTAGTGATCCTAAGGACATATGCAATTGAAGGCCCATTACCCTTTTGAAAGTGTCTTATAAGATCATTACCAAGGCACTGTCTCTCAAAATAAGGCACATGTTGCCTTTAATTATGCAGTCTGAGCAAATTGGCTTCATCAAGTCCAGATATATTCTTAACAACATCATTGCTGTTTGGGAGGGTATGGAATGGGCTTGCAAGTCCAAGCAGCAAGTTATCTTTTTAAAGATAGATTTTGCTAAAGCCTATGATTGCATTGAATGGCCCTTTATTTGGCTATGCTTCAGGCTCTAGGTTTTGGTTCCAATTTCTTTCAGTCCATGAAGATGCTCTTTGGTGATGCTAATGCTTGCATTACCATCAATAATTTGCAATCTAAGGCTTTTTTACTTTTTCATTCAGTCAAACAAGGTTTCCATTTAGCTCCACAATTTTATGTCCTTGCTATTGAAGGTTTTGGCTATTTGCTAGCTAATTCTGTCTTTAGGGCTGGTTTGTGGCATCTCCTTGCCTAAATCTTACTCCTAGTTAGTCAATGGTTGTTTTGCTGATGATTCCTTTCATACTCTTCTTGAGGATGAAGAAAACATCCAAAATGCTTTAAATTGTCTGGATACCTTTTGTCAAGCCTCTAGCTCTACCATTCAATGGCATAAAATGCTCTACTGCCATCAGTCATTCTTGCTAGCTCCACCTTGGCTCAACTAGTTTTAGTGGAAATGGGTTACTCACGGGGAAATCTTCTATTTTCTTGGCATTCGCTTTGCCTTCTAGGCTTCTCCTGTAGAGCTTTAGAATGATGTGCTTTCCAAGATTAGCAAAAAAGCTCAAATATTGGATCACCAAGCCACTTTCTCTTGCTGGTAAATTTTAGATTTGTTCAAAGATTCTGCCAACCAGTCATGTGTACTACTATTCTTGTTGGGCTCCCTCCAAAGCTTCCTATCTTAAGTTGGAACGTTTGGTCCGAGATTTTCTTTGGGCTTCTAGTTCTAGTCAGCATGGTTTTCATAGAGTTATTTGGGATTTTTGTTGTCTCCCAAGAGAGTCTGGTGGTCTTGGCTTGCTTTCCACTCAAAAATATGGCCTTGCTCTCTATGAAAAATGGATTATCCAAGCTTTTTTTGGAGATGAAGCCTAGAAGATTTATGTTTGGCACTGTATTTCTTCTAGCTTCCCTATTAGCAATCCTAGATGGAAGGGGATTGGTTTTCAAACCCTTCTCATCATGTGTTAACCAGTGGCCATACAGGGCTCCTTTGTTATTAAGAGCATTTGGAAAGCCTAGGAAGCTATTAAGCCTTGGCTTTGTTGGTCTAGAGATGAGTTTTGCAATGGGCTCTCCTTGACTCAACAAAACATTTGGTGGTCTCCCCTATTTGCCGCTCAGGGTACTCCTCTCACCATGACTCAAGGTGTCAGCACTCTATGTTTTTTGAAATAAGGCATTCAAACTCCTAAGGATCTCTTCTCAAGAGTCACCATGAGTTTAAGGTCATGGGAAGATATGCAAGTCTAGTACCACCTTATCAGTACAGATTGGCTGAATTTTGACCTTTTGTTATCTTCCATCCCTATGCACTTAGTTCATATAGTGGGGATTTAGACTGTCTGTCCTTGGTGGCATGATTGGAAGTGGTATCCTGCCACTCCATTTTCCAATTACAAGCCCAAAATGGGGTACAAATGGATTTTTCCCCATCTTCCGATGGTGGACACGCTTAACCAGTGCTGATATTTGCAATCTTCACTTTCTCAATAGAGAAAACATTTTGACACCATTTGGAGTGCTATTAAAATACTCAAGATTGCTCACTTTTTTTGGTGCCTTGCCTACCAAGGTCTTCCCCTAGGGCCTTAGCTCAAGCACATTAGGGTTCTTGATCTTAGATGCCCTTTCTATGGTCAACCAGAGTCCTTTTTGTATATATTTTGGTTTTGTAAGTGTGCTCAAAATTATTGGCACTGGATTCATGATATTTTAAAGCCTTTTGGGCCCAAACCATTTTCATGGCACATGATCCTGCTGGGTGATTCCCCCAGAATTCCTCAAAAGTTTAGCTAGATTTGGCATACCTTCAGGATGGAAATTTGGTTTTCACTATGGAAAGATAGGAATGTTGTTTTGTTCACTCACAATTTTTTGGATGTAACATTGCTATGTACACTAAGGCATGCATTTGTAACAATGTTATTATGTAGAGCCAAGTGCAAGCTAATAAAGTTGACCTAGAAGTTGCTCACTTGTAGGAGTTGTTAAATCACCAGGGAAATGCCCCTTGCATTATTGCTAGAGTGTCTCTTGATGCTTTGGCTGATGTCTTGACACCTCATCATTGTTATTCTTAGCGCCAGTCCTTAGGCTGGCACTCGCACACACTGTGCTCTTAGGCTTCTTTCCACTGCTCTCCTAATGGTGGTGATGGCAGATGGAGGTGCCACTCTACTTCCCCACCACATGGTGATTCTGGCTAGTCCCTAGCTCCTCCTCCTAGTCCTCAGTGGGTGTAGTCTAAAAAGTATCCTCGCCTGGGCTTGGCAATTTCTCCTTCATAGCATAAGGTTAAAGATGTAGAGACTACCACTGATCCTGCTACTACTGATGACGGTTGGATTGTTCCCAACCTAGTGCACAATCCCACTGATGCATGGGGTTTTCTTGATAAAGATGATCCTCCTCCCTCAGCTGGCACTACTGTGGCCACCTGAGGTTGCTAATTATGTTTTTTTTTAATATGAATAGTTATTGTTTCTAGCTGAGGCCATGTTATTAAGTCCGACTTTGGCCATGTGAACTCTTTCGCAGGGTGATCTTGTATCCCCTAGCCCCTTTTTTGTGAATTGTATTCTTAGTATGTTTTTATTAATAGAAAAGGACTATTCATCAAAAAAAAAAAATTAGAACATTTTGTAGAATTGTAATATACAGTTCTAATGAAAAGCTTCATTATTATCAATAATTTATGTGTTATTGGGAATACAATATGTTATTAAGCTAACAAGTTTTTTTTTAATGGGAGCAATCTTCAATGTAATTAATTTTTCACTTTTTAAAAATATCGACAATCATTTCAAAGTTGTCAGACTATTTTTTCTTCTTGCTACATTGAATCAAAATTACCTGTTAATTCAAAGTTTACAAACTATACCAAATTAATACTTCTAATTTTTTAACCTTTCTTGTACACTATATAGATTATTTAATTAGTAATATATATATATATATCTTTGAACTTTTACAAAATAAACAAGACCCCAAAATTATATACATTCTAAAATAAATTTACTAAAATGTGAAGTAGCTTAAATATTAGAAGAATCTATAGCTTATCTAGAAACTATGTTTGAAGGACTAGGTCAACTTGGGAAGATGTTTTACAACCAAGTTGACATAGTCGGATGATCTCAAACTGATGACTCTAGAAAGCTCATAAAAAGTAAGTTCTAGATCTATAATCCATTTTACTCCCAACCTGCAAATCAACACAGACACTAAAGGTTTGTGGGTTGGGCTTTGATGAGGGCTTGCCTTGGTTAAGCCCTAGGTTAAGAAATTAAAGATAGATAAAATGTAATTAATAAATAAAATTGTTTCATGATGTAGATCTAGATAATATCAAGTGAAAGATAAGATTACCTTTGAAGATGAAATCATCTTTGATATAGATTAATTAAGTAAGTGTAGTAGCCTTAACTCAAAGAAACCATAAGAAGATCAAATAAGATGAAATATTATGTGTGGAAATGTATGTGACATGTCATGGATGAATACTAGAATATCTAGTGATATTAATAGAACAATGGATCTTCTCCTTATAACCAAACTCCACTACTACTTTAAAGGTAGAAACTTGATGCAAGAAGGAGATGTTTGGGCTTGAATGCTTGAAGAATTTTTCTTAAGGAATAATTCCTTGAATTCTTGCTTGATTCAAAGAAGATAACTTGAGAATGATCTATATGAAAATGAAGCCCCAAAGCCTCATTTTATACTTTTATTGGGTTGGAAACTATCTCATGTTGGCTAGGAAAGTAATTAAATTGATTGAAAAGCTAGAGAACTTTCAAGATTTGAACATTGTGATCACTAGGGAGTAGGTCAACTTTGGTTAACCTAGTTCTAGTAGACAAGTGAGAGAGGCCACATAGAATTTTAGAGTATGGTAAAGATAAGACAGAGAGAATGTGAATTGAATAGGAGAGATGATCAAAAGAGTATCAAGATGACACCTAGAAGACCATGTTGGAAAGTCAAAGATAATAAATAAGACTTAAATGAAAGAGAAGGGCAGAAAATAAGACAAAAACCATACTAAGAAGGAATAAGAGGTGCCAAGTTGAAGTGCATCCATTTTAAGAAAGTACACTTAGCATTCATTAAGAAAATAAATATTCATGAATTTGAACACAACATATTGAAGATTATACTGAACTATAATTTCTATGATCAAAGTTGAAAGACAAACACTTCTTATTTAGAACATATAATTTCATTATTTTCCATCCAAAGAAAAAGTATTACTACTATGTATCTATGTTAGTTTTAACACAAGATTTTCTAATTCTTATTTAACTTTATACATTAAAATACATAGTTGGAGATATTTAGGACGTCTCCTTGAAAACTCATTCTCTTGATGGTTAAATAATCAGTCAAATAAAAAATATGTTATTTGGAGGAGTACACTTGACCTAGATCCTATTATTGTGATTAAATTTTGCTAAAGATTAATTAGATGACATATATGTCCCTACCCCATCATCTTGGTTGTCTTAAATTATGGTTCCTTGGGTGAGTGTCCAACTTTGATATACACCTAGAATCCCCTCAAATACATTTGTATTGGTGCTCATTAGGGTCAACAACTACAACCTCCAAGTATCTTTCCCCCACTTCAGATTTACAATTCAATCTTTATACTTCGATAGATAATCCAAGTAGAGGCATAACATAGGTTTGACGTACTTGAGCTTTGTGAAGTATATTTTCATGGAGTTCATTTACTCCTCTATGACCTTCATAGATACATAAAAAGTTTTCACTAGAGCCTCATTGTCTTGATTCCCTTCTTCCTACTATAAGATACCAGTTGCATTAGTTAATTTCAAATGTCTTGTTAAAGGTAAAGGGACAATTCAACTATCTAGTAAAATTAAATATGAGAATGTTTACTAGGTTGAAGGACTTAATTATAATTTTTTGAGTGTTTCACAGTTAAACGAATTGGGTTAAAGAGTTGAATTCCATCACAGAAAGGCCAAAATGTTTGATGTTGATCGTAAACTAATTTGATGTGGTGATCAAACAAGAGGTAAATTTTTATACCTAGATTTATCTAATGAGACATTTTTTTTGCAAAATATAAAGATATTTTTTTATGGCACAAAAGGTAATGTCATGTAAGCTTTGACAATTTCATTAACCTTAGTAAAATGAAAAGGTAAGAGGTTTTCCAAAACAAAAGAAACCTAACAATGCTATGTGTAAACAATGTCAACTGGGAAAAATGAAAAATTTTAGTTTCAAGAGAAAAATATATTCATCTAATGACATTAGGGAACTAGCTCATACTAAATTATGTGGACCTATTGGAGTTCAAAGCTACTGTAGAGATAAATTATATTTCATTATATTTTTTGATAACTGTGATGTTTCTTAAAGAAAAATATGACATGTTTTAGTTGTTTAAGTTGTATTTGGCTAGAGTTGAAAAGGAGACATGGAAGTGTTTGAAGTGTTTGAGATCTGACAGAGGTGGTGAATTCATTTCCAATGAGCTAAACATATTCTGCAATGACAAAGGAATCAAAACATAAATATCTAGACCTACGACCCCTCCTCAGAATGGACTAACTAAAAGGAGAAATAGATCAATTATGGATTGTGCTAGAACAATGATGAAGGAGAAGAATGTGTCACATAAATCTAGAGACAAGCTATAAGTACAATTCTTTATACTCTAAAAAGAGTACAAGTCAAGAAAGGTACAAATGCTACACCTTTTGAAATGTGATATAGTTTATTCACCTAATGTAAAATATTTCAATTTTTTTGGAAGTAAATGTTGCATACTGAAAGAAAATAGGAATGGAAAAGTTGATGAAAAGTGATGAAGGTGTATTTCTAGGATATTCCATCAAGAGAAAATCTTATAAGTCTTTGAATGCTGACACTAACCAATTGTGGATACTGATCAACAGATAAATGATGTCAAGTTAGAGACAAAGGAAGCTGAACAATGGGAAGGGAATGTTGAGCATGCAAAACTTGAACCTGATCCTAATGAAGAAAGAGATAATGAGCTTGAAATTATTTTTCAAGATGAACTTATTGAAGAACAAAGAAGGAAAAAGTTTGTATTATAAAAATATGTGAGAAGACATCATGCACCTAAAAAAATCATTGGATTTGAAGAGTCTAGTGTTATGAAAAGAAAAAGACTTTGAAGTGATACATGCTTACGTTTTCATTTTGAGCCCAAATCTACTAAGCATGCTTTGGAGAATGAAGAAATTGAATAGATTAACAAGGATAGAAAATGGTCTCTAGTACCAAGGCCTAAAGATAAGAATGTTATTGGGACAAAGTGGGTATTTAGGAACAAACTAAATAAGAAAGGTGAAATCATAAGGAATAAGTCTAGATTGGTATGTAAAGGATATGCACAAAAGAAAGGTGTTCACTATGGGGAAACATTTTCCCCTGTAGCAAGACTAGAAGGAGTAAGAACATTTCTTGCATATTCTTCTTATAAAGGATTCAAGTTATATCAAATGAATTTTAAAATCTACATTTTTTAATGGAATATTTAGACAAGAAGTATAAATAGATTACCGTGAAGGATGTTTGGATCCCAACAAGAAGAGCGTAGTGCACACAAGTTGCCCAAAGCTTTATATGGTTTGAAACAAGCCCCTAGAGCATGAAATGAAAGTTTGCATAATTATTTGATAAAGATTGAGTTTGGAATGAAAAATGATAACAATAATCTATATTTGAAGACTAAAAAGAACAATAAGCTATTGTTATTTGGATTTTTTGTTGATGATATCATATTTGGAGGAAAGAAAGCATTATGCAAAACTTTTGCTGATGAAATGCCGAAGGAATTTGAAATGTCAATGTTTGGTGAGCTCTAATTCTTTGTTGGTTTACAAGTATATCAAATGAATAATGGTATCCTCATTACTCAATCCAAATATATCAAGGAGATACAATTTTTTTTGGGATGGAAGATTCTAAACTAGTGGGTACACCCATGGTTACTGGACATAAACTATCTAAGAATTGTAATTCTGTTGACATGAACCATAAACAATCCAAATCAATAATTGGTAAACTATAATGTGTTGTTCATTACAAACCAAATATTGCATTAGTTGTTGGAATAATTGCTAGGTTTTCAGAAAGTCCTAAGGAAAATCATATAATGGAAGTCAAGAGAATACTTAGACGCCTAAAAGGAACAAAAGACTATGGATTGTATTACAAGAGGAATGATAAGTTTGAACTAAATATTTTCATTGGTTCTAATTGGGTAGGAAATGTTGATGACACAAAGATGTAAGACCCCTCCTCACATTTACTTAATTAAATATGAATTTATCTGTTAAATTCTTTATAGGAGATTTCAATGGATATATGAGCACGGCAAGGCAATGGTATGAGAAAATGTTATGGGTCTTTCTAGAAACCATGATGAGGAAATTATAATAAATTCTGACTATGTTATGTATAAAGATTTTATGGTTGTTACAATAATGAAATTTAATACTTACTCTTTTATGAATCATTACAAATTTGAAGATAAAGATTATCAACTCACTAGAAGTTCTCTTAAAGTAGCTTATTTTTTAATATTAAAAGTGCATTATGATATGTTAAGGTTGTTAAGGTAGTATGTACAAGAGGTAATACTTATGTATTGGGATTAGGTATTGGTTGTTCAAAATTAAGGTTTACAACATAAAAATTGCATGTGTTTCTGTAGGATACAACCACATATCTAGGTGATGTAAAATTAATGGACTCTGATAATTATGATGATGGATATGAATTAAGTGTTTTATGGTTTAGTTGTTTTAATGGGAATTGATTTCGATATATTCATGATTTTATACACTATAATTCAAGACTTTCTACATTGTTGACTATTTAAACATTGATTTTTACTAATGATGTTGTGTGGTGTTTTACCTAACAATGATGATATTATTTATGATAACTTAATGATCATGTTATACACATCATGATAACATAAAATTGATGTGATTAAAATTAGATTTAGAATGATTTGATAAGCTATGTTTGAAATGTATAATACTAAAATTAAGGTATTACGTCACAGTGTTGAATTACACTACATTGAAAGGAGATTATGGATGTTAAATGGTTTATCCAATTGAAAGGAGCTTATGGATGTTAAATGGTTTATACAATTGAAAGGAGATTATGGATGTAAGTTTTTTATATTTAGTAAAATGTGTGAAATGAAAGGATCATTGAAATGCAATTTATATATTTTTGTTGGTCAATTTGATTATGCAAATTAAGTTACACATACACACACACACACATGCATGCACGTGTGTGCACACGCGCATGCGCGCGCACACACACACACACACATGTTATTTTTATTGAACTACTGATATTAAAATTTAGTGTGAAGGAAAGTTACAATGGAATTAATTGGAGAAACAATAACTAACCCTATATAAAAATTATAAAATCAAGATTGAATCTAATGAAGACATTGAAACCTCAATGTCAAGTGTTTTAATTTTTAACCATAATCTAAATGTATGTGTTAGGTTATTTCATTATGTATTTAGCAATATATTAGATGTTGATGTAATATTATTTTTATAGTGTCACTTAACACTTGTCATGCTAATGTATAAAGACATGTCAACCAGGGTTGGAAATGTAACCCATTAACCTATGACTGACTTATTTAGGAATTTAATTAAATCCACCTTGATTAAAGGTAACTTGTAAAGTCCCATCAATTACTTTATTTGAATTCAAATTTTATATTCACCTCTAAAGGCCAAAAAGTGGTCCTAGAATCCAAATTTAGTGAAATATAAGTTCCTAAGTGTTAGGGGCATGGGTTGGGGACTTTTCAACACTACTAGAACTCAATAGTAGCTTTAGTAACCCTCTAAATATTCCACTTTCCAGATCTTGCAAATATTGAGTGAACTCTTGACCTTTTCCAAACCCACACTCCTTCCCAATCTTCCATTTATGATAGGGGACACGTTGACGGCCAAAGGACTTAGGGTCAATTATAAATTCATTTCTACAAGGTGGGTGGGATTTGGAGGCCTTTTTATTCTAAGACAAAAAATGTGCAACAAATTTTTTGACAACCATTACAACCCTAATCCAACACCCCCATTTATTGGTTTTATTCTAAGGCAACAAACTTGGAGCACAAATTTGAGTCATTTGGAAAGTTTTAATGCCTGATACTATCCACGTATCACTCCAAATGAAGTGAACCATGAGATACAAAATTTTGGAAAAGATTACATTTCGGTTTGTCCAGAAGAGAATTCATTGGCAATTAAGGGAGAGGCTTCGTTCGATGATAGTAGTACAAAATAGATGAGTCACATTAATGTAGTGGATGCACCTTGCATTTATTTCAATCCTTTTTCAAGTGCAATTGATCCAGGCTAGGGAACTGGAACCACAACAAGGGAAATGCAAGGCTTTATGCATGTTGTGAGTCTCTTTTTGAATGATGGTGTAGAAAATGGTAATGTCAACCATAATATTATGGGCAAGTTTTCTCTTATAAACATAAGAGGAGAAGATACTTTTGATTTTGATATATTTTGGAGAAGACTCATTAGGAGTGTGTTGGGACAATGTCTAGCAACATTGAAGTATTCATATGGCCTCATTCTTCTCTAAAATTTGAAATGGGAAGTAGGAAATGTTACTGTGCATGATTGTGTTATTTGGACTTCACTGGGGAGTTTGTTGGTATATGAAGCCCAATCATCATTGACTATTCATTCTCCTTCAATTATTTGTACTCAAAGCTCTTTAAATAATGGTTGTATATAGCCCATGTAAGATATCAATTAATTAATACAAGTATTCCCTACTTGAGTGTAGACCTAAGTAATTTTTGGCTGACCATGATAAATCCATGTTATTATGTATTTTTTCTTCTCTGATTCAATTTCTTTACTCATTATGATATTTACAAAACTCATAAGACACAAACAAATATAATTCATTTTCTAACAAATGATCTCTAGCCTTGTTGTTCTTAAGCATTACTTATAGAATCATTGGTATCAGTTTTTCTAAGCTCCCTTTAGACTCTCTTTTGTGAATACCCAATAAAGATGATGTGATCTTTGATGATCCCAAATTTTCATGAACACCATTTTTTTTTCTTTGTAAGAACCCAAGCTCTACTAGAATTGGCAAAGGAATTGAAGTCCTTGAAATCATGGGAATAATAGTAGAGATGGGTGGATAGATTTCTACATTGTCTTGAACACACCAAAGCCTGATATGAATAAATCTTGATGCTTATTGATTGGTCATTCTTTTAAAATAGTTGAATTCATTATGTCCAACACATTTCCCTCATTATACAATGCCCATGCCTACATAACACATGCTCTATTCAGCAAGTTTTAGGGCAAAAATATCACCAAATTTATTTTTAAGCATAGAAAATTGTGTTCCTCTCCCATTCTACTAAGGTTTCCTTCCCTTGAGACATACAATTCATATCCACATTTTTCTTTGCACTAAGAATCTCAATAAATAGTAATATAAAGCTATAAATATCGGGTTTAAAGGAGAGCTTCCTTTTTATTACATACTCTAGAGCTATTTAAACCCTACATTGCATGCCACATTAGCATAAACTCATTTTAATCTAGAAAGAATCCATCCTACACCGTACATCTCATGATTACAAAAAACTACACCACCAAATAACTTATGATCCTTACCACATGCCTGCCATAGATGTCTAGATATGCTTCTCATGCTCGAGGAAGAGTGTGTTGAATACCGAAGGCCAAAAATCACATGGGTTTTTTCCCTCCACTTGTATTGTGTCTCATCAGTTGATCATTTGTGATCTATAAATGTTGATGACATCTATTTGTAAACTCATTATATTTAATCAATATAATTCCTTTTCTCTTTGTGTGGACATAGCCACAATTTATGGTGAACCATGATAAACATCTTTGTTTATGCATCTTGTTGTTCTATACTTTTTATTTGCATTCTTAATTAACTTACAATTGGTATCAAAGCCCACGATTGATTTCAATGATCAAATTTTGAAGTCATCTAGGAATCAAGAGTGAAAAAATTATTAGGGAAGAATTCAAGTTTATGGAAGGTACAAATACAATCATTACTTATCAAGCATGATCTTGCAATAGCAATTGCAGGTAAGGCAAAGAAGTCAACCACCATGATAGATGAGACTTGGAAGAAAACTGATGAAAAAGCAATGGTAGAGATTTTTCTCTTGCTATATAAGAATGTGTTGTTCAATGTGAACAATGAAACATTAACCAAGGAGGTATGGGACAAGCTTTAAGGTATGTACCAAATGCATCTCTTGCAAACAAAATCCTTATCATGAAAAAACTTTACAAGTTGAGAATGAAGGACAAAAAAATGATGTTGAATCACATAAATGAGTTAAATACTTTTTTATGTCAAGCATAGTCCATTGGTATGCCTCAAGATGATGAAAATAAGGCATACATTTTATTATGTTATTTACTGGATAGCTGGGATGGTGTGGTAATAGTGTTTAGCACTTTTGTTACTAGAAAAAACAAGTTGGTCTATGACGAGGTGGCTTCTACATTGTGTAGTGAAGACATTAGGAGAATTAATAAAGAGTCTTCATTCGGTGATGCACTAACGATGGTTAGTATGAAAAATAGAGGAAGAGCTCAACATAGAGGCAAGAATAACAACAACTAAAGGTCACAATCAACTAGAAGATCATAGTCTCAAGGCAAACAAAGTGGTTGTTGGTTTTGTGGAAAGGCTGGTCAGATTTAAAAGGACAAAAAAGAATTCAAAATGGCTCAAGAAAAGGTTTCAGATAGTGGAGCAAACATTGTTCATGATCACAGTGATGGTGTTTTGGTTCCTTTGACAAGTGACACAACTTCAAATTCATGGGTAATTGACTCCAGGGCTTCATTTCATGCATCTTCTTCTAGTGAAGCCATCACAGACTACAAGGAAGGTAAATTTGGGAATGTTTATTTGGGTGATAACAAACCTTGTGAAATTGTAGGAAAGGGTGATATTTTGTTATCAATAGAAGTAGGTGCTCAATTATTGCTTCAAGATGTTAGGCATGTTCCCAAATTGAAAAGAAATTTTATTTCCATTAGTTGGTTATATGCTCAAGGTTTTCTTACACTTGTCATGGATACATGGAAAATTACCAAGGGTTCCATGGTTATCGCCAACAAGGATAAAGTTAGCAGCCTATATGTTGTAGAAACTAATGACGAGGTGGGAGCTATGATGACTATTGTAGAGAATGATGCCACACTTTGGCATCAAAGATTAGGCCATATGAGAAAAAAGGGACAAGAGGTTATGCTTAATCAAGATCAACTTTCGTGTCTCTAATTAGCAAATTTAGAGTTTTGTGAGCATTTTCTTCATGGCAAAAAAATGTGGTAGTTTTTTGAAGAGTGCTCATGAAAAGAAGACAACACCATTGGAGTTAGTGCACTTAGATGTCTTTGGTCCAACAAAGGTAACCTCTTGTGGAGGTACAAATTTCTTTGTTTCCTTTCTTGATGATTGTAATAGAAAGTTGTGGTCTATATGATGTCTAGAAAGTCTGAAGTTTTCTCAAAAATTTTAAAGCTCTTGTCAAAAATTAGAGCAGGCACAAAATTAAATGTTTAAAATAAGATAATGGAGGTTAATTCTATTCATTGGAGTTTGATAACTTTTGTGTAGATCAAGGTATTCAATGGGTGAAATTTGTATCATTCACCCCTCAAGAAAATGGGGCAGTGGAAATACTAAATCAAACTATATTTAAGAAAGTTTAATGCATGCAATCTAATGCTAGTTTAGGCAAAGAATTCTAGACAGAGGCTTGCAATACAATAGTATACTTAATTAGTTGAAATCCTTCATCTTTTTTGGACTTTGAAATTCAAAAAGAGAAGTGGTTGGGTATAAGGATTTCCTACTCTCATCTTCAATTGTTTAGGTGTCAAGCATTTGTTCATGTTCCTAAAGAAAAAAGGAGAAATATGGATACAAAATCACAGTAGTGTATCTTCATGGGCTATGGTGAAGATTACTTTGGATTTTGATTATGAGATCCTATTGTAAAGAAGATTTTTTGAGTAGAGATGTGGTCTTTAATGAAATGAAGTTTCTATCTCTTTAATCAACACCATAGGAAAGAGTTATTGAATATTTTATCCCTATGTCTTTGTTTAATGAGAATAATTCTTCATTTAACCCACATTCTTAACCTATTCTTTCCACTCCTACCTTTGTTTTAACTCCATTTCCTAGTATTAAAGTAGTGATTCAAAGCTTTCTTCTCATACTCTGCCATCACCACAATAGGTAGAGCATAAAAGAAGGGGAGACTCTGACCATGTTGTGTATTTGGGATAGAATTTTAGTGATGTTGCTATGATAAGAAGATAGGAAGAGATCAATGGTGATGGCACATATAGGACAACTCATGTTGGGTCATAGTCCACTCTCCCACGTAGGAGGAATGATGCTTTGACTCATGGTGGTCATTGTGCATTAGAGGATGAAGGAAGATTACTTCCACATGCCCCTACACATCTCTTCCCTCACACATGCAATATACAAAGCCACGGTGATGATCAGGGTGTCTATGAGATTCTGGACCTTTCACCCACATGGCAAATGGGACGAGAATTCAATGTGGGTTATAAAGAGGAAGTAGATTTTAGAATTAATGTCACTTCTTTACCATTGATTGTTCCATGCAGTGGAATTTTGGAAGTTATTTTTGATAGTAGCTATGAACTGGGAAGTAGTGGGAATCCTCCTTTACAAGATTTAGTTTTTAAACTTCCTTACACCATTCCTCACCAAGTAGCATCAAAGCACATATATGCTTCAGAACACTATCTTTAGTCCTAAACTGTCATGCTATTAGTGAAGAACATGGCATGTGGGCCACTCAAGAGCATGGTATATGAGATTCATCAACACACATTCAAGACCAAACCCATGGGAAATAGGGTAGCCTCACACTCTTCACACTAGGTAGTGTCATTGACATATCTAGCCTCCTTTTCATCGATGGTTTAGATTCAAGCTAGTACATAGGAATGTTGATGAATCAATAGCCTATGATAGATAAATGCCATTTATCTTGGTTAAATACCAACATGTAAGTAGTCACTCCAATAAATTAGAATGTGAAGAAAGCCAATTCATAGGAGAATCAATGCATTTTCTCCAAAGGAAATGCAAATGAAGTATATAATGTGACTAAGGCCATCAATGTATCCACTAAGATACAACTAGATACAACTTCAAAGGGGACTAATGTTAACAAGTTAGGAGAAAAAGAGGTTAATATTTAGGGATTAAGGAGGTCTACTTGAGAGAGATGACTTCCTACAAAGTATTTAGACTATGAATTTCTTTACTCTGAGGAGGTAGAGCTTGAGATTTTAATATCTGATCTAGTGGAGCCAACTAATTTTAGAGATGCTTGCAAAAGTGCTGATAAAATTTAGTGTATTATTGTGATGGAAGAAGAGATGAATTCTCTTAAAAATAATAAACCCTAGGATCTAGTTCTGCTTCCACCCAATTGTAAATCTCTGAAAAATTGTTGGGTATACAAGGTAAAAGAGAAATATGGTGGAAAAAAGAGGTGTCATGCTTAACTAGTCGTCAAAGGGTATGCCTAGATGAAGGGGCTAGATTTTGTAAAAAATTTCTCACCAATTGTTTGAATGACTATAGTCTGGGCAGTTTTGGGTTTGGTAGCCATTTGGGATCTTGAGCTCGAACAACATGATGTCAAGAAAAAATTTCTACATGGTGACATCAATAAGAATTGTACATGGAGCAACCTGAAGGATTTGTTCAAAAGGGAAAGAACATCTCTGTTTTTGGCTAAAGTGAAGTTTGTATGGGCTTAAATAGGCTCCAAGATAGTGGTAAATTAAGTTTGGTTAGTTTATGGCTAAACATAAGTTCACCTGGTGTGAATCAGATCCATGCATCCACTATAAAATATTCCTTAGTGGTGAGCTTTTCATTCTTCTACTATGTTGATGACATGTTAGTTATTGGTACTTCTCCTCAAATAGTCAACAAGCTAAAGAAAGAGTTAGCTTCTCGATTTTCCTTGAAAGATTTAGGGGCAGCCAAAAAGATTCTTGGAATGACTGTCACTAGAGATAGATAGAAAAAGGTGTTTACTCTGTCACAACAATCATACATTGACAAAGTTATAGAGTGGTTTGGTATGGTTGAAGCTAAACATGTTCCTATTCCTCTTGCTCCTCACTTCCAGCTAAGTTTTGATTTGTGTCCCAAAAAACAAGAAGAGAAGGATCATGTGCATGATGTTCCTTATAAATTAGTAGTTGGTAGCATAATGTATGCTATGGTTTCTACACATCATGGAATTGCTCATGTAGTGGGAGTAGTTTGTACATTCATGAGCAACCCTAGGAAGCCACATTGGGAAGCAGTAAAGTGGATTTTGCAGTATCTCAAGGGCACTTCTAATTATCCATTATGTTTTGGTAGAAATCATGCTTAGCTACAAGGATTCAATGATTCATATCTTGATAGAGATTGAGAAAAATACAAGTCTACTACTGGTTACATTTTCATATTTTTCAGGGCTTCCATTAGTTAGGCCTCAAGGCTGCAACATTGTGTTGCACTTTCTTCTATTGAAGCCGAATACTTGGCACTTACTAAAGGAGCTAGAGAGATGATTGGGTTGCAATGCTTGTTCAACAACCTACATTGGCAACAAGATGATTATGTTTTATTTTATAATAGTTAAAGTGCATTTTTTATGGCTCGCAATCATTCCTCTTAGTGATGCTCCAAAAATATTGACAAGCATGCTCACTATGTTTGCTATGTGGTAGAAGAAAGAAAACTAAAGGTTGCCAAAATTGATACAAAGATCAATCTCGCAAACATGTTGATAAAGGTTGTTGCCAAGGAGAAGTTCAAATGTGCCAAGACATCTCTTGGCCTTGTTAAGAAAAGTAGGTCAGCATGTAGAGCAAGGGATTGGGTGATTATTTGGTGTATCTATTGTCTTCAGATGAGAGATTGTTGAATATTGAAGGCCAATAGTTACATGGGTGTTGTCACTCCACTTGTATTGTGTCTCTTTAGCTAATCATTTGTGATCTAAAAATTCTAATGCCATCTATTTGTAAACTCATTCTATTTCATCAATATAATTCCTCTACTCTCAGTGTGGACATAGCCATGATTTATGGTGAACCATGACAAATATTTGTGTTTATGTGTCTTGTCATTCTATGCCTTTTTTTTTTACATTGTTAATTAACTTATAGAATGTTGCCAGCCCAAAATCAGCTATCTTTGGGTTGAGATTATCATCAAGAAAAATATTGCTTGGTTTGATATCTCTCTAAATAATTTTCATTGGCAAATCCTCATGAAGATAGAGAAGCTTGTAGAGAATCCCAATTATAATGATATAATGTTTTTACCAATCTAAAATGTAGAAGGTTAATCCACTTTTAGAAAGTAGATGGAGTGGATAAAAGACAAACACATATTAAAAATAAACATTAAATTCAATATGTAAAATAAAAATATTTATCAAAATATGTTACAACTCTTCACGCATAACTAAAATCTATTACAAGTCCTAGAATGTTACAACATTTTATCCACTCATGATCCACAATGATCAAATAAACATCTAAAACTCAAATCCTTACATAATGCCTCTATTAATAGAATTTTTAAAACTTTCTTAAATACCAAATATATTTATTGTTTATATTAAAATATATTACATTTACTATGTGTAGCTATGAATAGTTGGAGGTTGGATGTTAAACATCATTGGGTAGCTGTGTGTGGCTACTTGTCTGCTGCTAACGACAGGTTGTCTGTTGCTAAGGATGGTGGGGTTGGTTGGAGAAATTACTCTAGCAAAATAAAAGTCCAAACTTTTCAATATCTACAATCTCAACAATAAATCTATATTTTCTATAAACTTTTCAAACTTTTCATGCCATTCAGACAACATTTTTTTTTTGAATTAATCTATATGGTTTGGAATCAATGGCAACATGTTATCAACATGAATCCTTTTAAGCAAGTACATCAACATCTATTGTCATTGCATAATTTTTGAGTGATACAAAGGTCATAAACTCTTCAAAGGGCCATAATCATATGTAAGGATTTCTATAGTCCAGTCAATGATTGAGCAAATGGTTAGAAGGATTCCTTAATTTTTTGAAGATTACAATAGGAAAATAAGGTGAAAAAGACCACATTTTTTATAAAAAGTATTGCACCAAATTTGTTGGTCCTTGCATGTCAGGGAAAGGTTTATTGCCAACCCCTGTAGAGTATTTAATCTGTTATATAAAAGTAATAATGAGAATAGTGTAAAAGCAGGTTATATCATATCAAATTAGGGGGATGGTATCAGGTTGGTCAAAAAATGATGAAAATTTTGGAGACTTGCAACCATAACATGGCTAAATAGAAGATCTCTATTCTCAACTCTCTCAATGAAAACATTGTTACTATTGCTAGAAAGTTGAAACCCATGGGTTTTCTAGAGGATAATGAGGGAAAGGGAAAAGTGAAAGATAGGATGGATGAGGAAACCATAACAGACATAACCCATAGCCATAAGAATCATGAGAAAATGGACTTTCTATTGGCTATAGTTCTATTTTTGGTCTTTTGTTGTTCTATTTGCAGCCCTCTACTATGTAACAACTTTTGGGTTTTAGGATCCTTGTAAAACTTGTTTTTCTTATAAAAAAAATTAGGTGGAATAGTTTCTTTGCTAGTTTTCCACTTTTATTTGAAATTTATTTTACATTTCACTTGTGAAGTATTTTCCCTTCTTATCAATGTAAGAAGATTTAGTGAAAAATTTCCTTTGCTAACCTTTTAAGGATAGTGGAATTTTTTTTCCTTACCACACGAAATCAAATAATATATTAGTTGTATGAAATCTAATAATATTTTAACTATTATAAATTAAAGATTGATTCAAAAGTATATACAAAAGGTTTCAATTCAAATATTCTCTAATTCTAAAAATAAAAAATATTTAAAAGAGAGAAATATTTTATTTAATTAAAAAAATTGAAACATTTATTAGTGATATGATCATGTAAATTACTTTAGTAAATGAAAGTCTTACAAAAGATTATTAGATTTTATAAGATCACATAATTGTACAATGATATTTGAGATAGGGAAAGGACTCTTACTTCAAGGCACTCCAATAGGTTTGATAGAAGTTGTTTAGTTAATACCTACACTTGTTAGTTTAATAAGTATTCTTTGGATTTTATATCTAATTTTTTAGACAACATTGTAACAATAGTTACTAGTTAAAATTTATTGGTTGTAATAAAAAACTAATTATGTGATGCCACATTAGCTATGAGTGTCTTCTTTCTTTCTTCCATGATCATTGATCTCACTCTTTTGAACTAGTTTGGATGCCTTCGCTAAAAAAAAAATTTAATTTGGCACCATATTTGATTATGTGGTCTTGAAACCTTAGTTATAAGCTTGAGACTACTCAAACAACAAATTGTGATAACCCGCTAAAGAGGAAGGTGTCAAGGTTCTTGTTGGAAAAATACTCATAAACAATCAACTTTTCATCTCTCTCAATGCAACATCTCAACAATTTTGAAAAGGATTTGATGCTAACCATTGATAAATTATTCAATTCCTTGTGTTGACTTCGAAGACAAATTTTTTTTTCTATTTCCCTTTTCTCTTTTGTTTCTCCCTAAAAAATGGAAACAAAATAAGACTTCTGTTTTTGTGTTTTATCAAATTCCTTCAATCCATTGAGATATTATTTCTTAAGGGAAAATTAATAGAAAATTTGAAATGTTGATTGGGTAGGAGCATGTGTGATGATTGTCTATGCTCTATCTCTCAAGTTAGGTAGGTAAAATTAGACATATTTGACAGTTTGCTAAAGGGTAGAAATGGGTCCAATAGTGAAAAGGGATCACAAGATGATTCAAACATGGACATTTGGAAGATAAGAATCAAAATTATTTTCCTAGTCATAAGAAATGGTCATCCTTGTTTTGTGTCAAACCAAATGACAAGTCTTATTTCTTTCCTTCCGATCATGTGTAATGCTTATGTTGAAAGAGGAAGTTTAAAATTATTGTTCAAGATTCTTTGTTGACCATTCCATCATTACTATGCATCTCATGCATGTGGGAAAATGCTTGGGGCCTAGACTCAACATCAAAGTGGTTCAAACAATGGGTAAGGAAAAATGGAAGCTCAAAGGACAAGTTGACATTACTTGTCTTCCATGAGGGTTCCTCTCTTTAAGCTTCACAAGTAAGGAAGATATGGAATTTACCCTTTGTGATGGCGCCTAGAGTTTTTGAAAAATCTCCTTAGCTCTTAAAAAATGGTAACTTAATATTGATATCTATGATATTTTCTTTCATTTGGCTCCTATTTGGGTTTGGTTTCCAAGTGTCCCCTTGGAATATTGACATGAAGACATTTTGAAAGGCTTAACTTTATCCTTTGGAGAGTTACCTTCTATCAACACTATGACTGTATCAAAAACAATGTTTGTGTTTGTGTTGAAGTTGAGAAAATCTCAACCCACAACTACAAGAATCATATGCATGCAAATACCTATCACATAAAGAGAGAATGGAAGCTATGGAGACTTGAATTCAAATATATAGACAATAAAGGAAACATTCTTGATGTACAAGAAATTGGTTTGAATTTTATATACAATATTAGAAAATGAAGGATATCTTAATATACACTACTACATGAGGTGGTATTTCAAGACATGTTTTAAAGATGAAATTAAAATTTTGTCTTAAATATTTTAGTTATTATTTTAATGAATATTAAAGAAATGGAATTCTTAGAATTATTATCTTAAATTAAAACTTAGAAAAACATATTTATGGCATAAGAGGAAGAGGAATTAAGTGGAGGTAGTGGAAAGCATGAAGAATTGTTTTTGTAGTAAAAGTAGGAGATTTTGTAAGGCCCATTTTCCGTTGCACCAAAAGCCATGACTGTTAGTGAACATGGAACACCACATAATTAACCACCTGTGGGCAGGGGAGCGCATCGCATCACCCAACAATCTCCCCCTCAACGTGCATACCAGGTGCTTATGTGGGTCGAGAAGGCACCGGGGAGATTTGAACCCATGACCAAGCCAAAACCAGGCTCTGATACCAATTGTAGGGCCCATTTTCCGTTGCACCAAAAGCCATGACTGTTAGTGAACATGGAACACTACATAATTAACCACTTGTGGGTAGGGGAGTGCGTCGCATCACCCAACAGATTTTAGTATGAAATTTCATCTAATCAATTGAAATATTTGATTTGGGTAATTTTCATCTAAAAGCATCTAAGTTAGACTTTCATGCAAGTGAAAATTCCCTAAAATTTACTAGCTTACTCTAATATCAATTTGTATGATCTAGAAACATAATCTATTCAAATTACTTCTTGCAATCTCTACAACGAGCACACAAAAAACCCTATACTTGGGTAGGGTTGAGAGAAAAAATGATTATACATACAAGTCTAAAATGCTTTTATAATTTTGTTCTTTTTTTCAAGGTTTCAATGAATGACCAAGGGTGGAAGAATAGGACCACACTAGATCTCTATTATGGAGGAGAGGGGTGAGGATGATCACTTCCAAAATGTGGCTCATCGATTCTGTCAACCTTGGCATTGTCATGCTCACCTAGTGCCTTGCCTATAGTATGTCGCACACATGAAACTTAGGGTGTTTAAAATAAATTTAGAAGACCATATACAATCTATTACATCTTAGAAAAAATAAGGGTTTAGGTATTCATACTAGTTTTTTTAGTCAATTCATAAGGATAGATTAGCGATTGGAGTGGTAGTCAACATTGGTGGCACTAAGAGATAGGTGTTAATTAGGGTTGAGAAATGGTGGTACCTCTGACACTTTGTGTAAAAATTTGTTTCTCCATGGTAGTGGCTTGGTAAGCACTCACATAGGAAAAATTATGTACTTGTATCCCATCCAAATGGTGTTGGGGTTCTTCTCACTTGACCATGCAACACTAGGACCATTGTTACCAAGGTGTAATATAAAAGTTTATTCATAATCAAAAGAAAAATTTGCAACCACAAAAAATATATAGAAAAATTAGGCATTCCTGCATAGAATTTCCAAAGATCAGATGATAATCTAGGTATGATTGATTGATTTTCCACTTTGCTACACTATTCTAAATCTTTTTTATGGGAAAACTATAGTGTCTTGCATTTTGCCAAAAACCTAGCATGGTAACAAATGAAAAATTTATATGATGATTAAAAACAACTTGCATTTCCTCTATAACCCTATCATGGCTAGGGCACACATTATATTAGTTTAGAATTTATTTTTCTTAATTTGTGTATATACTATCCAAAAAATACCAACCAGATTTCCATAAACATATTGATTATTAACTACAATCAAATCCATTTCATCATCATAATTTTGACCTATTCTTAAGTTCCCTTTACTCATCCATGCATTTCAACTAACTCATATGTTGAATATATTATTAGAGAGAATAATTTTTTGTTAGGCCTTGTTTGTTGGGACCCAAATATAATTTCAGTAGTAATTTTTAGGTTTTTAGCTACTCCCTAAGTTTATCTTAAGGGGGATGTTAGAGTAATTAGATATTTCACAATTAACTCTAGTTTTCTTAACCTAAACTTTAGGCATATAATGATTATTATTTTATTAATTATTATTATGAAACCTAGATGAGACTTTTTTAGGGTTTTGATCTCCTTTATGAGGATGATCTCTCATTGTAAACAATCATTAAGACAATTCATTGTTGATTATAGCAATTTATCTTTTTTTCCTCATCAAGAATGACTCATCCATGGATCTGGCAATTCCTACATCCATAGCTTTTGCTTCTCTCTTTCTATGACAAGTGCTTGCATGCATGTGATTATTGGGAGCTATGGGGTTAATGTTTTTCCTTTTTTTTTCCATCTTCCTTCATCTAATGAGTGTCCCTTCTATGACATTAGCCTCATGATGTGTTTGAGATTGATCACCTCAGTACATACATATGTACTCTTTTATGCATCTTGATTATGGTTTCTTGACATGCAATTATTTTGGCCCATTTTTTAATTTCTTGTGACCTCACCCTTGTCTACATTAGTGGGAGTTTTTCTATTATTTCTCATGCTTCCTTGTTTCAATTGATCAGCTATTCAAGATTTTGTGTTTCGTACCATTTGTATCTTCAAGTTCAATTTTTTCCCTTTGTGTGCTTATTGATTCAATGCAGATTACAGTCTTCTCTACCTGGTCAAGTTCTATTGTAATGGAGGTTCTTCAAATTAGAAGTTACTTTTGAAAGAGCTTTGTAGCTTCTACATTCTTCACTAGTGTTCTTTATGATCATCTTTTGACCCGATCTTCTACGATAATTCCTAGTTTAGAGGCTTCTTTAGTCCTTCACTAGTTTCTTTTAGCATTCTTTCCATCTCTTTTTGAGGTAGGGTTTCCCCCATTTGGTTTTCTCTATTTCTTGTCTTTGCAAAGATTTAGTTGTGCTTGGGTACCTCATTAGGCCTTGTTTGTTGAGACCCAAATTTACTTTCAATAGTTGTTTCTAGATTTTTAGCTACTCCCCAAGCTTATCTTAAGGGGGGTTGTTAGAGTAATTAGATATTTCCTAGAATTGACTCTAGTTTTCTTAAGATAAACTATAGGTATATAATGATTAATTTTTTTATTAATTATTATTATGTAACCTAGGTAAGACATTTCTAGGGTTTCAATCTGCTTTGTAAAGATGATCTCTCATTATTAAAAATCATCGAGACAATTCATTGTTGATTATTGAAATTTATCTTTTTTGGCTCATCAAGAATGGTTCGTCTATGAATCTAGAAATTCTTGCTTCCATAGCTTTTTCTTCTCTCTTTCTATGATTGGTGCTTGCATGCAGGTGATTCTTGGGAGCTATGGGGTTGATCTTTCATCAACTTCAATAGAAAATATATTTTTGATCTATCTATGTCAGCCAGTTCTAATGGTTTGACTTTGTCTTCTCATAATTATCTATTTTCTTGATTTCATTAAAGGCTGATATTATTAATTCTGATTCCATTGGTTTTTATGTAAAGCCTTTTTTAATCTTAATCAATAATTCCTCTCCATTTAGGCTATAAGAATGGTTTTTTGTAATCAATGTAATATATGTTAGGGATTTCATTAAATGTATATTTGATGAAGTCCTCCATTATTTTTTGATCTTTTAATTTGCACTGTAATGTTGTTTTCTAGAGCTTGGAGCATATCTTGCAATTTTATCTTCAACATATTTTAATTTGGGTTTTTAATTAGGATTTTTTGAGAAAATCATAAGAATTTAAATGTATTTTGAAGGTATGTCTTAAAGAACTATAAAAAAAATTGTAGTGTAATATTCTATTTTGTCTTGGTTCATTTAGTTTTTAGTTTCTTATCTTTAATGTTGATTCTATGCTCTTAAAATGTAATATAAATTTTCTACAAATGAAGAGACACTACCAAGATATTGTTGGAAATAAAGAGGAATAACTAAGAGGGGATAGATGAATCAATTACAACAAAAAAAATCCAAGATCCCTTAAGATGTCAATAAAAACGAAAACCAAAATCTGCTAAAAACTATTGTAACTTGGTTATCATTGAATCACTTGATTAACATAGTAACTTGGCTAATAATGAATATTTGTATTGTTTCTTAGTTAACATTCAACATTTAGATCTTAAGATATTAAGTGTGATTAACTTTAATTAAGTTAGTTGCATAAAAGAAATAACATGAACACAAGAGACACCAAGATTTAACATGGAAACCCCATACAAAGAAACTACCAATTTCAACTCGTTACTATTTTTCACTTTTATGAAGTGAGCCCTATTATCAACCAACCCTATTTAAGGTTAAAAAATACATTGTTAGGTGTGACTCTATTAATGGATTTAATTATGTTTTTAGGCGTGGCCTCGTTAGAGGTCTTCAGACACTTGAATCTAGAAATGCCACGTTGTTAGAGGATTTACAAAATAGCTATTAGGCTAACTCTATTAAGAGATTTGATTTACTACTACAATTGTTAGAGAGTAACAATGCCTTGACTTGATTGTGGATTCAACTATCTTTGCTAATTCAGATCTTGGTTCTAGGTTGTATACTTGATCCTCTTCGATTAGATTAATCTTTGCATCTCTGTCAACTAGGATATTCTATTTATCCTTCCAATCCACTTTCTTTATTCATCTTGTTGTCTCTCACATATTCTCTCATTCAATCAAAAAATTGACCTTATACTTAGATCATTTACATTATCAAGTCATCTTGACTATAACTTAAAACAATTAAATTTCATCCCTTCAATCAGTTAGGATTGACGAATCAATTCATCAAACTCAATGTGCTCAAATAAGAAAATCCTTTGTTAGACAACCCAACTTGATAGACGCTAACTTAGAAATGATTTTCCTATGTTAATCAAGTTATCTTGGTTAACACTACATCTTTGCAAACTTCCATTGGTAAATGAGTTGGCTCAATGAAAACTGGTTCCATGCCAACTTTTACTTGTTAACCGAGTGAGCTCAGTTAATACTTGATCTTTGCTAACTTTCCTTCAATGCCAGAGTGATCTCAATAGACATTTTCTATGATCGTCATAAACTACAGACCATTTTCATTGCTAGAGTGAGCTCGACAAACACTGATAGCTTCGTAGATACATAATATTTTGTGTAACATCAACTTCAATACACAATTGGATAATTATTTTCAATAATCTCCCTCTTTGGAATTGATGGCAATGTTAAATGCCATAATACAATGACAGTTTAGAGCAAAAAAAAAGTGAGGATAACATCCTTAGTTTAATGCTGGTTCCCATTCATGAGAACCTCCTCTATTAGTGTGAGCTCCTTCTTGCATCAATCTCCCCATCTGGGATGATTCTCTGAATTCTCCTAACTGTAGTGTCTTTGATATGATTGAAAACTATGACATCTCAATCATTCTCTTTCTTTGACATGTCATATACAAAAAAAATTAGTAATATTGTAATGCCCCACCAAGGGATCCAAAGAATTAATCTAAATTTTCACTATGTCTGTGAAGCAAATTTTTTTTTAATCATGAAAGTAAACCATTCACAACTTATACATAGTAACAGAAGCAATAGCAAAAATTCAAATGAAAGTAAACAAAAGATATATGATAGTTACATTCTTTAAAGATTCTTTAACGTTGAATCACATCTAAATTAACTATTCATCTAACATCACATCCTTATGAAATAACAATGATACATCTAAAATTCTTAAACAATATACAAGTGTCCTTTTAGTAATCCCATTTTAGATTGATCAATCATCCACTATACATGTTACAAGGTATGAGAAGCTTAAAAGAATAAACATCCATGTAAATAAAGTACATCATCATCCAATATTAATCCATGATGCAATAAAAGTAAATGAAACCATAAAAAATACATGATACATCATCATAGAGATATAAACATCCATCATGATAGATAACCATACATCACAAACATAAATAACTAAGTTCATGGTTCCTCCCAACCGTAAATAGTATCATTAGACCATCGTGGATCCTAGCCATCCCTCCATCTGTAACATTCCAAAGCACCAAAGAGATCACCGATATTAACATAGTAGGAATGTCACTCCTAACATATATTATATCATATGCAAAAAGTAATCTAACATGCAAATAAAACCATAAGATAACATCATCTAACATATGCAAATCATCAATATAAGAACATACCAGTAAATACATCCATCATAAGGTATATCATCTATCATAATTCTCTAAGAACAAAATGAAGATAAATATCAACTAAAAAAGCATCAACCACGGTGTCTCAGATGGATCCTAAATGATAAGAGTGGAAATACATTACCACTCGACCGCGTGGAACGTAAATGGTCCACTCCCACCGTGCTGAGGAGATAATCTCAAGTCCCAAATAGGCTATCAAAACCACAAAGTATAAATCTCTATAAGTCTAGGAATCCTAAAAGTATACTACTCAAAGGTTCCAACACAAACAAAATTGACATCTAATTCCTAGAGGCACACAATGACATGTAGGAAACCTACTATGCAAGCGAGAAAGTGTCATCGCATTTATCACGTACAAGTTACCCTGGTAGTTAGCTAAACACCACAGGTCCATACTGATCTCATGCAGCCACTAGTATCCTCTCATACTGACGAAGCATACTACAGAATGCACGGTTGCAACCATGCGTTCTCACTACTCCCATCCTAGCCTGTACAAGCACTCAAGGCATGGCCAAGAACCAAAACAATTATCTTTTTAGGTTCATTTAATCCCCATTTAGTGTGTAAATGTTATCACTTATTAACCAAACTTACAATGAGTTATCCTGGCAGCCACTTAGGGCCCCGACCCCCATTGTAAGCCACTTCGCGACACTACAAGTAGATTACCTACCCTAAGCTCATGGAATCATAAATCTCAGAATCACAAAAGATAATCCATAATAAAATTATCAAATATGCATAAAAGCATCAAATATCCAAGATAAGAATCATCAAATCTCCATGAGCATCTGAAAAGCATCCATAGAAAATCACAACCACAACAGTTCTCTATTGGCAACTGAAGGCATCACCAAAATATATCTCAAGATAAATGGTTCTCAACAAGCAACCAAGAATATCTCAAAATCATACTGATCGAAGACTCCAAAATGGTTGAGTCAAAACATGTCACAACATAAAATCATCAAAAAATAAATCCACATTTCAGTCCCATCATGGCGACTAGAAACTAATCCAAAGATAACTGATCGATGACTCAAAAATGATTAGCTCAAGTGTCTCATAGACATACATCTCAGCTTCACACATGAAGACTGATGAATAAGTACAAACATTTCATAAAGCATACGATCACATTACCATGGTTGGGTTTATAAAGATCGAGACCAAATAAGATCAACATGCCATCACATCTCATAATCCCCAAGCCTTTGGTAACAACCTAAGATTGGTCAACACTAGTCAATCCAAAACCCAAAACAAGAAGCATATAGAATACACAATGCAAACACATGTTTTGGTTTACTAAAATCTCATAGTTGAATAATGTATAGGGGTTTCCAGTTTTCGTTTCAAGTATACTTCAAGTGTCTAAGTTTCATCATTTGACCTACAAGTCAACCCATTTGTTCCCCGACAACATTATCCTTCCATTATTAAGAATTACATTCTAAGAATAACTTAAGGATAAATATTCACTAAACTGATCATCATTGACCTTTAATTAAATTGTCCTCTATGTTTAACCATGATCCATATTCTAATTGATTAACCTTGCAACTTTTTTAGGATTATTATTCATTATATTATAAGAGGACCACTTATCATTCTTCTAATAAGAGGTTATAACTTCATTAGAATGATCAATTAACATCGGTTCACAATCCTTGACCTTTTATTATTCTAATAATTCTCAGTTATATATTACTAAGTCTCACTATTAAAATATCTAAAGTCGTTATTCAAGTCATAAGAATAAGACCTATTAACTTGATATCAATATTTCTACAATCTCATTAAAAGAATTATATCCATTAAATCTCTATTACATAACTTAATTATTAACTAAATCTAATTAACTCTCATTAATTGATTTAATTATTAATTGCATAACCATAAAAACATTCCAATTAACAACTAACTAGAGTTCTGTAAGATAAAAGTCAACTATAATTCAATACTCAAATCATCTTGTTAATAATTCAATAATAATATATTGATAATATTTAAATACAAGCTATATTGAGAATCTTAATAATAATTCCGTGTGACCACATTTGTCATCTCACAAAGAATACCTACATTCCCTAGACAATTCGTATTATCATATTTCAAATAAAACTCTATCGCACAACTTAATTATTAATATCATAGTTATAATATAAACTCAATGAATATCAATTGATTACAAATAAATTATACTTCAAATCTAAAAACTATTATCTTTACAAAATTTTAATCATTAAATAATCTCCACTAGATTAAATCTAATCAAATTTACTAATAACTATTTACACCATTATTTATTAATAGTTTGCTAGTCCTTACAAACATTAATAAATAATGAACTCATCAAACTATAAATACTCGATCTATAGAACCCTTCCATAAACTCATTAGTTAATATTTGGCTAACTCTTAACTCCATTAAGGTATTCAAACGTATTAACCAATAAAATAATAATTCAGTCTTAATCCAAAGAATTAACCTAAAATTTCACTATGTTTACCAAACAATTTTTTTTTTAATCATGAAAGTAAACCATTCACAACTTATACATAGTAACGAAAGCAATAGCAATAATTCAAATGAAAGTAAACATAACATACATAATAGTTACATTCTTTAACTTTGAATCATATCTAAATTAACTATTCATCTAACATCACATCCTTATGAAATAACAATGATACATCAAACATTCTTAAACAATATACAAGTGTCCTTTTAGTAATCCCATTTTAGATTGCTCAATCATCCACTGTACATGTTACAAGGTATGAGAAGCTTAAAAGAATAAACATCCATGTACATAAAGTACATCATCATCCAATATTAATCCATGATGTAATAAAAGTAAATGAAACCATAAACAATACATGATACATCATCATAGAGATATAAACATCCATCATGAAAGATAACCATACATCACAAACATAAATAACTAAGTGCACGGTTCTTTCCAACCGTAAATAGCATCATTAGATCATTGTGGATCCTAGCCATCTCTCCATGCATAACATTTCAAAGCACCAAAGAGATCATCGGTATTAACATAGTAGGAATGTCACTCCTAACATATATTATATCATATGCAGAAAGTAATCTAACATGCAAATAAAAGCATAAGATAACATCATCTAACATATGCAAATCATCAATATAAGAATATACTAGTAAATAAATCCATCATAAGGTATATCATTTATTATAATACTCCAAAAGTAAAATGAAGATAAATATCAACCAAGAAAGCATCAACCACGGTGTCTCAGATGGATCTCAAATGATAAGAGTGGAAATACACTACCACCCGACCGCGTGGAAACTAAATGGTCCACTCCCACCGTGCTGAGGACATAATCTCAAGTCCCAAATAGGCTATCAAAACCACAAAGTATAAATCTCTATAAGTCTAGGAATCCTAAAAGTATACTACTCAAAGGTTCCAACACACACAAAATCGACATCTAATTCCCAAAGGCACACAATGACATGTAGGAAACCTACTATACAAACAGGAAAGTATCATCGCATTTATCATGTACAAGTTACCCTGGCAGTTACCTAAACTCCACGGGTCCATACTGATCTCATGCGGTCACTAGTATCCTCTCATACTGACGAGGCTTGCTACGGAATGCACGGTCGCAACCATGCATTCTCACTACTCCCATCCTAGCCTGTACAAGCACTCAAGGCATGGGCGAGAACCAAAACAATTATCTTTTTAGGTTCATTTAATCCCCATTCAGTGTGTAAATGTTATCACTTATTAACCAAACTTACAATGAGTTACCCTGGCAGCCACTTAGGGCCCCAGCCCCCATTGCAAGCCACTTTTCGACACTACAAGTAGATTACCTACCCTAAGCTCATGGAATCATAAATCTCATAATCACAAAAGATAATTCATAATAAAACCATCAAATATGCATAAAAGAATCAAATATCCATAATAAGAATCATCAAATCTCCAAGATAAGAATCATCAAATCTCCATGAGCATCTGAAAAGCATCTATAGAAAATCATGGCCACAACAGTTCTCTATTGGCACTGAAGGCATCACCAAAATATATTTCAAGATAAATGGTTCTCAACAAGCAACCAAGAATATCTCAAAATCATACTGATCAAAGACTCCAAAATGGTTGAGTCAATACATGTCACAACATGACATCATCAAGAAATAAATCCACATTTCAGTCCCATCATGGCAACTAGAAAATAATCCAAGGATAACTGATCGATGACTCAAAAATGATTAGCTCAAGTGTCTCATACACATACATCTCAGCTTCACACATGAAGACTGATGAATAAATAAAAATATTTCATAGAGCATACGATCACATTACCATGGTTGGATTTATAAAGATCGAGATCAGATAAGATCAACATGCCATCACATCTCATAACCCTCGAGCCTCTGGTAACAACCTAAGATTGGTCAACACTAGTCAACCCAAAACCCAAAACAAGAAGCATATAGAATACATGATGCAAACACATATTTTGGTTTACTAAAATCTCATAGTTGAATAATATTTAGGGGTTTCCAGTTTTCGTTTCAAGTATACTTCAAGTGTCTAAGTTTCATCATTTGACCTACAAGTCAACCCATTTGTTCCCCGACAACATTATCCTTCCATTATTAAGAATTACACTCTAAGAATAAATTAAGGATAAATATTCACTAAACTGATCATCATTGACCTTTAATTAAATTTTCCTCTATATTTAACCATGATCTATATTCTAATTGATTAACCATTCAACTTTTCTAAGATCATTATTTGTTATATTATAAGAGGACCAATTATCATTCTTCTAATAAGAGGTTATAACTTCATTAAAATGATCAATTAACATCGGTTCACAATCCTTGACCTTTTATGATTCTAATAATTCTCAGTTATATATTACTAAGTCTCACTATTAAAATATCTAAAGTCGTTATTCAAGTCATAAGAATAAGACCTATCGACTTGATATCAATATTTCTACAATCTCATTAAAAGAATTATATCCATTAAATCTCTATTACATAACTTAATTATTAATTAAATATAATTAACTCTCATAAGTTGATTTAATTAATAATTGCATAACCATAGCAACATACCAATTACCAACTAACTAGAGTTTTGTAAGATAAAAGTCAACTATAATTCAATACTCAAATGATCCTATTAATAATTCAATAATAATATCTCTATAATATTTAAATACAAGCTATACTGAGAATCTTAATAATAATTCCGTGTGACCACATTTGTCATTTCACAAAGAATACTTACATTCCCTAGACAATTCGTATTATCATATTTCAAATAAAACTCTATCGCGCAACTTAATTATTAATATCATAGTTATAATATCAACTCAATGAATATCAATTGATTACAAATCAGTTATACTTCAAATCCAAATAATATTATCTTTACAAAACTTTAATTATTAAATAATCTTCACTAGATTAAATCTAATCAAATTTATTGATAACTATTTACACCATTATTTATTAATAGTTTGCTAGTCCTTACAAACATTAATAAATAATGAACTCATCAAACTATAAATACTCGATCTATAGAACCCTTCCATAAACTCATTAGTTAATATTTGGCTAACTCTTAACTCCATTAAGGTATTCAAACATATTAACCAATAACATAATAATTCAGTCTTAATCTAATATCATTGAGAGTTTTTAAATTTAAATCAACATAATATAAATTATCATCTTACAATTATTTAATCAATATTAAAATCAACCATTAGACTCCATTTTCTAATTGTTCTAATAATATTTTGTCTATATAAACGTTGTTTGAAAAAAATCCCTATCACAAACCAATAAGACTCATTGTAGATTTTAACATGAATAATCTCCAAATTCTTAACATTATCATCTTCATTAAACAACTCTAAAATTTTTTAATATATATTAAATAGTATTCAATATACGTTATAAAAAGTCTACTATATAAACTATATTAAAATCTCTTTTCTTTTAATTTTATCTCATTTAAAACTCTATTTACTTAGATTGACTAATAATTAATTACACTTCTTTTATTATTAACTAATCTTAATTAAATTTGATTTAATTAGATTAAATAATAAACCAAATAAAACTAATGCATATTAATAAGATTCTAGTAAGGGAATATTACAATAATATCTTTAATTCATTCCATGCTTTCAAATATTATTTTTGTGAAGTTTAAGCATAAAGAACTCTTGGTTATGAGAAATTGAGAAATATTTGTCTTTGAATAAAACAGTCCCAGTACAAGGGCCATATCTCCCTAATAAACCATTGGATCGAGCTGAAATTGAAATATGTTGGAGAGGGCCAAGTAGCACCAGTTTTGATTGGAGTGATCGTATAAATTCGATCACAATAAAAAGTTATGAATGACTGAGTTTGGGTCTATCCAAGGGGCAGCGACAGGACAATTTGTGATGAATTAAGAATTTTCTCTTAAAATAATTGTTCTCTAAATTTAATCATAAAAATTTTTTTTCATACATATCTAAAAATATAATTGATAGAAAGATTACATCTAATCATTCTAATTTTCACTATAACATTTCTATTTTAATTTCAAATCTTGTCTTTCTAATTTAATATAAATTTGAACCCAAACTCGATTCATATCTAATTATTTCTTCTTAATTGGATCTAGAGTTTTTCTATTGTTTTCTTCTCAACCAAATAGCATATCTAGATTCTAATTTCAAAATTGCAGATCCAATCATAGAGAATACTTAGGCACATATAGCAGACACGATGAAGACAAGAAGAGAAAGAGTGCAAATAAATTATGTGATTATCATGAGTGCACTTGGACACTGATGCTAATTTGTTATGTCTCAAAAGTCTATAGAGAATCCTTTCCTTCTTTAACATTCACAATTCCTCCAAAATCCAAGCCAACTGAATCCTCCAAGTGACTAACAGTGCTAGAAGAAGCATGGAAGCACATAGAAGCATATGAGCATGTAAAAACATATGAGCATGGAGGAGCATATGAGCATGAAGAAGAATATGAGCATGTAAGCTTGAAGCTTCCATTTTTAGCTTGAAGCTTGTAGCTTCCATTAAGCTTGTCCAAACACACTAGGAGAGCCTCTATTTAAAGGCCTCTAAGATGCATCTAGAGTGTCTTTAGAAACAACTAGAAGATAAGCATGACAACCAAGCATGAATCTTCTCGAACCTTCTAGATGTGTCTTAAGGTTGTAGACATCATGTGCTCAAATAAAATGCTAACTTCTAAGTGTAGACAACTTGTGCATTCTTAGACTACAAACCCCTGTGTTGTCTACATGACAACTCCCGAGAATTTGCCAACACCTATGTGAGAAAATATTAAAATAATGCACATTAATTAATATAATATTTAATTTACTCTTTTCAATTTAATTTATTTATTTATTAAATCTTATGTACTAACTTTAATAATTCTACTTTTCAATCTTAATATATTTATATTTTAATCACATGAAATCTAGAATCTTTTAATAATTTAAAATATAATTTCCACTTTTAAATTTCATTTTCCAAAACTTAATTGCTAAAATATTTATTAGCTTTAATAATATTATTATTTAGTCATTTATTTAAAAATGAACTCCAAATATATTATTATTAAAATAAATATTGTCCCATTCCAAATTTAAACTTTTAACTCTTATTTTCAAATTTAATTATTTTATTTAATTAATTTCTCAATTAATTAAATAAAATAAATATTAAAATACCATATTAATTTTTCATTTAGTTAATCCATTAGTTAAATCTTTTAATTAGGCTTAATTAATAGAAAATACATCAAAGACTCATAAGGTAAAAATATGAAAAACCCATCATAGCTAAAATACATACAAAATCAAACCAAGGGTTAATATCACGAATTACGTCATCTGACACATTTAGAGGGTACTCAACTCAAATACTCGTCCTAATTTTTCAATTAGAGCAAATGGCTTAAAGGGTTGGGATTTGGACTTGAGAATTTATCTCCCCTCTCTTATCATTGAGATAATGTGATAGGGTACGCTCATCTTGACAATTCAGAGAAGTCGATACTCGGTACCTCCAACCTACGTAAAAATCATGCATGTACAAGCACAATATATATACTAAGCTAAACAGGCAATGGCAGGAAGTAGTGCATTGTGTAGATCCCGACTAGTAGGTAACTACCACTCCCTTCCTTAACCACATCAGACATGCCATACAAAAGCAAACACGCAAAGCAAACATGCACACCATACACATGCAAGTATGGGGTAAGTATCCATAAGAAAACGCATATGATAATAAATCATCTTACTAATCATCATTAATAACTACAAACACTGAAAATAATCATCATACATACATGAACTGTAAAGTCTAAGTAATCTCATCACATAACAAACTGAATCCATAGCACAATATCTGATAATCTCATAACAATGCTGCTAACCATCAACATAAAACTAGCTCTTCAAAGAGTTCAACAATGTTAGCAAAATGTGAACTAAGGGCAGGCACTAAAAATATCATAGTAATACACTCTCCATCCTTGACATCAAATGCCAAGCACAATATTCAGTGGATTTCAATGTACCTAATGTACATATTCATATGCAATCTTATCTTTGATTACTACATCAACTTGAATGATGTTCAAAATACTTAGTTGATGCATCAATAAAACTCTATTTAGTGAGCTTTGTACTACCCCAAAATTGTCTTAATGCCATGATCACCAATTCTGGTCTATTTTTGATCAATTATAAAGTTCTATTTCATTAGGCAAATTCTTGTTCTAACATTCACTACTTGACTTAATTGTCAAATGCAGAAAACTCTAATCAACATTCATCATACTCATTATTTAATCCCTATAGTACGCACTCATATTAGCCATGTTAAAACTATGTGATCTCAATTTAATTTAATCTAAAGTATTCATACTTTATTAAATTAAATTATCTCCTAAGGCTGATGTACTATGGAATTAAATTTATTTAATTTAATAAATATACCTATTCTAATTAATTAAAACAAATTATTTAATTAAATGGGAAGTTATTCCTAAATTAATTAAATGGAGTTATTTAATTAAAATGAGAAAAAGTGTCTCTAATTAATTAAATAAAATTATTTAATTAAATAGACAAAGGTAATTACGAGAGCATATCTCATTTTATTAAATTAAATATCTCTCCTAATTTCCTCTTCAGTTCAAGAATGGAAATTCTTAGTTCACTGATGATCAAATTAGAAGTGACTCGGATCACGTACTCTCACACTGAAGTCTATATGAGCTTACTGACTCTTACACTCAGATCTGAGCTAGTTAACTCCCTCTAATTTGGGAATCTTCCACCTTAACTGAACCTCATCTTCAATCCTGACAACTGATTGAAATTGATCTCAACCGTTGATGGATTCCAGGAAAGTCTATTTAAGAAGCTCTCATCTCCTCATTACAGAGGTTGGAATTTGAATAGTATTGAATTGCTATCGAACTAAATACTCATTTCGCTTTCTAGCTTTCACATTGCTATTACTTTTAAATTCTCATTTAGAATAAGAATGCATACATTTAGCTTAATGTCTTCTATTTCTTAGATTAATTTCTTGTACTTCATCTAGATTACTTACATATCATATAGGCTTAATTGCATTCAAATCCTTCATTCTTAGAGGATCTGGTTGCCTACACCTCAAATCTAAGGACATTAATTAGGCAAAATCTTTTAAATAGAAGGTGACAAGTCACTCTGTTTGTTCTTCTTCGATGATATATTCCATGTTTATTCCAGGATGATTCCATAGGTAATGACCATGTCAAAGTGTCTGTCAGGTTCAGAGGCCCACAATTCCTAAGTACATTTCTGGCGCCCACCATGGGACCGAGAAAATCAATTTATCTAGCCTTACTCTGCATTTTTTAAATCAGTTTTGTGTTCTCTATCCGTATGATTCTGTACAGGTTTTGAATCTTTGCGTGAGACTGTTCATTTTCGTGCGAGGATTCTGAAAGTGCTTGAGCGCGCGAAACTTCGCGCAGCACTTGTTTTCTTTGTGCGGGTCATAAAATAATTTTGTGCAAGCTTTAAATAATCTCGTGTAGCTGTAACAGAGATTTTCCATGAAATCTTGTGATAGCAGCTTCAGTTTTAAGCATTATTTTTTTATCTTCATATTGTTTGATTTCACTAACGTGCTTGTCTTGATCTATTTCTCTAGATTTCTTGTAGCTTAACCGTTGTTTGTAGGACATTTTCCAAAGGCTCCTTTTAAAATCCACTCAAAAATAGACTAGTTATTTGCTTGCAGGATGCTTGTCGAAGATATGCTAATTGAAGACCATATTTCAAACCCACAAAATAATGTGTGTCTTCTTTTCTTGCTTTCAAAACTAGAAAATTAGGGCTTGTGAACTTCTTAGGATGCAAGACATAATAATAGGGGAATATGCTCTTCACTTCTTGGAGGTCATGACCAAGAGTGAATCAGAAACCTAGACGCTTCCGAAAGACGGCATTCCTAGGGAGGCAAGCAACTTGGTGGTTCTCCAAAGCTTGTTCTCTTCTATGATAAGAAAATGATTTCCTTTAAGGAAGAATGAGTTTGGATTGATTAAGCCAAGTTGGTAATTAACTTGTTTTGCATGTTTGGGCGAGAAAATAAGGTAGAGGATTATGCTCTTTCCCCTTGAGGGAAATTAGAAACTTGGACCCTTAGATCTAGACCCCCAGTCTATGTCAATCCTTTAGAGGGCCTATCAGAGTGATCCAACCTCTTGGAACGACCCAAGTGAGCACACTCCTTTCACCAGAGATTCCAACTCACTATAATCAAGATGCTTTGTAGATCGAAAGACTCCAAAGTTGAATTAATTTCTTCCCCTTGATTCTTGATATTGCATATCAAGGGGAGGGTCTATCTATGCACTGGTCAGCACTAGCCCCTGGCTTGCTAAGCAAGTAGTGTGCACTTTCAGATGTTGGTGTGGGTTGCTGGTCTCAACTCCTCTTGTAGAGCCACTAGGAATTAATACAAACGAAAGACAAGTAAAAACCTCTTAGTTAGAAGCTACTTGGTTCACCTCCGAAAGGAGGCATAATCTTTGTGCAAGGAGGGGGAAGAATCTCTCCTATAGAACTCACCATAGGCATGCTACTAGACATTTGAAGGTGGTATACGCACTCGTCCCCTACCACAAGGGCACTTGTTAAGCATATACTATTGAGTCCTTTGAATATACAAAAAACATGGGCACCCTCTAGGGGGTGACACAACTGTGTGAGGCACATGCATGCACATAAGATGTAGGACAAGGGTTTTTCCTTCTCTGCCAATTTTTCTTTTTAGGAATAAAGCATGTTTTTTATCAAGTCGTCAATAAAGTCCAAACCATTTTACAACAAACAAAAGTCAAGACTCTCCTATCTTGTCGAGATGCTTTGTCCTCGGCAGGACTGTTTTTGACTACTACTTGCTTCCCACTATCTTCTTTGAACACATTGCCTGAATTGCAAACTCAAAACATTGTTTAAATGTCTTTCTAAATCAACCTCGCTATTTTTCCAATTGAATTTTCTTGGTAAATCTGTCTATTCTATCTGAACAATCTAAAAAATTGTCGAAATTAGTTGCTGTTATAAAACTGGTCTGCCTTCTCATGCGAAATCATTTTATTCTTGCACGAAATCATTTTGTTCTCAGGTGAAATCATTTTGTCCTCACACGAAATCATTTTGTCTTGTGTGAAATTAATCTACTATCATGAGTCTTCATGTGACCCTGTCAACTTCCTCACACGGCTTGCAGAGAATCTTCGTGCAAAATCCTACTCTAAAACTGTCAAATCAGTCAGTTTGACCAATCTACGATCTTAGTCGAGTCAGTTTCCTTTACTGATTTGTCCTTTTCTATCTAAAAATAGTCCTAAACAATGGAACTTTGTTGAGCTGAAGACTTGTGTCTTGTACTTTGACTGGTCTTGTCTCTTAAGTTACCTTTTGTCTTTATCTCTTAATGCTTGTCACACTTTGTGTCACATTGGTCATAACCTCTAGCTATTCTAGCCTTTAAATCAGACCATTTGTGCCTTGGTGGATATCATTCTTGCTATTATCTTATCTTTTTTGAGACTCAGTCTTAGTGTAGTCCTTGTCTAGGTTCTAGCTTCTTGTCCTTGTTTATGACTGTCGCAACCAGAAGCGAAAACGTGTTTTATCCTCTTAGACTTAGGCGAGGTCATGCCAAGGGTCATAATCATGATAGATGTCACTTACCTTTTGTTACACAATCTATATCTAGTTCGGCTAGTGAGGCATCTTCACAATCCCACTCACTTGCTAGGTCATCTCAAATTCAACAAACATTTCCCATAAATTTGCAGTAGATTAGGAATCCTTTGTACCAAGAGGATAATGAGACAGGTAGAGGTCTTGCATTATCAAACATGATGTCTAATCCCTTTTTCAGAGGACCTTTTGAAACACAACAGACTAAGACTGAACACATTCCTATAGTGACTAATCATGAACCTAAATATGGTAGTCATAGTTGACATCAAGAACCACCTAGGAATGACAAAGAGAAAGAGAAAGACCACAACACCAATGAGGAATAGGAAGAGGTGGAAATACTCCCTGAACACATAGAAAAATGTTGAAAAGACAAAAAACTTTCAAAAGGTCATGGGAATTCTACTCAATGAAGAGAAAGAAAAGTATATTCTCAAACTTGCCCAAGAGGGAGCTAAACTGCCCTCTCATTTGAATGTGGAAACCATCATCATGCCTGAAGAAGAAACTGACATTTCTAAACTCCAAAAACAATTGAAAATTATGCAAGACCAATTGGCTTAGATGATGCATGAGAAAGAGAAACCCACAAAGACATACACATTGGAGGCTCTTTTTCCATTTCCATTTGACAAAAGCATAAACATGCCGCCTTTCCCATGAGGTATAGAGCTACCCAAATGTGACAAGTACTTTGGTACTACTAATCCCCAAGATCACTTGTAGGAATTTGGTGCTTTGTCTATGGAGTTTATACACGATCAAACATACCTTATGCATTTATTCCGTAGAAGCCTAGGTGGTTAGGCTTTGTAGTGGTTCTCACATTTACCTCATGGTATCAAGATGTTTAACGAAATTGCCAATCTATTTGTTCAACAATATTCTCATAACATACAACACCCTGTCAACATTTGAGATCTATGCAACCTTAAACAAAAGGCTGGAGAACCTTTTCTCACATTCCTCCAATGGTGGAGACAACTGTACACTAAGTATTCCCGCAAAATTCATGAAACGAAGAAGCTTGACATTTTCACTGATAACCTCCTACCTAATTTCAGATACATAGTCCAACTTCAAGGTCCATGTACATTTGAAGACATGATCACACAGGCTATCTGTATCAAGGAATTTATGGTCAAGAAAGGTGAACTCACTCTTCAGATAGACATAATTCAAGGTTTGACTTCCAACAGCAATAAAACCAAACACATCAAAAAGAATTGAGAAATTGTACATGGTGGAGTCGTTGACAATGTCACACCCAAATGTGCTAGAGTAGCATTTAATCTCATAGACGGTCTCAAAGTGGCCAAAAATGATGAAAAACCTCCTCCTGACAATAAGACATCTAGGAATAAATTGAGAAACTCATGGACAACACGCCCCAAGCAAGAGTATATGCCTTTGGGAGAACCTTTGGATGTGGTTTACAAAACATTGCTACAACATAAGCTTATTTCACCCATGGATAACCCTCGCCCTACATCTCTCGCCAGTCTGGCATATGCATAGTACTCCTGAGAAATATCCTGTGGTCGGCCATACTGCCACCACACCTATGAAATCACAAATCGCTCTATGATTTGCATAGTCCTGCATAGTAGTGGCTGTGAGCTGAACATCTAAGGTAGCTACCTCGGGGCACCATCCCACTCCTCAGTCTCTCACCAGGGCTAGCATACGACGGAGACTAGGTCATCAAGATGTGCCCTCTAATGCTTTGTCTTACCCAAGAAGACCTGGGTAATGTGCCCCTAATACCTGTAGATATGTGGCTCCATCGGCTCTCAGGCATCCTCATGAATCGACTTGCATATGGGGAGATGCTCCCAAGCCTAGATCTGAAGAACATATATACTAGCGGCCATAGTCTTCTTCTCATGGAAGATTATCTCATGCATCTCATGGTATAGATGGGCTAGCATGCACTGACCCCACCCAAAAGTCTCCAGCACATCTACCATCAGGCATAGCATAACCCCCCACCCACACTCCAAACCCTGATGTCCTCTGTCAAGACACAAGAAACAACTCAAGAATATGGCTAGCACAGATGCCATCCTATGTGTCATCCCATATGTATGCATCAGCTCATCCCAACTAATGGCTCGACCTCTCTGCAACTCTCTCCCAATCACAATAGATAGTGCCTCTATACCTGCTCGGGGCACTGTATCATACACCACTCGGGCTCCATGGAAAGGAATCCACAAGATCCTCTAGATGTCCTCTAGGGTGATCCTCATCTCCCCCACTAGAAAATGAAAGGTGTTTGTCTCTGAATGGAAATGCTCTACCAAAACTATGATTAAGCTATGATTCACCATCATGGCTGGGATTCGGCATAGCGAGGACAAGCCCAATCGAGCAATCTGTGCCCAATCAACATCATGAAGACTCCGCAACAACTCTCCATATGGTGGGTAATGTGATCTAAATGCAATGTCATCAAAGCCCTCCTGCACACACACAAACCAAAACAACAAGCAAACAATCAGTACTGGAATGAAATGGTGAAATAAAGTTAATCAAAATGCAGATTTTACTAGCAAAATTGAAAAATTTAAACAATCATGGATTCTCGTGCTAAGATCTTAAAATCTCATGGGAAGATCTCAAGATCTCACATGAAGTTTCTCTCTTTTGAGCGAAGAATCTCTCCATCGTGCAAGAGATGAAGTTCTCACGTGTGAAGAATCTCATTCTTCACCTAAGAGGTGGGTGTCTCCCATGCGAGAAACCTCACAGACGTGCATGAAGAAACAATGCACCCTATTTCTTCGCATGAGAAAGGATAGTCTCGCACAAAGACCATTTGGAAAATCCTAAAACATGCTAAAAAATGCAATAAATGACCTCGAACTATGATTAAATGAAAGTACAACGATGGGAAATTGATGACTCACTGGTGGTCCATAGTCTGCTGGCCGATAGTGTCATCTAGAGCGCTCATAACGATGGTATCTCACGTTCACTTCCATTCTCTCTTAGAGCTCAATTCACTACAAGACAAAAAGCGCAAATGAATTGAAAATGACCTCTTGGGCCCTTATATAGCTATTGACCTAATTTTTCGAAGTGCTTTGATTTGCACAAAACTCACCCCCTGGCTATTTTGACTGTTCTGAATCCATTTTTGAGATTGAATTAAAAATTTCACACACTTAAGTGCCTCAAAAATGCATTTTAAAATTTTAGGGACCAACGCGATCGAATGCTTGTACAGCCCAAATCTTTCTAATACTTTGCAATTCTTGGAATCCTTTCAACTCTACATTCTCCAAATTTTCAAAATTAATCCTTGAAAAAGTAAACTCTAGTCAAACTTGATCTTTGAGACCTCGAAATCATTGCAAATCAACTCTGAATTTTCTTTAGATCATTCTAGTCTCTTCTATTTTCTTTAGATTGTTTTGATATCTTCTATCTTCTTTAAATTTTTGTAATCTCTTCTATTTTCTTTAGATCATTCTGATTTCTTCTATCTTGTTTAGATCATTCTAATCTCTTCTATTTTCTTCAAATCATTCTTATCTCTTCTACATTCTGTTGCATCTCAAATTTGATATACTACTTCACATCATATTTCTAGTGTGTCATCTTTCGATTTTGCTCCCGAGGGGGTAGGATGATTACATCATTGAATACTTATTTCTCAGGGCATCTTGTTCCCATCTTATTTTCTCGTCACTTGGGGCATCTCGTTCCCTTATAGTTGGCATCTTTTCCATCTATCTTATCTTCTCATAAATTGATCAACCTTATAACAACTCTTCTCAGAGTTTGATGGACAGGTATTGGGACAGTCTAAACCTGGACTCCTAAGCATCAAGCCTTGTTCTGGGGATGATTCTACAACTCATTATTGGACCTTGTTATCTTTTATCAATCTTGGGTATATAGGTGATCTATCTAGATCCTTGAAGGTTAAGCTCTATTTTGGAGATAATCTTCTAAATGCTTTCAATCTCGAGTATCTAGGTGTTCTATCTAGATCCTTGAAGGTTAAGCTCCATTGTAGAGATAATCTTCTAAATGCTTATCAATCTCAGGTATCTAGGTGTTTTTTCTGGATCCTTAAAGGTCAAACTTCGTTCTGAAGAAACTTTTTAAATGCTTATCAATTTTAGGTATCTAGACATTCTATCTAGATCCTTAAAGATTACACTCTATTTTGGAGATAGTCTTTTAAATGCTTATCAATTTCAAGTATCTAGACATTCTGTCTGGATGCTTAAAGATTATGCTCCATTCTGGAGATAGTCTTTTAAATGCTTATCAATCTCAGGTATTTAGGTGCTCTACTTGAATCCCTTAGGATTAAGCTTTGTTCTAGAGATAGTCCTTAAAAGCTTATTGATTGGTCTTTGTATCATCAATTTCGGAACCAATCTCATTTTTTTATCCTCGCATCATGCTTTCTAATTTTATTTGAATTAAACGTGCTGCCCGAACATTCATTCAAAGAGGGGCAAAATGTAATACCCAAAATTCGCTTATTGCCATGATCACCAATTCTGGTCTATTTTTGATCAATTATAAAGTCCTATTTAATTAGGCAAATTCTTGTTCTAACATTCACTACTTGACTTAATTGTCAAATGCAGAAAACCCTAATTGACATTCATCATACTCATTATTTAATCCCTCTAGTACACACTCATATTAGCCATGTTAAACCTATGTGATCTCAATTTAATTTAATCTAAAGTATTCATACTTTATTAAATTAAATCATCTGCTAAGGCTAATGTACTATGGAATTAAATTTATTTAATTTAATAAATATACCTATTCTAATTAATTAAAAACAATTATTTAATTAAATGGGAAGTTATTCCTAAATTAATTAAATGGAGTTATTTAATTAAAATGAGAAAAAGTGTCTCTAATTAGTTAAATAGAAAAAGGTAATTATGAGAGCATATCTCATTTTATTAAATTAAATATCTCTCCTAATTTTCTCTTTAGTTCATGAATGGAAATTCCTAGTTCACTGCTGATCAAATTAGAAGTGACCTAGATCACTTACTCTCACACTAAAGTCTATTTGAGCTGACTGAATCTTACACTTAGATCTGAGCCAGTTAACTCCCTCTAATTTAGCAATCTTCAAACTTAACTAAACCTCATCTTCAATCCTAACCATTGATTGAAATTGATCTCAGCCATTGATGGATTCTAGGAAAGTCTATTTAAGAAGCCCTCATCTCCTCATTACAAAGGTTGGAATTTGAATAGTATTAAATTGTTGTTGAACTAAATACTCATTTTTCTTTCTAGCTTTCAAATTGCTATTACTTTTAAATTCTCATTTAGAATAAGAATGCATGCATTTAGCTTAATGTCTTCTATTTCTTACATTAATTTCTTGCACTTCATCTAGATTACTTACATATCATATATGCTTAATTGCATTCAAATCCTTCATTCTTAGAGGATCTAGTTGCCTACACCTCAAATCTAAGGACATTAATTAGGCAAAATCCTTTAGATAGAAGACGAAAAGTTTCTCTGTTGGTTCTTCTTGGATGAACTATTCCATGTTTATTCCAAGATGATTCCGGAGGTAATTACCATGTCAAAGTGTCTGTGAGGTTTAGAGGCCCACAATTCACAGGTAGAAGATTCATATAGGGGAATGGCCCTTGACTTAACTCTTGAATACAAAAATGCATCCTTAGGTAATGGATTGTTGAATATGTATGTAATTTATTTGTTTGTATTCACATATTCCAATCTCATCTCTTTGTCTTGCACCAATTCTCTAAGAAAGTTATATTTTATTGAAATGTTCTAGGTCTTGGTATGCATCATAGGATTCTTGGATATGTTAAATTGCACTGGTGGTATCACAGAAGATAGCTACTAGATCCATGATTTCTTCCTCCATACCCGCCAATAGTTGTTTGAACCAAATAATATTGGACTACTGCTACAACATATTCTTCTACCTTTGTTGTAGACTTAGAGCTATAATTCATATTTTTTCTTGTCCAAGATACTAGCCTCTTTCAAAGAAAGAATACTCCACCATTGGTGCTCTTCTTGTCATCAATACTTCCTGCCCAATCAACATATGCAAAGGCTTTCAAATAAAGGTTATCTACTTTCTTTTACCATAATACATAATCTTTAGTACTTGTTGGATCCCTTAGGATTCTTTTTAGTGCAATCATATAATTTTCTCTTGGATTAGATAAAAATCTTTCCAACATACAAACTGCTAGAAAAATGTGTAGTCTTATATGCACTGCATACTGAAGTTTTCTAGAATCATTGATCTATGTGTAGTCTGATCTACCTCTTTGGAACAATCATTTTTGGAAAGCTAATGTCCAATAGACATAGGTATTCCAACTTTTCTAGAATCCCTAATTCAAAACTTCTTTAGCATCTCCTTGATCTACTTTGATTGAGTAATGTAGATGCCATCCTTCTTCTATTGAATCTATAGGCCAAAAAAGAATTTGATCTCTCCAAACATTGACATTTCAAATTGCTTACACATTTCTTCATAAAAAGATTTGCATAAGTCATCATATTTAGTAAATAATGTATCATCCACAAATATTTTTGCTAGCAATATCAATTTTCCTTTGAAAATCAATCTTTACTAGATAACTATGCAATCTTTCATAGCATGCTCTAGGGGCTTGTTTGAGACCATATAAAGCTTTGTGTAGTCTTAAAATCATTTCCTTTTTGCTAAGATATACGAAACCTGTAGGTTTGTGATTTTATACTTATTCTTCTAGGAATCCATTCAAGAATGTTGATTTCACATCCATTTAATATACTTTGAATCCTTTAAGTGTAGAATAAGCAAGTATTGTTCTAACACCTTCTAATCTTGAAACATGAGAAAAAGTTTCACAATAATAAATACCTTACTCTTGAGAATAATCTATCCATACTAACCTTTCCTTATTCCTTGATACTTCTCCATCTTAATTCAACTTATTTTTGAAGATCCATTTTGTGCCAATTACATTTTTATCATTTGGTCTAGGAACAAGAGTCCAAGTTTTGTTCCTCTCTATTTGTTCATTCTCTTCATTCATTGCTTCAATCCAACTTTAATTTTCCAAAAACTCTTTAAGAGTTCTTCGTTTAATTTTAGTAAACAAACATGTACCTTTCAATTTGTTCCTTGTCATTGTACCTTTTGACTGATCTCCAATGATTTTCTCAGGGGCATGATGCCTTCTAACATATCTTGCAAGTATAGGTATCTTGGATTTGGAACTAGTTTCACTCGGCTCATCATGCTCAACATGACCTTTTGAATTATGCTTGGGTCCCACTATCTATAACTCGGATTGCACTTTCTGCAACTTTGGTCCTTCTAACTATGACTCAGGTCCTTCAAACTTTGACTCAAGTTGTACTAGCTACAACTCAAGTTGAAGTGGAGATTTTGGGGACTTAGAAGGTGCAGTATATTGAATTCTAATTGGATTTTATTGAACTTTAGGAAAGGTATCAGGTTCAAAGTAAAAACAACTTATATAGATTATAGGTTCTTTGCTACTTTCCTCTTCACTCTTTTCTGCAAACTCATTAATCTTTACATGTGCACTTTCTATAATCTTATAAGTAGTTAGATTCAAACATTTGTATGCTTTTATTTTGCTGGAATATCCTAGGAATATGCCTTCATCACTCTTGACATCAAATTTCCCTTTCATAGTTTCTTTTAAGATATAACATTTTCTTCCAAATAATTCGAAATAACTTACATTAGGTTTATAGACATATTATAGTTCATAAGGATTCTAGTTTGAGTCTTTCTTCAACTATACTCTATTCATGATATGCATTGTTGTATTGATTGCTTCCTTCTAGTGTTTCATTGCGAAATTCTTTTTTATTATCAAGGTTCTTGCAAAATACATGATAGATCTATTCCTTCTTTCTACTATGCCCTTATACTGAGTTGTAATAGGGGTTGGTACTTGTCTAGATTGATTCCTCTTTCATTGTAGAATTTATCAAATTCACTTGAGATAAACTCACCTCCTCTATCTGACCTTAAACTCTTTAGTTTCTTTCCTACATCTTTCTAAACTCTAGCTAGATACCACTTAAACTTTTGAAAGGCTTTAGACTTATCTTTCAAATACATTATTGTCATCATCCTAGAATAATCATCAAAAAATAAAGTGAAATACTTATCTCCACTATAGTTTTTAGTACCAATAGATCCACAATGGTTTGTATGAACCAACTCCAAGACTTTTTCAGAATGATACTTTTTTCTTTTAAAACTTGTCTTTCCCATCCTTTCAATTTGACAATTTTTGCACATGTCCATATTAGGTTTTCTGTAACTTGGAATTCCTCTGACTCTTTTGTTCTTGCTTATTTTTATCACGTTATCGAAATTCACGTGACACAATCTTTTATGACATAACCAAATTTCTTCTACTACAGCTATGAAACATGAAATTTCACCTAGATCTAGGTAGAATAAATTGCCTTTTGTTTGATTGCCAATGGCGACTAGATTTCTTTTTCCATCTAGTAGCTTGGCCTTCGCATTCATGACTTCTACCTTGAATCCAATGTTGTTCAACTCTACCACACTTAGTACATTATGCATCAATCCTTCAACCCAATAGGCATTTTCACATCTAAGTTCATTAGTTAATGCAATGCAACCCTTTCCTTTTATAGAATAGGGTTTATTATTTCCAAATTTGACACCCCCACCATCATAATGTTCTTTTCAAATTTTATTTTATCACCAGTCATATGGTGAGAACAACCACTATTAATGATCCATGTACCATTCTTACTGATGTGAGAAGTAAGTTGCATCTTATAATCTTCATCATCTTTTATAAAAATATAAATTATTTCATCATCCTCACTACTTTCTGAATCTTTATACATGTAATAAGATTTCTTACCTTTATCCTTCTTTCCTTTTGTAATTGTGGTTCTCTTCTTCTTCTTCTTTTCCCCTTCTCTATTTAGAAACCTTGCATAAATGTGACCAACTTCTTCACAAGAAAATTAGATTAGAGGAATTTTACCTTTGTACTTTCCTTTGTCATTGGGTTATCTTGTTGTTAGTAGGGCTTCAATGGCTTCATGATCACAATCAAAACTGTCATCACTTTTTGATTGTTTACCTTTAGATTTTCCACCTTTCTTCTTGAGTGAAAGCTTTTCTTGAAATGCAACTACAATTTAACTAGAATTAGGAACATAGTTATCATAGTTAGCTAACTCAAAGGTTGTCAACCTTCCCACTAGTGCATCCAAAGTTATAACATTTTTGGGATTACATCTCATTTCCTGAATAGATAAACTCTAATTGATAAAATAGGAAGAAGAGTATTGAGTACTTGGCTGACCACTATCAAATCATGTATTATCCATCCTTAGGATCTTATCGTACTAAAATATTCTTTGATTCTTGGCCTATATTTATCAATATTTTCATCTTCTCTGATATTCATCTAATCAAAATGACCTCTTAGACTTCCTACCTTGGCTCTCCTTACATTTTCATATTCTCCATAGATATCTTTTAGCTTGACCCACATTTCGTGAGCAATAACATTATCTTTGATTTCATCCAATTAAACGTAATTGAGAGTAGAGGCAATGCCAATCATCATTACATTATGATACTTATTTTTAAAAAATTATTCCATATTCAGAGTTATAGGAGGTGCTACATATTTTTTCTCCTAGTTTTTTAGGCCCAAGTCATTAATGGTTTCCAAATTTAGCTTCATGAGTTCTTGTTTTACTTTTAAGTTATCTCTATTTAACTTGGGCATCTCTCTTCTATAAGACATCTTGATCTTTAGCTTAGGTCCTTGAAACCTTCTTTGCAAGCACCAAAAGCTCTAATACCAATTGTTGGAAATATAAGAGGAGTAAATGTGAGGGGAGGGGTGAATAAATTACTACAGAAGAAATCCCAAGATCCCTTAAGATGTCAATACAAATAATAATAATAAAGTCTACTAAAAATAGTTGTAACTTGATTAGCATATGATTGGTCGATTAACATAGTAACTCTATTAATACTAAACATGCAGATCTTAAGATATTAAGTGTGATTAACCTTAATTAACTTAGTTTCATAAAAGAAATAGCATGAACACAAGAGACACCAAGATTTAATGTGGAAACCAAATTTGAAAAAATCATCAATTGCAACAAGTTACTATTTTTCACACTTCTAAAGTGAGCCCTATTAGGAGCCAACCCTATTAAAGGTTACAAAACACAATATTAGGTGTGACTCTATTAAAGGATTTAATCACCCTATTAGGAGTGGCCTTGTTATAGGTCTTCAGACACTTCAATCTAGAAATGCCACCTTGTTAGAGGATTTACAAAATAACTATTAGGCTAACTCTATTAAGAGACTTGATTTACTACTACAATATTTAGAGAGTAACAATAATTTGACCCGATTTCTAATGCAACTATCTTTCCTAATTCAGATCTTAGTTTTGGCATGTAGACTTAATCCTCCTTGATCAAATTAAACTTTGCAACATGGTCAACTAGGATATTCTGCTTATCCTTCCAATTCACTTCTCATATTCATCTTCTTTCGTCTTGCAAATTCTCTTATTCAATCCACAACTTGACCTTATATCATTTATATTGTCAAGTTAGCTTGAATACAACTTAACACAAATAAATTTCATCCCTTTATTTGTCTAGAAATAACAAATCAATTCATCAAAGTCAATGTGTTGAAACAAAAAAATCCTTTGTTAGTTGACCCAACTTGATACACACTAACTTAAAAATTATTTTCTTGTGTTAAGAAAGTGAGCTTAGTTACCACTACATCTTTGCAAACTTCCTTTTGTAATAGAGTGATCTTGGTTAACAATGGTTCTATGCTAACTTTCCTTTGTTAACCAACTGAGCTCTGTTAACAATAGATCTTTGTTAACTTTGCTTCAATACCAGAGTGAGCTCAAAATAAATTGATAGGTCAATAGATACATAACATTTTGAGTAGCATCAAAGAAAATAAAAAATTGACTGATTATTTTCAATAGATATGAGTGGCATTTGATATTTTATAGGAACTATTTTAAGTAAAATTGAATTCTTGTTCTTCTTCAACTCATGAGGTTTTTTTAAAACTTTGTCTCAAAAAAAATACCCCTTATATTATGTTCAAATATATTTCCTTATGAAATTAGAGGAAGAATTCTGAAGTTTGGATAACTAATAACACCCTCACATTTACTGCTTGAATGTTTGTGAAGAATAATGCTTAGAGCTTAGTATTCTCAAAAAAAATTTACAGTCAACACAAAGCTAAAATCTCCTCACTTCTGGCCAAAAGAGCTTTATGTGGGAGTGTATAAAAGAAACTTTACCGATGTTTTTAGTGATCTCTAGATTCACCATTTATATTTCCCATCTCTTAAATTTTTTTCATTCAGTTTGATTTTTACTCTATTTCCACTCCTAGTTTCTTTGATTTTTTTCATCTCACTCAATCTATTTAATTTGTTGGTATTTTTCCTCTTAAAGAATGGAGTGCAAAATTCTAGAGGAGGATGTGCATAGGCTTCTACAATATGGAAGACAAGGAGGTTGAGATGTTCCCACGATGCAATTCTAGTGACTCAAACCCATTTTCTTGTGGAATGAGATGCAAAATTGATAGGCATTAGTCTTGTATTTTTCCTCTCTTTTCTCCATTATTTTGTTATTGTCAATTCTATTTTTGATGGTTGGGATGATGCAATGTTGGGATAGATCTTCCCCAAATTGAAGTTCTTTTCAATAGATTGAATGTGGAAGCACAAGTCCACATTGGTAGTGGGGCTATACCCACCATCTGCAACATTGTGTTCAATATAGTTGAGGTATATATCTTCTACTTAATGGTGTATTCTAATAACTGGGTAAGTATTGATCTTCTACATAATATTGTATTGTAATAATTGGGTAACTATTTTCTCCATTGACAACCCCTTGGACCCATAAATTAGGAACTCTTTTGGATACAAATGTAGATATTGCTTTGAATTTCACATTTTCTAGGTATGTCAATTGGGTTCAACTTTTACCCTATCTAGTTTTCAAAAGAAGTATTCATTGATATAATTTCCTTACCTCACATATAATCATATAATCTATAGCCAAAAAAAAAGAATAACCAATAGAGAATATGAGACAAAATTTAGAGAAGTCCTTCAAACTAAAGTGAAAATTCTAAAACAATACAACAATAATTTGGGATGTTTATATTACACAAATAAAGTTGTACTATCATCATTAGCTTCATGTTTTTCTCTTTGTAATATGGATATCTAATGCTATCGTTTGGATCTTCAAGAAACTCATGGCTTTGGATTTATGTCAAGTAAAAGAACTCATAGCTACTTGTTTCATATAGTATGACAATGACTTGACTCTATTAAATAGAGTGATAAGTGTGAAGAATCTGCAAAAGATCCCAAAGCCCAAATATGATTGTGGTGGTCAATTAATTTTTACCATATTGAATATTTTTTATCCTTTTACCTTCTCTAAATCCGATGGTTATAAACATGTGAAATTATTTGTATTCATTCCTCTTTCTTTGATACAAGTCTATCTGATCTTGAACTTTTTTAAATTATTATTTTATTTAACCTAAGGATACATTTGATTAGAAGTTATCCAAGTAGATCTCTATATAGATATCATTCATTACATTCAAGAATATTAAAATCTACCTTCTAATTTCATGTTTTTCAATGTTAGTATATTTTACCACCTCTGAGATTTTTAAATCTTATACTCATGTTTGGATAATATCAATTTATTCTTGATTCTTTTTTGTCTTTAAAGGATGAAAAAGTGATTGAGGGATTCCCTATCTAAAAAAGGAATCTAACCAACCTTCCATAGAAATTCCTTGTGTCATCTTCTATATTTATCGTACCCACTCTCTAGCTTCTCCAAATATATCATGCAATAAAGCACAAAAATCATCGTTAGACAAATCTCAACCATATTAAGCATTGGGTGTCTTGAATGTCAAGACTATTAGTATGGAAGATGGTTTTAAATTTTAATATAATTTCTAACAAATTTTAAAAATGCATACCTCATATTGTGAAAGGCTATTTAGAAAGATAAAAATCACATATCCTTCACTATTAATTTCTTTTTAAATAATATCATCTTATGCATTGGAAATTGGGTCATTAGCTCGTAGGAAGCTATAGCAAAAGAGATTTTTTTCTAGCCTGTTATTTTGATGGCTATGCTTTCCCATAAATAATATATAATAAAATTAAGCAAGATAAAAAAATGACAAAAGTAAGCATAAATATGAATCAATAGAAAGAATGGTGTGGTTTCAATCGGCGAGTTCCATCTTAAATTGATTGTTTTTGTAAGGAAACTCGGGTGTGAAAACAAATTCTTGCACTAATCACTTGAGAAAAGTATTATGCAAATTCCAATTAAATCCTTAAAATTTTAGATTTGATATTATGTAAAGAATAATATTGTAGTGAACCATGGATATAGAAAATAGATAGAGAAAGAAAACACATAAACATAAAGATATGGCGATGCTTAAAAACCTTTCAGTAAAACAACCCCACCCCTCCAAAACCTGCATATTGTATTATCTTCAGCACAAAAGGTTACAACACACTCACAGTGAAAGTTCCTCCGGGAGAACAATGACATAGAATACAAATCTAGTAGCAACATTCCATACCAACAATACACTTTCTCTCAATCCAAACTACAACCCTAAAAATTCTTATATCATGCACTTTCAATTTTAGGGAAACTTCTAAAGAACAATCATATTATGGTTTTACCATTCTCTAGGAAAATAGGTACCTAAAAATCAATTGCCACATTTCTTCACATCTTCACCCATCATCGAATCTTCTAGAGAGAGCTCTTATGTGTCATAGGAATTTTTCACAACTATTTCAGCCATGATATCCCTACACACAATTCAAGATGCTAACACATACAAGGGACACATCAACATACCAACAAGACATGTACACTCACGCTTAATTACATTATTTTCAAAAAATACATTTACAAAACAAATAATAAGAATAGGAATTATGCAAGGTTGAGACACTTTATTCCTAATAGTTTCTCATGCCCAAAATGTATGAATGGAGCTTCATAAAATTCTTACTATAGAATTCATTAATGCTTATAGATTATTTTATTATTTTTGAATGCTATAGTTTGGATCTTCAAGAAACTCATGGCTCTGGATTTATGTCAAGTAAAAGAACTCATAGCTACTTGTTCCATATATTATAAAAATTACTTGACTCTATTAAATAGAGTGATAAGTGTGAAGAATCTATAAAAGATGCATAAGCCCAAGTATGATTGTGGTGGTCAATAACTTTTTACCATAATGAATATTTTTTTTCCTTTTACCTTCTCTAAACCTGATGGTTATAAACATGTGAAATTATTTGTATTCATTCCTCTTTCTTTGATACAAGTCTATCTGATCTTGACCTTTTTTAATTTATTATTTTGTTTAACCTAAGGATACATTTGATTAGAAGTTATCCAAGTGGATCTCTATATAGATATCATTCATTACATTCATGAATATGAAAATCTACCTTCTAATTTCATGTTTTTCAATGTTAGTATATTTTACCACCTCTGGGATTTTTAAATCTTATACTTATGTTTGGATAATATCAATTTATTCTTGATTCATTTTTATCTTTAAAGGATGAAAAAATGATTGAGGGATTCCACATCTAAAAAAGGAATCTAACCAACCTTCCATAGGAATTCCTTGTGTCATCTTCTATATTTCTCATATCTACTCTGTAGCTTCTCCAAATATATCTTGCAATAAAACACAAAAATCATTGTTAGACAAATCTCAACCAGATTAAGCATTGGGTGTCCTGAATGTAAGGACTGTTAGTATGGAAGATGGTTTTAAATTTTAATAGAATTTCTAACAAATTTTAAAAATGCATACCTCATATTGTGAAAGGTTATTTACAAATATTAAAATAACATATCCTTCACTATTATTTTTTTCAAAAATAATATCATCTTATGCATTGGAAATTAGGTCATGAACTCGTAGGAAGCTATGGCAAAATAAATTTGTTGTCTAGCCTATTATTTTGATGGCTATTCTTTCCCTTAAATAATATATAATGAAATTAAGCAAGATAAAAAAATAAAAAAAGTAAGCATAAATAAGAATCAAGGGAAAGAATGGTGTGGTTTCAATTGGCGAGTTCCATCTTAAGTTGATTGTTTTTGTAAGGAAACTCAGGTGCGAAAACAAAATCTTGCACTAATCCCTTAAGGAAAGTATTATGCAAATTCCTATTAAATCCTTAAAATTTTATAGTTGATATTATCTAAACAATAATATTGTAGTGAACCATGGATATAGAAAATAGATAGAGAAAGAAAACACATAAACACAAAGATATGCCAATGGGGAAAAACCTTTCGGTAAAACAACCCCACCCCTCCAAAACCTGCACAATGTATTATCTTCAACACATAAGGTTACAATACACTCACAATAAAAGTTCCTCCAGGAGAACAATGACACAAAATGCAAATCTAGTAGCAACGTTCCATACCAACAATACACTTTCTTTCAATCCAAACTACAACCCTAAAAATTCTTATATCATGTGCTTTCCCTTTTAGGGAAACTTCTAAAGAACAATCATATTAGGGTTCTACCATTCTCTAGGAAAATAGGAACTCAAAAATTAATTCCACATTTCTTCACATCTTCACCCATCATCGAATCTTCTAGAGATAGCTCTTATGCGTCATAGGAATCTATGATAACTGTTTCAGCCATGATCTCCTCTCACACAATTCAAGATGCTAACACATATAAGGGACACATCAACATACCAACTAGACATGTACACTCACAGTTAATTACATTATTTTCAAAAAAATACATTTACAAAACAAATAATAAGAATAGGAATTATCCAAAGTTGAGATGCCTTATTCCTAACAATTTCTTATGCCCAAAATGTGTGAATGGAGCTTCATAAAATTCTTACTATAGAATTCATTAATGCTTACAGATTATTTTGTTATTTTTTAATATTAGTTTTATTTAATTCTGATTGGGGGTAACCTCCAGTTTTGATGTTACTATTTTAGGACTAATTCATGGGCATTTGGATCTGACTTTGGATGTTATTTATGTTACTTTGCTAGTTGGATAGAACATTTTGCGCAATTTTACTTATATGGGGACATGAATGGAAGTTTTTCATGTGAATATGTCCAATTAAGGTGAATTCTACAACCAAATGATGTTGAAGCATTTTGCAAGTGCATTGAGTTTCATCTTGCGTACACCTCAACAACAATGAAAAATCAGCATTGACTTTTCTAATGGTATTATAAGCATACTATATTATTTATATAGCTTGCACATGCATCAGGCTCAGGATGTTAGTATAGGTATATTAAATAATTTGTAGGAATTCAAAACATCGTGTCTCTTATGTTTCTTTATATGAAGATTAAAGAGTCAAAAAATCTATAGTTCGATGCATAGTATAAAAGGAAATAACTACAAGAATGACGAACAAAACCATAAGAGGAGCTATCTTCAGCTCAACACACAAATAGATGAGTCAATTCAACATGATATAAAAAAAATCATAAAAGTAAATTGCATTAATGTCAACGCATAATTTAGAAATGAAAATAAACTAGAAACCTTGACAATGATAATGTTGAAATGATTTTATGTTTATGAATGTCATGTGAAATTTTTTTTTGACTAGTTGATGTGAATACTTAAAAGTATTATAGAAGGGTGAAAGCATAGATCTGTCTCAACTTTTGGGCTCATATTATGGATTCGACAGGACCAAATCTAGCTGGACAACTTTCAATCATAACTATTCTAAGTGAATCCATCTGGCATTGAGTAAATGATGCATGATATGTACACCTCCATAGGGTTTTGAGTAAAATTGATCCAACAAGACTAGGTTCAGCCAGATTAATTTCGGCAAGAACCCAAAAAATTACATAATTCAAATAAAATCCAATCTATCAGTCATTTGGATGAAATGAGTTTGCTAGAATTGTAGAGCAGGAAGGGCAATAAGAGAAATTCAGTCGGATCAAGTATGTTAGCAATTTTCACTAATTTCCAAATATGTTTTTATTTTTATTTTATGTTTTCTTAGGTAAAAATATAGTTTTTCATGTATTTTTTAAATCTTTACAATTTTAAACACTTCAAAATTTATTTTATTATTATACATCTATATTTCTAAGTAGTGTATTAATTTTTTAATAGTGTAATATTAGATAACTTAGAAAAAATGTTGAAATTTAATAAATTTTAGATATTATTAGAAAAATTAGGTAACTTTTAAAATATTATTTAGAGGAAATAATAGAGTATTATATAAAAATCTTAGAAAAGTTGAAAAATTTAGAAAATTTTGAAATTTTATAAAATAGTAGAATTTTTTTATTAAATATAGAAAATTATTTGAATAGAATATTAGAATATTTTATTTTATTTTATTTTGTTAGAAATCATTAGAAATTGTTAGGTAAAACTTTAGAAACTGCTCTTTGAAATATTTGGTAAAAATTAAAAATTAGAAAATAGGACAATTTTTTTCTAGCATAAGTAAAACTCTATCATCGAAGCAAATGAAATTGGAAAATAAAACCATTAGATTGAACTAAATCAAACTCTACTTCTCATGGTGAACCCAATGAAATGATAATTGAAACGTTAACATTGAACCTTATAAATTATTAGTAGGAGCAGAACTTAACATTGAATGTAATTAAACCACAACATTAAACCTAATCAAACTCTAACGAAACCTCTCACATTAAACCAAATTAGACACTAACACCTATATTTAACCTTAAATCTAAATATGTTGACCTAAAGCCTAAACTTTTAACCACTTCTCTCTCTAACTCCTAAACCCTATCTCTCTAAAACCTAAACCTCTCTAACGCAATAATCACTAAACTTGTTTATCTATCACACTCTCTCTCTCTCTCTCTCTCTCTCTCTCTCTCACACACACACACACACACACACACACACACACACACACACACACACACACACACACACACACCCAACTTTATCTCTCCCAACCCTAATCTCCTTTCTCTCTCTAGATCTCAAACTCTCAAACTTTTAACTCAGTGTCTCTCTGTAACTCCTAAACTTGATCTCTCTAAACCCTAAACTACTTTCTAACCCCATAATCCCTAAAATTCTTTCTTTCTATTTTAGGCCCAAGTCACTGATGGTTTCCAAATTTAGCTTCATGAGTTCTTGTTTTACTTTTAAGTTATCTTTGTTTAGCTTGGGGATCTCTCTTCTATATGAGACATATTGGTCTTTAGCTTAGGTCCATGAAACCTTCTTTGCAAGCACCAAAAGCTCTAATACCAATTATTAGAAATATAAGAGGATTAACTGCAAGGGGAGGGGTGAATCAATTGCTACAAAATAAATCCCAAGATCCCTTAAGATGTCAATACAAAAAGAAATTAGAAAAATAAATAAAATTCTGAAAACTTTTGTAACTTGATTAGCATTGGATCACTCGATTAACATAGTAACTCTGCTAATACTAAACATGCAGATCTTAAGATATAAAGTGTGATTAACCTTAATTAACTTAGTTTCATAAAAGAAATAGTATGAACACAAGAGACACCAAGATTTAATTTGGAAACTCAATTTGGAAAAACCATCAATTGTAACTAGTTACTATTTTTCACTCTTCTAAAGTGAGCCCTATTAGGAGCCAACCCTATTAAAGGTTACAAAACACAATATTAGGTGTGACTCTATTAAAAGATTTAATTACCCTATTAGGAGTGGCCTTGTTAGAGGTCTTCAGACACTTCAATCTAGAAATTCCACCTTGTTAGAGGATTTACAAAATAACTACTAGGCTAACTCTATTAAGAGATTTGATTCACTACTACAATTGTTAGAAAGTGACAATAATTTGACCTGATTTCTAATGCAACTATCGTTCCTAATTCAGATCTTAGTTTTGGCATGTAGACTTAATCCTCCTTGATCAAATTAAACTTTGCAACTTCGTCAATTAGGATATTCTGCTTATCCTACCAATTAACTTCTTGTATTCATCTTATTTTCTCTTGCACATTCTCTTATTCAATCCACAACTTGATCTTATATCATTTATATTGACAGGTTAGCTTGAATACAACTTAAAATAAATAACTTTCATCCCTTTAGTTGGCTAGAACTAACAAATCAATTCATCAAAGTCAATGTGTTGAAACAAAAAAATCCTTTGTTAGTTGACCAACTTGATAGACACTAACTTAGAAATGATTTTCCTGTGTTAAGACAGTCAGCTTAGTTAAAACTACATCTTTGCAAACTTCCTTTGGTAATAGAGTGATCTTGGTTAACAACGGTTCTATGCCAACTTTCCTTTGTTAACCAAGTGAGCTCTGTTAACAATAGATCTTTGCTAACTTTGATTCAATACTAGAGTGAGCTCAAAAGAAATTGATAGCTCAATAGGTACATAACATTTTGAGTAGCATCAAAGAAAATACAAAAATGACTGATTATTTTCAATAGATATGAGTGGCATTTGATATTTTATAGGCACTATTTTAAGTAAAATTGAATTCTTGTTCTTCTTCATCTCATTAGGTTTTTTTAAAACTTTGTCTCGAAAAAAATCCCCCTTATATTATGTTCAAATCTATTTCCTTATGCAATTATAAGGAGGAAGAATGCTGAAGTTTGGATAATTAATAACACCCTCCCATTTCCTGCTTGAATGTTTGTGAAGAAAAATGCTTAGAGCTTAGTATTCTCAAAATTTGTTTACAGTCAACACAAAGCAAAAATCTCCTCACTTCTGGCCAAAAGAGCTTTCTGTGGCAGTGTATAAAAGAAACTTTACCCATGTTTTTAGTGATCTCTAGATTCACCATTAATATTTCCCATCTCTTAAATTTTTTTCATTTAGTTTGATTTTTACTCTATTTCCACTCCTACTTTCTTTGTCTTTTTTCATCTCACTCAATCTATTTCCTTTGTTGGTATTTTTCCTCTTAAAGAATGGAGTGCAAAATTCTGGGGGAGGATGTTCATAGGTTTCTACAATATGGAAGACAAGGAGGTTTAGATGTTCCCACGATGCAATTATAGTGACTCTAACCCATTTTCTTGTGGAATGAGAGGCAAAATTGATAGGCATTAGTCTTGTATTTTTCCCATCTTTTCCCCATTATTTTGTTATTGTCAATTCTATTTTTGATGGTTGGGATGATGCAATGTTGGGATAGATCTTCACCAAATTGAAGTTTTTTTCAATAGATTGAATGTTGAAGCACAAGTCCACATTGGTAGTGGGGCTATGCCCACCATCTGCAACATTGTGTTCAATATAGTTGAGGTATATATCTTCTACTTAATGGTGTATTCTAATAATTGGGTAAGTATTGATCTTCTACATAATATTGTATTGTAATAATTGGGTAACTATTTCCCCCATTGACAACCCCCTGGACCCATAAATTAGGAACTCTTTTGTATACAAATGTAGATATTGCTTTGGATTTTACATTTTCTAGGTATGTCAATTGGGTTCAACTTTTACCATATCTAGTTTTCAAAAGAAGTATTCATTGATATAATTTCCTTAGCTCACATATTATCATATAATCTATAGCCAAAAACAAAGAATAACCAATAGATCATATGAGACAAAATTGAGAGAAGTCCTTCAATCTAAAGTGAAAATTCTAAAGCAATACAACCATAATTTGGGATGTTTATATTACACAAATAAAGTTGTACTATCATCATTAGCTTCATGTTGTTCTCTTTGTAATATGGATATCTAATGCTATAGTTTGGATCTTCAACAAACTCATGGCTTTGGATTTATGTCAAGTAAAAGAACTCATAGCTTCTTGTTTCATATAGTATGAAAATGACTTGACTCTATTAAATAGAGTGATAAGTGTGAAGAACTTACAAAAGATCCATAAGCCCAAGTATGATTGTGGTTGTCAATTAATTTTTACCATATTGAATATATTTTATCCTTTTACCTTCTCTAAACCCGATGGTTATAAACATGTGAAATTATTTGTATTCATTCCTCTTTCTTTGATACAAGTCTATCTGATCTTGAACTTTTTTAAATTATTGTTTTATTTAACCTAAGGATACATTTGATTAGAAGTTATCCAAGTAGATCTCTATATAGATACCATTCATTAAATTCATGAATATTAAAATCTATCTTCTAATTTCATGTTTTTCAATGTTTGTATATTTTACCACCTCTGAGATTTTTAAATCTTATACTCATGTTTGGATAATATCAATTTATTCTTGATTCTTTTTTGTCTTTAAAGGATGACAAAGTGATTGAGGGATTCCCTATCTAAAAATGGAATCCAACCAACCTTCCATAGAAATTCCTTGTGTCATCTTCTATATTTATCGTATCCACTCTCTAGCTTCTCCAAATATATCATGCAATAAAGCAAAAAAATCATCATTAGACAAATCTCAACCATATTAAGCATTGGGTGTCTTGAATGTCAAGACTATTAGTATGGAAGATGGTTTTAAATTTTAATAAAATTTCTAATAAATTTTAAAAATGCATACCTCATATTGTGAAAGGCTATTTAGAAAGATAAAAATCACATATCCTTCACTATTAATTTCTTTTTAAATAATATCATCTTATGCATTGGAAATTGGGTCATCAGCTCGTAGGAAGCTATAGCAAAAGAGATTTGTGTCTAGCCTGTTATTTTGATGGCTATGCTTTCCCATAAATAATATATAATAAAATTAAGCAAGATACAAAAATGACAAAAGTAAGCATTAATAAGAATCAACAGAAAGAATGGTGTGGTTTCAATTGGCGAGTTCCATCTTAAATTGATTGTTTTTGTAAGGAAACTTAGGTGTGAAAACAAATTCTTGCACTAATCACTTTTGGAAAGTATTATGCAAATTCCTATTAAATCCTTAAAATTTTAGATTTGATATTATGTAAACAATAATATTGTAGTGAACCATGGATATAGAAAATAGATACTATCATGCCCAAACTACGAGGACAAAAACACACACCAATTTTTTTTTTTTATAGATAAATTAATAATTATTATAATTCTCACGTTTGATAAGTTTGCGATCACATTTTAAGTACAAGTTCTCTACATAGTTAAATTAATACTCTAGTTATTAAGTTGACACCGGCAATAGTTACACATTACCTGTACAATGATAGATTAAAATAATTTGAACAATAATATATATAAATCTTTAAGGTAACTACATAGAACAAATTACCTTATCATAGTAGTCTAACATAACTTGTTATGTGCACTAACATAATGATTAACTTTCTAAATAGCTAGACTAAATTTACATTTAATCAAAGTTTACTAACCATTATATAAATGTGTAACATGCATCGATTTGCAAAAGAATATCACTAACTACATTACTAATCTGATCAAAATTATTTAATATTTATTAACTAAACTAAACTAAGATTTAAACTAAACAAACTTTAATTTGAAGGAAAATGTTTGCAAAACTTAACAAAATAATATATATATTTAGAACACTAACTAAATTAACTTAACTATCCTCAACTAATCTAAATATTTCAGAAAACATAAGAAATAGGAAGGAACTTATAATTTAATATAACATTGCACTACTATAATTTAAAATAAAACTATAATAATTGACAAAACATTTTAAAATTAAGTAAAACTAACTAACTTACACTAAAATCAATTATCTTAAAAAAACAACTAAAATTTATATACTAACAACTCAAAACTTATCTAATTAACTTTACGTTATACTAATCTTAAAACTAATACCCACAAAATACTAACCTAATACTAAACTAACTAAATCTACAACATAATAATAAACTAACCTTTATTAAATTAACTCAACATAAAATAAACCTACACTAACCCCTAATACTTCTAACTTAATCTAAACCTACACTAACCCCTAACATCTACTTCCCCCCCTTGCGCTTCCTAAGGTCCAGTGCGTTGTCCAAGTGGGGGGACAAGGTAAGCTGACCTTCTGGACTGAAACAACCCATGGACAGCAAAGAGAATTAAAAGCTTCTTCTGATGTTGGGTATACATTGCATAACCCAAACTTAATACTTCCCCCCGCCTTCAAGATTGACTGCCCTTTTTGGGGATGAAGATGGGAGTAGGTGGCATGATCAGCAACATGATGACAGTTGACTGTTTAAAAAAAACTTTACTCTTTCTCCCATTGCATACTACGCCCAAAATGATGGGACAAGGAGGTGACATCATCCCATTTGATGACCAAGGATTGCAAAATTTAAAACATTTAAAAATCTTCCTTCCAAACTGACGTCCACTAAAGAAGGTAAAGCATTGATGAATAAAGTTTTATAGGTAGAATATATATTTAGGATATTAGGTATGAGCATAATATTTCTATAGTTATTCATATACATTTAATTGATTTTTTATTTTATTTTGAAATTAAATTAGAAAAAAAGAATCAATAGAGAATATTCTCTGTTCCACAAAAGAATTAATTTCCACTCTCCATGTAAAATCTAGAGAGCATTTTGCTGTTGGGGAAGTTTTTTTTTTTGAAGCTTTATTTTTCTAAGTATAGAATTACAAGGAAAACTTCTTTTTTTTAAGGTGTATTATTGAATATATTTAAAACATTGATACCATAATCATTTGGTCTCCTATGAGACTCGAATTGGAATAATTTGACCTTTGTCATAAATTTCTTTTTAATGAAAATCCATAAATCCTGATTTCAACCTTAACATACCAAGAATATGAATTATCCATTTTATTCAATAATGCAATACTTGTTTGATTTTAATAATCATGAAAATTGAATCTACATGCATGATCGTAAATTTTCATTTTCAACATAAAATGAAACTTGAATTTTTTTTCCAAATTAAATCAACATCAATTTCATCCTATTTTTTATGTGCATCCATCTAATTTGAAATTAAGATTAAATCACAAGATAAAAAATTTTACTCAAACACAATTTTATTGGCAAGCTTGATTCAAAGGCTCAGCCGAGAAAGAATCAGGAAGAAAACCTAGCTTCATTGCCAATCCAACAGAGTTCTAAATAAAAAATTACATAGGATATCAATCCCAAATTTCAAAAATTTAATTGACTTTTCTTCATGACCCTCATCAAGGGATTTATAATTTTTTCTGCAACACATTTCTAGAACCAAGGAGGAAACAAAATCTGATTGGGTGACAACCAAGCATAATCAAGAGAAAATCAAACATGCATATTCATACATGGTTTTCACAATATGATTCACAATGAATCAACACTAGGGAAAGGTGGATTCTTCCAACTAGGAGAAGTCAAGCACAACACCAAACAAATGCCTAATCGGGGCTATAAACAAAGAACTTTTGTTCTTCCATTTCAACATACCAAAATCATACAAGGTTTGTGATGACATGTAGGGGCCCATAACACCCTACCCTTTCTCCCTCTTCTCATCCTGAGAAGAGACTCTACACTAGTTGGAGTCCAACTAAACATACCCTTCCCAAAATTGGTCACTTATGCCCTATCCAAGGGTGAGTAATTACCAAAACACCCATGCAAGAAAATCTCTTAATTTCAAACATAAACATGAAAAGAAATCATCCAAAATAACATGGTTTTGAAAGCATCCCAACATACCCACAACCATACAAGCATTCAAACAACGTCAAGGTAGCAAAAGCATAAAACAAAGATGAAATCTAAACAAGGGAGATGAGAAATCCTACCTGCACAAAGAGGTAATGGCAAATGAACAATTTTGAGTAGAGTTTCCTTCTCCTTGCTTCAATCTTCAAGAACTCCTCTCTAAATGTAGAGATTGGGTAACAACCTCCACAAGTCCAAGAAGGGCCTCTAAATAAGCCTCAAACTCAACCACCAAAGGGATCAATAACTTCTCCCACCCACTTTCAATTCTAGAAACTCCTAACTCAACCCACACTATGCTTAAACACTAAGTGGAAGTGGGGTGATGAAACTCATGGTAGCCATAGTTAATTTTCGCAGAAAGGCAAAAAGAGACATTTTGAGTGGCCTCAAAAGTCAATAAAAGGGGCTTAGGGGTTGGAAAAGACCCCCAACCCATACCCATACCCTTTGGGTATAAAAATTTCATGATTTAAAGACTTAGGAATAGGTTTAGAGCCAAACAAAAGCTAGGAAACAAAATAGAACCATCTAACTACTCTAACATTGCAGATTAAGTACTAATTTAGATTGAGGGATGATTAACCTCAATTAAAAACCCAATTAGAAAACTGACACTGACTTAACCCAGGTTGGGTCCAAAGGTTACAAAACTAAACCTAATCAGCATACTGAAGAACATAACCAATTTACGAGTGTCAAGTGACACTAGTAGAACATAATTATGAGACATTCACATTTACTGAACATGAAAAGATACATTCATACATCTCACAATTAATTTAGTTATGAACAAAAAGGTTTCCACAATGGCACATAGGGATTAGTTATGTTCCTCCGTCGGTTTCCTTGGCTAAAAATATGTGCACACTCATTGCACACATCAGTAGTCCTGAAAATCACATGTACATATATACATATCAGAAATTTTTATAAATTGAAACATACATCAATCAGGGTTTCTTGCATCCTACTTATATCCTTCATCATAAAGATTTCAAAATAAATGTGTTAATCCTACATTTTACTTAGTTCATCAACATACATATACATAAAGAATTAAATGAAGGACATCAAATATCTAAAAATAACATCACACAACATGAAATAATACGATATGTTCAAGTATCCAATAATGTCTCGACATCTCGAGTTGTGAGTAACAAAAAGATAAAGTAAAAACTAAGGCTACAAAGCATCAGGGTGAGGCCTCACATCCTCCCCCACTAGGCATGAACTTCCTCCTGGAGTTCATCAAAATATAATGGTATAGAAATTGCATCTGTGGCACATCCTTCCATGAAGTTGTGACCTCATCGTACCATTCCTACTAGACCCTAACTTGGTCCAACTCTCAACCTTGAGGAGCTAGGGTCTATCAAAAAATAAAATGAATAGTCTCTAGTGCTAATTGGCTGACCAACTCCAGCTGTAGCCTCAATAACTGTACCCTGATGCTCAATCTAGCAGTTGTCAACCACTGCAAAAAATCTGTGGGACCTTCCCATGTCTCCAACTGTTGGCTCTGAAAAAGCCCCTCTCTGACCACTAGATCACTGTCCCTACAGACACTCTCTAGCTAAATGACCCATGCCACCACAAGTATAGCATGGCCCTTGGGTATAAGATCGTGTATCCTATGATCCAAACTGTTGTGGGCCCCCTGACCTGCTAGACCCACTGTAACCACCCCTGGAAGACTGCTGAGTCTACATTGATAGTGACTGTGGGGTATGTACTTTTTGATCCTGTTGTAATTGCCACTACTTATGCTCAGAGCCCTGGTAACCCTATGAGAGTTCCTACTGCTGCTGAGATTATTGGCCCTTAGAGGACCTTGGTGTATAGTTTTGATTCCCTTTCCAAGGGGGTTTCTGCTGAGTAGAGTTTTGGTTTTGAGACCGATCCCGTGAATCCTGTCTGCCTCGAGTATCCTCTGCCACTAGTGCTATCTCAACTACCTATCTGAAGGTGGTAGAGAAGGCCATCCAAACTAGATCCTGGAGTCAGAAATTCAATCCCATGATAAAATCATGTACCCGTAGTTTCTCGTCCTTCATGTATTCCACATAACGAAGGAGCTTGAGAAACCTACTCTCATATTGAGCCACTATAAGACCTCTTTGATAAAGAGAATGGAACTCCTCTATCTATTTCTGTCAAAAATGCTCTAACAAGTACCTCTCTTAGAATCTTTCCAGGAATCATTCCCATGTGAGGGTGTCCATCCTCACTCCTCTTATGATCTCCTCCTGATGCCACCAATTGGAGGCATCCCCTCTCAACTGATAAAGTGCTAGGAATACCTTTAGATTACTCCCATAGGGTCATAATCCAAAGCACCATTGTAAGCTCTGCAACCATGCCTCTGCTACTATCCCCTCAGTGGAACCCATAAATAATGGTGGCTCGATTTGAATCAATTCCCTGATGTCATCTCCTATAAGTCTAGGAGGTTTGTCAAGTGGGGGTCTTCTCTGGTGTATTGACTCACCTTTATGCTCATCCTACCCCTCCAATTGCCTCGATGGGGGACTCCTAGTCCTCTCTCTGCCTCTAGGCCCGCCTCCTCTGGGTCCCTCTGCTTCCACTACTGGAATATGCTGAACTAGTTGAACCACAGGTACTACTCTGATGAACTAGATCGATCAAAGTCTCTAGTTCATCTATAATGTTCTGGTTTAGGTTCGGTGGTGGTGGAGGTGGAGGTGGTGGTGGTGGAGGTTGTCCATCCCCCTGTCCCACTCTACCACCTCTTGCCCTACAACCTCTGCCTCATTGGTTTCTCTAAGTAACATGAGGCATCCTACATAATTTAATGTTTAGTCTTAAGTTTAGAAGCATAATGGTTTAAGGTTCCTAGTGATGAAACATGGGCTCTGATAACAAAATGTCATGCCCAAACTAAAATGGAAAAAACACACACCAAATTTTTTTTTTATTTAGATAAATTAATAATTATTATAACGCTCACGTTTGATAAGTTTGCAATCACATGTTAAGTACAAGTTCTCTACATAGTTAAATTAATACTCTCGTTATTAAGTTGACACCAACAATAGTTACACATTAACTTTACAATGATAGATTAAAATAATTTGAACAATATTATATATAAGTCTTTAAGGTAACTACATAGAACAAATTACCTTATCACAGTAGTCTAACATAACTTGTTATGTGCACGAACATAATGATTAACTTTCTTAACAGCTAGACTAAATTTACATTTAATCAAAGTTTACTAACCATTATATAAATGTGTAACATGCATCGATTTGCAAAAGAATATCACTAACTACATTACTAATCTAATTAAAAATATTTAATATTTATTAACTAAACTAAACTAAGATTTAAACTAAACCAACTTTAATTTAAAAGAAAACATTTGCAAAACTAAACAAAATAATATATATATATATTTAGAACACTAACTAAATTAACTTAACTATCCTCAACTAATCTAAATATTTCAAAAAACATAAGAAATAGAAAGGAACTTATAATTTAATATAACATTGCACTACTATAATTTAAAATAAAATTATAATAATTGACAAAACATTTTAAATTAAATAAAACTAACTAACTTATCTAATTAACTTTACTTTATACTAATCTTAAAACTAATACCCACAAAATACTAACCTAATACTAAACTACCTAAATCTACAACATAATAATAAACTAACCTATATTAAATTAACTCAACATAAAATAAACCTACACTAACCCCTAACATCTACTTCCCCCCATACGCTTCCCAAGGTCCAACGCACTGTCCAAGTGGGGGGACAAGGTACGCTGACCTTCTGGACTGAGGTCACCCATGGACAACAAGGAGAATTAAAAGCTTGTTTTGATATTGGGTATACATTGCATAACTCAACATAAAATAGACCTACACTAACCCCTAATACTTCTAACTTAATCTAAACCTACACTAACCCCTAACATCTACTTTCCCCCTTGCGCTTCCCAAGGTGCAGCGCACTGTCCAAGTGGGGGGACAAGGTATGATGACCTTCTGGACTGAGGCGACCCATCGATAGCAGGGAGAATTAAAAGCATCTTCTGATGTTGGGTATACATTGCATAACCCAAACTTAATACTTCCCCCCATTCAAGATTGAGCGCCCTTTTTGGGGATGAAGATGGGAGTAGGTGACATCATCAGCAACATGATGACACTTGATTGTTTTAAAAAAAATTTACTCTTTCTCCCATTGCATACTATGCCCAAAATGATGGGACAAGGAGGTGAGGTCATCCCATGTGATGACAAAGGATTGCAAAAAATTAAAACATTTAAAATTCTTCCTTCCAAACTGACGTCCAATGAAGAAGGTAAAGCATTGATGAATAAAGTTTTATAGGTAGAATAGATATTTAGGATATTAGGTATTAGCATAATATTTCTATAGTTATTCATATACATTTAATTGATTTTTTTTTAAATTTTGAAATTAAATTAGAAACAAAGAATCAACAGAGAATATTCTCTATTCCACAAAAGAATTAATTTCCACTCTCCATGTAAAATCCAGAGAGAATTTTGCTCTTGGGGAAGATTTTTTTTTTTTTTTGAAGCTTTATTTTTCTAAGTATAGAATTACAAGGAAAACTATATTTTTTTTTTAAGGTTTATTTTTGAATATATTTAAAACATTGATACCATAATCATTTGGTCTCCTATGAGACTTGAATTGGAATAATTTGACCTTTGTCATAAATTTCTTTTTAATGAAAATCCATAAATCCTGATTTCAACCTTAACATACCAAGAATATGAATTATCCATTTTATTCAATAATGCAATACTTGTTTGATTTTAATAATCATGAAAACTGAATCTACATGCATGATCATAAATTTTCATTTTCAACATAAAAGGAAACTTCAATTTTTTTGCCAAATTAAATCAACATCAATTTCATCATGTTCTTGATGTGCATCGATCTAATTTGAAATTACGATTAAATCACAACATAAACAATTTTACTCAAACACCAATTTTATTGGCAAACCTGATTCAAAGGCTCAGCCAGGAAAGAATCGGGAAGAAAACTTGGCTTCATTGCCAATCCAAAAAAGTTTAAAATACAAAATTACATAGGTTATCAATCCTGAATTTCAAAAATTTAATTGAATTTTCTTCATGACCCTCATCAAGGGATTTATAATGTTTTCTGCAACACATTTCTAGAACCAAGGAGGAAACAAAATCTGATCGGGTGACAACCAAGCATAACCAAGAGACAATCAAACATGCATATTCATACATGGTTTTCACAATATGATTCACACTAAATCAACACTAGGGAAAGGTGGATTCTTCCAACCGGGAGAAGTCAAGCACAACACGAAACAGATGCCCAATCAGGGCTATAAACCAAGAACTACTGTTCTTCCATTTCAACATACCAAAATTATACAAAGTTTGTGCTAACAGGTAGGGGCCCATAACACCCTACCATTTCTCCCTCTTCTCATCCTAAGAAGAGCCTCTACACTAGTTGGAGTTCAACTAAATAGACCTTTCCCAAAATTTGTCACTTCTTCCCTATCCTAGGGTGAGTAATACCAAAACACCCATGCAAGAAAATCTCATAATTTCAAACATAAACATGAAAAGAAATCATCCAAAATAACATGGTTCTGAAAGCATCCCAACATACCCACAACCATACAAGAATTCAAACAACATCAAGGTAGGATAAGGATAAAACAAACATGAAATATGAACAAGGGAGATGAGAAATCCTACCTGCACAAAGAGGTAATGGCAAATAAACAAGTTTGAGTAAAGTTTCCTTCTCCTTGCTTCAATCTTCAAGAACTCCTCTCTAAATGTAGAGATTGGGTAACAACCTCCACAAGTCCAAGAAGGGCCTCTAAATAAGCCTCAAACTCAACCACCAAAGGGATCAATAACTTCTCCCACCCACTTGCAATTCTATAAACTCCTAACTCAACCCACACTATGGTTAAACACTAAGTGGAGGTGGGGTGATGAAACTCATGGTAGCCATAGTCAATTTTCGTACAAAGAAAAAAAGAGACTTTTTGAGTGGCCTCAAAAGTCAATAAAAGGGGCTTAGGGGTTGGAAAAGACCCCCAACCCATACCCATACCCTTTGGCTATAGAAATTTCATGATTTAAAGCCTTATGAAAAGGTTTAGATCCAAACAAAAGCTAGGAAATAAAATAGTACCATCTAACTACTCTAACATTGCAGATTAAAAACTAATCTGGATTAAGGGATGATTAACCTTGATTAAGAACCCAATTAGCAAACTGACACTAACTTAACCCAACTTGGGTCCAAAGGTTACACAACTAACCCTAATCAGCATACTGAAGAACATTGAAATGTCCCTTTTCTGATTTTGTATGATATTTCCAACCTCTAATCAGATTTTCAAGATCAAACAACTAATATCACAAAGATCCACCAAATTTCTCAAGAAACCCCAAATCGGGTATGCCAGAAATTGTGCCAAAAGCTTCACAGCTTCACCTATTATTAATAAATTTGAAAGTGGACATTTTAAAAAAAAATTCAGCAGTATAATAGCCTAAAAAATGAAATTTCTAGATCTGTATAGCCTTTACACAACAGTTCTTAAATGTAGGACAATAACTATGCTCATCGACTCCCAAAATTAAAACAAAAATGCTTGGAAACACCACAAAAAAACTAATAATCTATCTCAAAAGTTTAATCACATCCCAATACATATATTCAGCTCTATTTCAACAACTTAAAGTCTGAAATACATCAGCAACCCAAACTGATATGAAATACTCAACTGAAAACACCAAACTCATACAAAAAAACACTCGAAAATCCACAAATTTGCACTATTCAGCACAAAGGAAAACTTTGTATGAGCATGCACATGGAATGGCTTCAAAATCCCATCCTTAGCCTTCCTAGAAACCTACAAACTCCTATTCTTGGGTCTCCCTAGAAACCTGCAAACTCTCATTCTTGGGTCTCCTTCTCCACAGGTTTGGCAGCCTCTGAAGAATAACAAAGAATGAGCAAAAATCAAGTTCTCCAATCCCAAAAATGCCTCCAAACCCCTTAAAAGAGGGAATAACCATAACTCATGTCCAAGAGAGGTTAATGAAACATATTTTAATAATAATTTTCATTTATTAGTCCAACGGTTTCCAAAGATTAACCCCCTTTTTTTAAAACTTCAATTTCTTGCGCCTGCCTGCCTTAGCAAAGATTATTATTTTTTAATTATTTTAAAAGGGGACATGAAAATTCCTCCCCTCCCAAACATTGCTTCTCCTCAAGTAATGGCTGAACAATAAACCAATCAATCCACCTGGATCCCAAATGTAGTCATGAACTATACTACTACCAATTAACACAGGCTCCTGCAATATGACCAAGAGGAATCCATAATCAAACTGACAATTATAGCTCAACCAAACTCCAAAATCACCACTACCACAGTCAAAAAACCATGAGACACAAACTCTTAGAACATCAGAACCCAAGTAAAGTGGACAAATCAAACTACCAACAGAGTAAATACCATCAACGCATCCCACTGGCCTATACGGAATGTACAATCCAACTCTGCAACAATGGTGAATGCTCTCGAATGAAGCTGTACCAAATATGGAGAATCCACACACTGTACAACTCCTGCAGTCAACACAACTCTGCAAATCACCGGCCACTATCTCATAACCATAACTCCCATGCACTACTGATGGTGAAAAGACATTATAAGATAAAGAGTAAGAAATGGAATCCAAACCAAATTTGCCTGCCATCAACTCCTCAAAACAAGGATCAAATGCTAATGGATGTACATAACCTGCAATATAATGTTGATTTAAAAAACCAACCTCAGTTAATAGTTCACCATGAACAAATGATACAACCAGTTGTGACTGATCACTAGCTAAGTTAGGAGATGTCATAGCCAAAGGAGTAGAATCAATAACAACACCCACTAAAGAATCACTCCCAAACTCTTGGTCTAAGTCACATATTATCAAGTTGTCAACTGCAGAACCTATCACCATGTCATGCCCATCACAACTCTCATTTTGAGGCATCAAACTATCCCATAACTGATGATAAGCACTAGGAACCAAAGTATATCTCTGTATCATCATCTCATCAACATGGTCATCAAAGGTAAATTGATGAGCGTACCTCACAGTGTAATGCTGATAGAATTCGCTAATCTCAGTCAGTGGCTCAGAGTGTAATCTAGATGAAACTAACTGCAATTGATTATTAACCATGTTGGAACTGACTACTACCTCCGAAGATATCACCAAGGGAGTAGTATTACTAGCAGGAACCATGCCAGCTCCCGACTCACCAACATCACACATGATCTTTGATACATCTCTAGTCTTCGTGCCATCAGTACTAGAGGCCACCACCATGTCAGACATACAACAATTTGCTACAACACCCGACTCAACTAAACCTGACTCTAGTGGGAATGAACCTGATATGCCAATGTTAGTATCAAGGATGGATGCATCCCCATCTCCATTGTCTCTGACAATCTTGGCCATGGACATCCTCGGATCACCAAACACCATAGCTGTGACTGTATAGAATCAGGTAAAGACTGTAGTCGCTCTAACTCCATGGTAAACTTAGCCAAATGAAACTATGACTCCTTGAAAGCCAACTGTGTACTCTCAAGAATCTTAGAAGTCACCTCAAGCTGCTCAGTAAGCTCACTCACCTCAGCTTCCTTGGCCAACAATGCATCATATGCTGTACTACCCCACTCCATAAGATAATCTCTATCGGCTACCAACTGCATATAATTTTGTCTCAAAATTTGAATAGCCTCCCATAAAGAGTGGAACTCTGTCAAGGAAAGATAATTGCCTCCCTGCTCATCACTAGTAGGAGAAGCCCATCCATAAACTGTTAACAACTGACGAGCAACATCAAAATGTTGGCAAGTGATAGCAATGTCTCCGTCACTAACTCTCAACTGATTAGACACATGATGGCACTGGCTTGACTATCTCCTACAAACCTCCTCTGATGCACTATCTAAAGGAGTATCCTCAAAGTTACTAGTCTCTAGAGTATTACCATCCATATCTTGTGAATCAAATCTAAAGCTCATACCAACATACGGAGTCTCAAAAACATTAGCATTGATTTCCAACTCCTATATACCCAAGGAAACTAAGTCTTCAAAACTGCTCACTACATCCTCCTGGATGTCATCAATGCCAATATGATCCTGGGACTCATCTATACACACTGCCAAATATGAAATATCATCAACACATTCCAGCAAGTATGGTCGACTGGATATATGAACAAAGCCCAACATCGGTGTATAAAAACTAATAACAACATCAGATAAGATACTGGCACAAGAAAAGACAACACTGTGTAATCTGCTAATCAAATCCATGATAGCACCCAAACAAAAACTGCTACCAAAAAGTGTTAAAGATCTCCAGTCAACTGAATCCCAAACGCCAATATAACAATCTTGAGTCCATATTCATAAAATAGAATCAACTGGTAACTCAAGCAAACTCCTCACCTGAGTAATATAACCAATACCAACTAACTACACATACCTGTCATGATGAGATAATGAAGTCACAATACTATCTTTGTTCACCTTTAGCAGGCTTTAAAAATCATGTGAAGTACTACCAGCCTCAACCTCATGTGATGAAGCATCTAACTATGTCTGGTACTCTTTCTTAGCAAAATCATGAATGCTCAATGTCTTCTCATCTCTACCAGGTATTTCACCATCCTACACAACAACATCCTCATAATCATCATCTGAACCCACTACACTATAGTCACTGCCTATTGTAACTATACCATCCTGAATACCTATGGCATCACCCTTTGACGACCTGTAAACAATTGTCTCAATTTGAGTATCAAGTTGACCGTTACTATTGATCTGTGTAATATCCTTTCCCACCACCTCCTGTGGCAGAGTAGAATCTGAGACCTCTACCTGGCTATCAGCTAGTTTCTCAAAATCCTCATGCAAGTTCTTGGGAATTGTGTCATCTGTCCTATGAGAAAATCTGCCAAATAGAAATCCAGTCAACTTATCCACCTTAGCTGGGTCGGACAACATGTCATTCATTATACAGTGGTGCTCAATCAACTGTTCAAACATGTCATGGTTTATTTTCATAAGTTTATCTCGAATGTCTAAATAACCATCCTTTCTACTGTTTGGACTCTGGATATCAATTGTCCAAGATTGTTTCGTCTGAGACTCTGTACTATACCTGTCCATTCTGGATAAAGTAGAGTGTAACCCCAATAGGATATAACTTCTTCAAAAACCAAGAACTAACATGCAAATGATTAGAAGTAGCATGCAACCATAGATTTTGACATGCAACTGATTAGAAGCAACATGCAACCACCAAATTCACCAAGAACTAACATGCAACTGATTAGAAGTAGCATGCAACCATAAATTTTGACATGTAGCTGATTAGAAGCAACATGCAATCATAAATTATGACATGCAAGATCTGGGTAGTTGTCAGAACTGACATGCAAACTTTTGCAACCACCAAATTCACTAAGAACTAACATGCAAATGATTATAAGTAGCATGCAACCATAAATTTTGACATGCACCTAATTAGAAGCAACATGCAATCATAAATTATGACATGCAAGATCTAGGTAGTTGTCAAAACTGACATGCAAGATCTAGGTAGTTGTCAAAACTGATATGCAAGCTTCTACAAACCCTCAGGCTAGCAAGATCATGGCTCTGATACACTGAAATGTCCCTTTTCTGATTTTTTATGATATTTCCAACCTCTAATCAGATTTTCTAGATCAAACAACTGATATCACAAAGATCCACCAAATTTCTCAAGAAACCCCAAATCGGGTATGCCAGAAATTGTGCCAAAAGCTTCACAGCTTCACCTATTGTTAATAAATCTGAAAGTGGACATTTTTATATAAATTTCATAAGAATAACAGCCTAAAAAATGACATTTCTAGATTCGTATAGCTTTTACACAATAGTTCTCAAATGTAGGACAAAAACTATGCTCATCGGGCTCCTGAAATTAACACAAAAATGCCCGAAAACACCACAAAAAAACTAATAATCTATCTAATAAGTTTAATCATGTCCCAATACATATATTCAGCTCTATTTTAACACCTTAAAGTCTGAAATACAGCAGCAACCCAAACTGATATGAAATACTCAACTGAAAACACCAAACTCATACAAAAAACACACCCGAAAACCCACAAATCTGCACTGTTCAGCACAAAGGCAAACTCTGTATGAGCATGCACATGGAATGGCTTCAAACTCCTATCCTTAGCCTTCCTATAAACCTACAAACTCCCATTCTTGGGTCTCCCTAGAAACCTGCAAACTCTCGTTCTTGGGTCTCCTTATCCATAGGTTTGGCAGCCTCTGAAGAATAACAAAGAATGAGCAAAAATCTAGTTCTCCAATCCCAAAAATGCCTCCAAACCCCTTAAAAGAGGGCATAACCATAACTCATGTCCAAGAGAGGTTAATGAAACATATTTTAATAATAATTTTCATTTATTAATCCAACGATTTCCAAAGATTAACCCCCTTTTTTCGAAACTTCTCTTTCTTGGGCCTGCCTGCCTTAGCAAAGATTATTATTTTTTAATTATTTGAGAAGGGGACATGAAAAACATAACCAATTTATGAGTTTCAAGTGACACTAACAGAACATAATTACGAGACATTTACATTTACTGAACACAGAAAGATACATTCATACATCTCACAATTAATTTAGTTACGAACAACAAGGTTTCTACAATGGCACATAGGGATCAATTCTGTTCCTCCATCGGTTTCCTTGGCTAAAGATATCTACACACTCATTACACACATCAGTAGTCCCAAAAATTACATGTACATATATACGTATCATAAATTCTCATAAATTGAAACATACATCAGTCAGGGTTTCTTGCATCCTACTTATATCCTTCATCATAAAGATTCCAAAATAAATGTGTTAATCCTACATTTTACTTAATTCATCAACAAAGATATACATAAAGCATTAAATGATGAACATCAAATATCTGAAAATAGCATCACACAACATGAAATAATACGATATGTTCAAGTATCTAATAGTGTCTCGACATCTCGAGTCGTGAGTAACAAAAAGGTAAAGTAACTACTAAGGATACGAAGGGTTGGGGTGAGGCTTCACAGATAGAGAATGAAAACACATTAACACAAAGATATGCCGATGGGAAAAAACCTTTCAATAAAATTAACCCACCCCTCCAAAACCTGCACAATGTATTATCTTCAACACAAAAGGTTACAACGCACTCACAATGAAAATTCCTCTAGGAGAACAATGACATAGAATACAAATCTTGTAGCAACATTCCATACCAACAATTCATTTTCTCTCAATCTGAACTGCAACCCTAAAAATTCTTATATCATGCACTTTCCATTTTAGGGAAACTTCTAAAGAACAATCATATTATGGTTTTACCTTTCTCTAGGAAAATAGGAACCTAAAAATCAATTGCCACATTTCTTCACATCTTCAACCATCATCTAATCTTCTAGAGATAGCTCTTATGTGTCATAGGAATCTATCATAACTGTTTCAGCCATGATCTCCTTACACACAATTCAATTTGCTAACACATACAAGGGACACATCAACATACCAACAAGACATGTACAATCACACTTAATTATATTATTTTCAAAAAATACATTTACAAAACAAATAATAAGAATAGGAATTATCCAAGGTTGAGACACCTTATTCCTAACAGTTTCTTATGCCCAAAATGTATGAATGGAGCTTCATAAAATTCTTACTATAGAATGCATTAATGCTTATAGATTATTTTATTATTTTTTAATATTTTTTTAATTTAATTTTGATTGGGGGTAACCTTCACTTTAGATGTTACAATTTTAGGACAAATTCATGGGCATTTGGATCTAACTTTGGATGTTATTTATGTTACTTTTCTAGTTGTATAGAACACTTTTTGCCATTTTACTTATATGGGGACATGAATGGAAATTTTTCATGTGAATATGTCCAAGTAAGGTGAATGCTACAACCAATTGATGTTGATGCATTGTGCAAGTGCATTGAATTTCATCTTGCATACACCTCAACAATAATGAAAAATCAGCATTGACTTTTCTAATGGTATTATAAGCATACTATATTATTTATATAGGTTGCACATGCATCAGGCCTAGGATTTGAGTATAGGTATATTATATAATTTGTAGGAATTCAAAACATCATGTCTCTTATGTTTTTTTATATGAAGATTAAAGAGTCAACAAAGCTATAGTTGGATGCATAGTATAAAAGGAAATAACTACAACAATGACAAACATAACCATAAGAGGAGTTATATTCGGCTCAACACACAAATAGATGAGTCAATTCAACATCATATTAAAAAAATCATAAAAATGAATTGCATTAATGTCAACATACAATTTAGAAATGAAAAAAAAACTAGAAACCTTGATAATGATAATGTTGAAATTAGTTTATGTTTATGAATGTCATGAGAATTTTTTTTTTGACTAGTTGATGTTAATACTTAAAAGTATTATAGAAGGGTGAAAGCACTGATTTGTCTCAACTTTTGGGCTCATTTTATGGATTTGACAAGACCAAATGTAGCCAAACATCTTTCAGTTAGAACTATTCTGACTGAATCCATGTGGCATTGAGTAAATGCTGCATGATATGTACACCTCCATAGGATTCCAACTAAAATTGATCCAGCAAGACTAGGTTTTGCCAGATTAATTTTAACAAGAACCCAAAATTTTATATAATTCAAAGAAAACCCAATCTATCAGTCATTTGCATGAAATGAATTTGCTAGAATTGTAGAAGAAGAAGGGCAACAAGAGTAATTCAGTCAGATCAAGTATGACAGCAATTTTTACCAATTTCCAAATATGTTTTAAGTTTTATTTTACATTTGCTTAGGTAAAAAGATAGTTTTTAATGTATTTTTTAAAGCTTTACAATTTTAAACACTTCAAAATTCTTTTTATTATTATACATCTATATTTCTAAGTAGTGTATTAATTTTAAAATAGTGTAATATTAGATAACTTAGAAAAGTTGTTGAAATTTACTAAAATTGTTAGGTAAAACTTTAGAAACTACTCTTTGAAATATTTGGTAAAAATAAAAAATTAGAAAATAGGACAATTTTTTTCTAGCATAAGTAAAAATCTATCATTGAAGCAAACAAAATTGGTAAATAAAACCATTAGATTGAACTAAATCAGACTCTACCTCTCATAGTGAACCCAATTAAATTATAATTGAAACCTTAACATTGAACCTTATAAATTATTAGTAGGAGCATAACTTAACATTGAATGTAATTAAATCACAACATTAAACCCTATCAAACTCTAAGTAAACCACTCATATTAAACCAAATTAGACACTAACACCTATATTTAACCTTAAATCTAAATATGTTGACCTAAACCCTAAACTTTTAACCCCTTCTCTCTCTCTAACTCCTAAACCCTATCTCTCTAAAATCTAAACCTCTCTAACCCAATAATCAGTAAACTTGTTTATCTATCACTCTCTCTAACTTACATAACTTTATCTTTTCCAACCCTAAACCCCCATCTCTCTCTCTCTCTATCTCTCTCTCTCTCTCTCTCTCTCTCTCTCTCTCTCTCTCTCTCTCTCTCTCTCTCTCTCTCTCTCTCTCTCTAAGTTTTCATCATTAGTTTCCCTCAAAATTCTAAATTCCATCTCTTTAAAACCTAAACCACTCTCTAATCTCGTAACCCCTAAACTTGGATCTCTCTCTCTCTCTCTCTCTCTCTCTCTCTCTCTCTCTCTCTCTCTCTCTCTCTCTCTCTCTCTCTCTCTCTCTCTCTCTCTCTCTCACTCACACACACACACACACACACACACACACACACACACACACACACAAAAAACTTCATCTCTCCCAACCCTAACCTCCTTTCTCTCTCTAGATCTCAAACTTTTAACTCTTTGTCTCCCTGTAACTCCTAAACTTGACCTCTCTAAACCCTAAGCTACTTTTTAACCCCTTAATCCCTAAAATTGTTTCTTTCTAATTTACATAACTTCATCTCTCCTAACCCTAACCTCCTCTCTCTCTAGATCTCAAAATTTTAAGCTTTTGTCTCTCTCTAACAGCTAAACCCCATCTCTTTAAACCCTAAATTACTCTTTAATCCCATAATTCTTAAACCTCTCTCTCTCTCTCATGCACACACACACACACACACACACAACTTCATCTCTCCCAACCCTAACCTCCTCTCTCTCTCTCTCTCTCTCTCTCTCTCTCTCTCTCTCTCTCTCTCTAGATCTCAAACTATTTACCCTCAATCTCTCTCTAACTCCTAAACCCCATCTCTCTAAACCCTAAACCACTCTCTAACCCCATAATCCCTAAACTTGTTATCTAAATTTGATTTGTACCTATTAATAAAATCAAAATGTAATGTATTTAACATTTCTTTATATGTTTTACAATAGGTTTATTTAGCAAGATTCATTTAGTATATTCTAATTTAATTAATTTTAAAAATATGTATATAGATGCATGTTCAAATCTCCATTGTCAACTATCTTTATTTTTATTTTTTTATTTTTCATCATTATGACATTTTGGGTAGTGACTTTAGAGAGGCTAGTGTACATGGTCATCCCCATAGTGGTTGATTGCGTAGATTCACTAGTAGTACCTAGGATAGGTAAACATTTTTCACTAGGACTATTCAGCGCATGCAGAGGACACTTGATGTTATTGATCATAGCTTATAGGATTCACCTATAGTATAGCATAAGGATAACATAGCTGTGATTAGAGATGAGTTGATCAATATGGTGTACATTGTCAAGGGTAGTAACCCTTATGATATTGTCAGTTTGGACACATTTTATATCACTCTATCCTCTAGTGTTAGTGGTGCTTTGAGGTGGAGGGAGATAGATGAGATGGTGCCAGTGGAGAGTGTGAAGAGCATATTCCCATATTATCAACCTTTTAAAAAGGTCAAGGGTACTGTGCTACAAGGTGTACTGATCCATCGATGGCACCTTTCATACATCCTCATTTGTTGGCTACATATCACGTGGCCCGAAAAGGATGAGTTCTTATATCTCTACAAACAATTATTTTCACAATTTTATCTACATCAAGATGTTGACTACAATGATATCCTTGGGCATGCTAGGTAGGTTTAGGCTAGCTTCTCAGATAAATTTAGAGACCCAAATATGATAGCATCTATTAATAAATGGACATTGACTAGCCCAAACCTTTTGGTGATACCAAAATGTTTGGGTTTAGGTACAATTGGAGATAGAGTGGTAGATGATACATGTAGAGATGTGTATGAGAGAATTGCTGCTATTTCTACCCATGTGCATGAGATGTCTTCTAATCCAATACATAGATACATAACACGCTCATAATCTATATCTATAGGTGGTTATAGTGTTGCATCATCTTGAATTGATGATATGTATCATGAGGTTGACATCCCATCTCTTGTAGATGTCTTTGTGGAGTCTTTAGTTGACTATTTGAGGGCTATCAGTACATCTCTATCAACTAATCTAGTTTCAACTTATCAAGCTATTAATTTTTTGATTATACAACCTCTTAGCGGGGTGCCATTATATGTGAGTGGTATCATTAGAGGTACATTAGAGACATATGGTGGTCAGGGGTAGGAAGACATACACATTGCGGCTGTAGCTCCACTGCAGGACATAGTTGAGTAGGATGTAGGCCCCCTACCAAGGTAGGTTCTTACCTACCATGTGACATTCATTATTTATAGGTATGCTCACAAGTCCTATGCTTGACATCAGAGATATGGCCTTTAGTGATACAGACCTGATTGAGATATGTAGACATATATTTGCGATGATGATGTCATATGTGGACTTATTGACACCTGTGCATCCTATGCAGAAGGAGACATAGGTAAAACTTTACAAACATATCTATTTAATTGTCTACATATATTCTATTACTTTTAAAATAAAATATTAAATTTAATTTAGTAAGGTATAACTTGTGACATATTTATTTCTTCTATTGCATACATGCTACATCTACAACTCCTGAGAGTGGAGATGGAGAGATACTTGGGGACCCTAGTCATCTTGACTCATAGGTAATTTTGATTGTACATAAGTTTTCATTATTGAATATATATACATGTGGTCATGATACATTTGTTCTTCTATTGGACACAAGGTTTGAAATCTTGTGTTTTTCGATCACACTGTGGAGTGTGACATGATCATGTTTGATATTTATACATGTCATATACATGAGTTTGGCTCCTATGTTTTAGATATTTGATATTTATTTATGATGATATCATTTAGATGTATACCTATGGGATATTTTACATTTATAGCATGCTCATATTTGACATATTTCATATTTGCATGAGTTAACTGACCATTTGCATTTATAGTAGACATATTTGATATGTTCATGAGTTATGGATTGATTTACATTAATAGTTGACATATTTAATATTTTCATGAGTTATGTAACTATTTACATTTATAGTTGACATATTTGATATTTTTCTGAGTTATGTGACCATATTTATAGGTAGTTGATTTTTTAGATAATTGTTAATGCGTGAGAAATTTAAATGTTCCACAAATTAATGGAAATACGTCTTACATAAATTTCCAAGTGTGTTGTACACATGTATAGTAAATAGAAATAGAAATATAAATAATTACATTGTTTTTATTTAGACACTTAAAGTAATGTAAAAATATAAACATGTATAAATATTGAAAAAACACTTAATGAAATGTAAAGAAAAAGAAAACATTATGTGCGCACACGCAGGTGTGTGTGTGTGTGTGTGTGCACACGTGCGTGCACGTGTGTGTGTGTGTGTGTGTGTGTGTGTGTGTGTGTGTGTGTGTGTGTGTGTGTGTGCACGTGCGTGCACGTGTGTGTGTGTGTGTGTGTGTGTGTGTGTGTGTGTGTGTGTGTGTGTGTGTGTGTGTGTGTGTGTGTGTGTGAATGAATCATTCAACCTATCTATCAATCAGAAAAGTACCAATACATATGGTCAAGATCATCTCTATCTTTAATAATCTCCAACAACTTTTCATGCTCCTCGATATCTAACCTCCACTTTGGTTTGCTACATCCTTTTTTTTGGCATAGTGTCAAATTAAATCTTTGTGGCTAAAACAAGTCATTGTAATAAATTTTTTGGGCTAGGCATGTATTCAACAAATTGAACACCATTGTGGTCAATTTTTGTTTTTTGGTAATAGGTACCAACAAAAGAAGATTTACGTCATTGAGTATTTTTGATAATATAGAAAAGAAATAATTTCTTACAATCAATCTCTTACTCTCTAATTACTTGTATAGATCTCAAATGAGATAATTTGTACCTTATATAACAACTGAACTAATTAGATATGACTGATTATCATCATTTGTAGTTGGTTTAATCAACTTTATTTTTGCTTGTGTCCATCTAAGTAATTAATAATCTACACCTTCTACATTTTGAGAATTTGCATACACAATAGTGATGTCACCTACAAATGTACACAATAATGGGAACTATAAACAAAAAAAATGAAGATAATTAAATATAAAAATGAAACATATTTTTAGAAACTCACCTAGAACAACTAAACCAAAAATGTGTTCATAATCAACTAAATACATAGGATTCTAAATGTTTATGTCATTTTCATCTTCTTATGGATTCTAAATGTTTATGTCATTTTCATCTTCTTCATAAGGGGAACTTCAGAATATGTGTCTCTACATCTATCTAGAGACATACCCTTTCACAATATTCCTAAATTGACCTATTGCATTGTTTTGAATGCAAACATGTCAAAAAACATGATTTTTCTCTTGCTTGAATTTCTAGAGGTTTGTTTTGTCTAGTAGTCATTAGCTGATGCAATCTTCTAATTCCAACAATGGGTTGGTAATTGTAAGGGTTTGATTTATCAATATTAGTAATAGATTAAATTGATAGGTTTCTATGTCAATAAATATTTAAAAATAATTACTTAATCATATCAAAGAAAAATAAAAAGCTTACCTTTCACTTCCCAAATAAACATTTATTATATGTTGTATCATGAGGAGAAAAATGATATTTGCACCATTTGACAACTTGGTTTTCTTTTTCTATCTGTGCACCTGTATAGGAAAGAAAATTGTATGAATTTTAACAAAATATAAAATACTTATCTAGATAGATAATGGTCACATACATCAAATTTAATTAGTACATAAGAATATTATACCTGGAAGTTCATGTTGGCGAAGTGCATGCTTTACACATGCTCTTGCTACATCATTCTCTTATTTTCCATGACCACTTTCAAAGAAGTTCCAAAGAAACTTAACATTTTTTCTCACATGTTGTGTTGCAAGCCAATTCAATGCTTTTGCAAACTTAAAGTTCCCTAGCAAAAAATTTAAAATAAATGTATCACTCATCAAATCAATATATATGTAATTATTTAGTCAATTAAATATGTGCATGAAACTTTCAAATACACATACCAACACAACAATCATACCAAATACAATGTTCTAAAGAATTTATCCCATGATTCATGGGATCCTCAAAGAGCATTCAAAAATAATAAGCTACATAGCTCCCATCATGAACCCTATCATCACTAAGATAAAAGTAGACCTCCTTGATGGTAATGCATTTATCTAGATCGATACTTTCTACCCCATCCACCTCAAATTGTACATGTCTATAGGAAACTTGTACAAAAATTGAAACTTTATCTAAGTGATAATATCTTGAATTTCAGATTGAGGGGAAAAAATATAGTTTTCAAAGAACTCTACAACTGATAGAATACACCCTAGTGGGAAATTTTTTTTTGAATCTCGAAACTATTTTTCTTGGCATCTTGTACCATGAAAATGCTATCTGTGTATAAATCATAGTTATGAATCTATCCATAAACTCACCATATGAAAAATTACTCTCATTTAATGCTATTTTTTAATTCTTCTCTATTCTTTTTTTGATATATCTCACACTCAAATCTATTCCGCACAACTGGTGTTGAAATATTAATATTTCCCATTTCATATCGAAACTTTTACAACTCCTCACAATTTGTACATTTATTTTTTATGCATTGTACATTGAATTCATCTAACTCTTTAGAATTATCATGAAAAAAAGACTTGACAAATAATGTTATACTTCTAGGAATTATCATTTTAGGCTTATGTGTTGCCATAACTTTACTAAAAGATTACAAATAAAGATGAAATTATATAAGATTACAAATAAAGATGAAATTATATATGATTTCAACAATAACAAGTTTCACCTACCTTATTTATGTGTACAAAACATGGATGCAACCTCTCAAACATTCTTTTGAAAATTTTACACATTTGCAATTTCTTTTTTGAATGCTTCAAATAATTCACTTTTTGTTGTCGCTACAAAGTGTTTTGGATGTGTTATTTTCATACTCATCTCTTCATCTTTGATCTATATAGTGTCTCTTCTATTGGAAGAAACATTTGATTCTCTAGTCTAATATTCAACAACTTATCTTCTAACATCTTTTTATTTTCTATCCTTTCAAGGAAGCCAAAAAATATTTACCAAGTTCTTTTTAATGTTCCCATCAAGAAAATTTCTCCTTTTTAAGTATCTTTGAAGAATTTCTCTAAGTAGATTGACCATTTTAGAAATTGCATGAAGTTATTTTTTCTATGACAAGTTTTCTTTCATAATCATAGTCATCTATGTTCTCTATGTAGCACTTAAATCAACTACTCAACTTTTATTATCAATAGCATTTAATGCATCTATCAAATTATGAAAGATTGTTTCCTTGACATTATCTTCAGAGCTTTTCTTATTGTTCACACATAGGAACTTTAGAATAGGACTCATTAGTCTTTTCCTAAATAATTTGGCAAATTATTACACCTTACCAATCAAAGATTTATTTTTAGAAAATTTCTCCCACATAGTTGTGAGATGTAGCTTAATTGTACTTTTAGGCATCATTTGTTCAGATGATTCAATTTCCCTAAAAAAAGAGTCTCCATCCATCTCCAACAATTTTTTCAACCATAACCCATATTTTCCAAATCTCCTACTACTTTATGGAACTTCAACATGAACTTCTTCAACTTTAATCAATGGATCTTTCATTGGTGGCCCTATATTACATTTTGTTCATCCTTTCTTTTGGTCATCACTTACTCAATCATACATTTTTGTTGTTTTTGCTTTATTCCCCATTCCACAAAATCTTGACTAGAAAGCCTGAAATTACCTAAATTTAAAACACTTCCAAATTTAATTAAATAAATAGTAGTAGATCATAGACAATTTAGGAAAAGCTTTCAAGTTTAGAAGCTTATTGTATTTGATTGTCTATAAGACTGGAAAGTTCTAAGACAACTAGTTGCATTAAAGCATTGCTAAATTTAGATAACGTGAATTACTAAATTTATTAAATAATTTAACTATTTTATAATTTTAATAGTTTTCACAAATTAATTAATTTAAATAATAATAATAATAATTAATCGATTTCAATATAGAAATAATTAAAAGAATCTAATTACTAAATATTTCTACAATAAAATTGACTTAATTCAATAAAATTTAATAAAACTTAACTTTTTTAATAGTACAAATACAAATATGAATAAAATATATAAATTTTAAAAATGAAACTTAACCTTTAAAATTAAAAAAACTCATTTTATTGTTTAAACCAAACAAAAATTTTAGGTTGGCACATGTGACCTTGTGCAAGCAACTTTTGGGTCATTTCGATCTGGTTGGATCCTGTCTAGCCAGATCAAATCTAACTGAAACTATCTATGTGTCATTCGATGTGGGAATTTCTATCACCTTTTTGCAATTCTCAAGAACTTAACAATTTAGAGGCTAATTTCATCATCAATATAATTTTTTTTATAGGTGACACAATATCAATTACAATAATTACAAAATAATGCAAGTAGATATTTGAAAATTAAAGATGATGCATAGTTGACAAATTATTAAAATTAGTAGATGATACTCATTCAAGCCTAATCACTATGCACTTTACAAATTGGGTGTTTTATATATGTGCCCATTTTGCAATGTTTAATGTCCAAATGCATACACACTCTATTCTAAATTATATATATGTGTGTGAGTATATGTTTATTGTATAATTATTATTAATCGAGGGTAACAATGACTAATTAATTAATCAAGATGACTAATTAAATATAATTCATTTTTGAATAAATCAATCTAATTGAAGCTACAACCTTAATTTTCTTCATCAAATATAGATGGACATCTAAGTAGCCAATGCCATGTCAAGCATGGATAATTTTAAACAAGAACTTGAGGTGTTGTAAAATAGGAAAGGCAGATTTAGTCTTCATGGCCTGTGTAGCATATTTGATCATAATTATTGTACGAAATTGCAAGTAATTTATTACACATCATCTCTGGCAACTTCTAAACCTCCCTCCATTATGGTATGCTCTCATTCAGCTCGCACGCCAAGATGCTTTTTGAAACTCCACTATCTCCAGCTCCACTAACTAGATAAACTCTATTGATGTAACTTATGAAATGATTGCACACAAGTGAGTCCAACAATGGCATGGATGTGGTAGCTTGAACCCTTATCCATGAACCTCTTTGTATATCATACCCTAGTAGGATCACAGTACGTCACATCATAACTCAAATTTGTTTACCTTGGTACATCCTTTGTTCTTTTCCAAGCATCACTTACTGAGTAATGAATCTTGATGCTCTTATCAAATAGGCACATATCACTAAAATCTTTGTTGGGCCCATTTTCCATTGCACCAAAAGCCATGACTGTTAGTGAACATGGAACACCACATAATTAACCACCTATGGGCAGGGGAGCGCATCACATCACCCAACAAATACCAATTGTTGGGCCCATTTTCCATTGCACCAAAAGCCATGACTGTTAGTGAACATGGAACACCACATAATTAACCACCTGTGGGCAGGGGAGCACATCGCATCACCCAACAATCTTGTATACATGAAGACCTTCTCCAACCACCATTGCAATAGAATTATAGGTATGTTCAAATGAAGTGTAGGGAAGCTCTCTCCATGTTTTGTTAAGGGATTGCAAACAAAAAAGAAAAAATTGGGTTTTCAAGCACAATAAGCCTCCCGAGGCCCCCATAACTTCTATTTTTGAAAAAGGAAGAAAAGAGAGGAATCTATGCCACTTACAAAGAAAGCTATCCTATGTCCTACAAAGTCTATGATTCTAACATTTCAACATTACCAAGTAGGGTTTGTGTGATAGTTTTCTACACTATGAAATAAAGCTTCGTGGTGACAGAAGAACATTCCATCTCTTACACAAAAACCTAAGATAGATAAAGGATTCTACTAGTATCTTTTTAAGGATTCTATCTATTAGATCCTTGTGTAGATTGCTTCCAATTCTTTCTTCCATCATTGGTGATCACATAATGTGACAACACACACCACCCCTAAAGCATAGGGGAACTCCTTTCCTCCAAACTCTTAGTCAACTGGGAATAATTACATTCAATGAATTGTCTATATTTATTTCATGGCTAGAACTGAGCCACCTAGAAGTTGAGCTTTGATCCTATCTGGGAGAGCATTCAAACCAACCTAAATTTTCCAATATACTAACCATTTACCTTACTGCAAAAAAAATTGATTCAATCACGTCTGTGCAATCTATGCCCCTATCCTGAAAAGATCAAAGAGCATAAATGATTGACTTTCAATCTATATGTAGAAGAAATAGTTAATATATTTTGGCTTGTTTTCTATAAATTCATGGACCCTATTTGATGGCCATGGTTCAAATTAGTGAAGCTCCAATGATTATTACAGTGGAAATAATTTCTCAACATGTTGATTTATAAAAATATTTAATATGTTCAATGTGTGGGGTATTTTTGTTGTTTAATTAAATGGGAGTGATGTCAATAGTTGTTTATAATATATTTATTTAAATAAAAAAAATTAGATGCAAATGTGAGCATCATATATACATCATGAATAAAAAAGTGTTCTAGGAACAATAGATAGAACAACTTCTATGATAAAGTATTTGATGGCTGCCTATATGAGACATTCCCATAAATATATATATTGCATTGTTCTAATAAAATTGGGAAACTTAGACTTTATAAGATACTATCTCACAAGTACCATTCCATTTGAACTAGGAATGCTCACCAAAATGTATTTCCTTACCTTGTAGAAAATAATTTATCAAATTGCATTCCTACATCTCTATAAAATATCTTAAAATTGAATAATTTATCAGATTGCATTTGTACATCTCTATAAAATATCTGAAAATTGATTAATTTACAACTGGCAATAAATTGTGTTATAGATGACACACCTCTTCAAATCTGCCAAATTTCTCATTTATTAAAACTTAAACTTGCTCTGTTAATTATAAGGAACAATTCCTCTCTCTCTCTCTATCTCTACTTGTCATAGTTCACATTACTTGGAACTCTATAAGTTAAAACATAAAACCAACTCCAATGTAGAATTGATGATATGTTGTGCCAAGACCAACTCCACATACCACAACTAAACACATATATTAATTTCTCTTCCTAGCCAAATGATAAACTTTGTTATCCTATGTCATGTGGCCTTTGGCCATCTGATTAGCTAGGTAGATCTTGATCTATATTTGGATCCAAGTACATCACTTTCCATGCACTTTTAGTTCAGTCGAGTGTATTTCATGTCTTATTCACTCATAAAATCTTATTGGAAATTCAGATCACTACATTCTAGGGCATGCAAATAGGGTTATCATTTATTTAAATACTACAAGAAGTAACAACTAAAGTATCATTTTATATAGGTAATAATTGAAAAAATAGGGTCATTTTATCATCACCAAAATGAATCACTATATTGCTCAATGCTTCAATTTTTTGGAAGATAATTTGTGATGCTAGACCTAGTTCTTGGGAATTGAGACAATGCATTTCAATATTTTATTGCCGATGATCCTTTTGTTAATAAACAATTTGATAAAATGATCCATAATAGGTGTCTTGTGGTGCATTTTGGCTTGCATTACACTCTAATTTTTTTAAGGCTTGATCACTATTCTAGTGTTTCCTATTTTTATCATATTTCTTTTCAATTTCTATGTAATCTTATTCAAGTTGATAATGTGGTCAGGGTTAGCCTAATGGAAAAAAACTCAATCAAAAGATCCCTAGTGGGATGAGAATGAAAATTTGACCTCAGAAAAAGAGTTTAGATTTCTAATTTGAATGTATTTGGAGGCTAGTCGGGTAACTTTAGTATTTCTATGATGATTGATACTAAGTATTTAGTGATCCATTTTTGTGAGTAGTATTTTTAATGAATTTTATGGATAAGTGGTAAAGAGTTAGATTTATGTCATGTCTTATTAAACTTTTGGGAGTTTTTTCTATGTGAATTTGTTGAGGAATGTGGATATCTTCTTGTCATTCTATTCTACTATAGCCATAAAACAAATTTGTAACTCCACTCCTAGTTCATACTAGTTAAACACCTTACATATAACAACATATAATGTCATCTCATACTTTATGTCATCATTATAGTTTGTTATTTCAAGGTATTTGGGATTTATATTCACTTTGATGGCCATTTATTTTAGTAGGAGTTGATTCTGATTGTGAATATATAATTGTTGTCATGGAGAATTGTTTACACCAATACTTTAAACTTATATCAGCTATTAAAGATAACTATCTCATTCTTTCCAATTTCAAGTTGATGGTTGGTACTAACAAAAGAATAGAGAGACATCGATGGAGAAGTACAAAAAATATTCCAAGTTGATTTATTACCTTGATGATTAGTCATTGATAAAATTATACTACATAGAAAGCTTAAATATTCATAATGAATTTTTATTAGGATTTACCTCATATGATTGAATATGTTATTTAAGTTTGTAGTCCTAAAATATGTGCTTACTATATTAGGATTAACTATTTTTATTGAGCACATATATATTGGTACATTTGAATGTTAGTGGTATGTCTTGGCATTTGCATCTAAATTTGAGAATGTGATATTATGTGTAGGGGTGGGGGAGGTCTTACCCAACTAGTTATTCAAATCAAATTTCCTTTTAATTAATTTGTTTTTGATATTATAGTAGGTTAGTATATTTAGAATTGAGCTACCTACGAATAAGGGTTGGTGATTTTTGCATATATGAGTATCATCATTTGATTAGTTTTCTTATATCGTTACATGTTTTTCTCTTTTAGGCTACATGAAAATCATGAAGAATATGAGATAATTCATGTTTGGATAAATGTTTCTATTCTTCAGCTATAGAGGAAATATGAAGAAAATGAGATGGTTCTTGTTCACTTCTAAACAATCATTGGGAAATTGCATCCAGATGTGGTCATTCTAAATATGGCATGTTCAAAGCATTACAACTCTTTAAAGTATTGAAATTAAACATTCCTTATGGTTTTCTTCATTAAAATATGTATTTAAATCAAGAATCCTTTGTATTACACCATTAATCTTGGTGGAGCTGTAGAATGAAGTTTTTGGGTAAACTTAAATTCTTGATTATAAGGCTATAGAGTAAAGGGAAGTCATATGTGTAGTATACATTATTGGCTTTGGTAGAGGAACTCCCACGTCATTTTTTAAAAAATAGAGAATTTAAAAAAACATAATGAATTTAGTTTTTCTCACCATGTTAGTTTATTATGCTACTTTCGTGAGTACCTTATAAGAAACAAAATATTGAAAATAATCAATGAATATTGTATTTTTATTTTTTCAAAAACATTGGATGTTGAAAACTATAGGAAAAGAGCATTAATTTTCTTTTCTTTAAAAAACTTTTTTTTTTTTTTTAGAACTTCTCTAGATAGATAATAGTTGGGATTAAAGAAATATCATCTCCAAAGAGACAAAGGTGAAATTATCTCTAAAAGACAAAATTACTTTGGTTTCATAATGTCTTATAAAGACAATAGTTTAAGACATATATTAAGACACTCCCTTAAAGACAAGATTTAAGATTCTACACAACTAAGGCATTTGATTAGGAAATATGTAGCTAACCCTTTTTTTGTATAATTATACTATAGTGTTTGAAATGGAGCTTCACAACAAACTAGACTATAGAATCCAAAGTAAAACAAGTCTGCAACTCATCCTCAAACTCATAAGACATACATAGATATAATTCATTTTATTACATACAATCTCTAGCTATGCTTTTTCTAAGCATCACTTCTTGATAAACTTTGAATTAAAAAATAGAGCAAGAACAAAAACAAAAATAGAGAGATGTAGGGTAGAGTAAATATGAAGGCAAAGAAAATATGAACACTACAAACTTAGAACCTATATTAATAGAGCATCAAGAAACTTTTTGTTACATATATGAGATAGGAGGCTAGGTATTTATAGGCATATTGCAAACTTGCAAAGAGTTCTAATAAACTATGGTTAAGATAAAGCAGAAATCTCGATAGTTCAAGATGGTTCTAGACTACATATTAAATGCCCAACTACAAGAGACAAATAAACACTATTTATTCTAACACCTCCCCATAATGTTTATTTGGAGAAGATAAGAACTTCCTTGAGTTGTAAAAGATCTCTAAATTTAGTAAATTTTACAATAGACAATGCTTTCGTAAATATATCACCAAGTTGAGCTTCTATTCCACAAAATTGAAGCTCCACCTCTTCACTTTGAATTAAATTTCAAACAAAATGATGATGCACTTCAATATGCTTGGACCTTGCATGATATTCCAATTTTTTTGCTAGCTTGATAGTACTTTGGTTGTCACAAAATATTGTAGTTGGAGAGTCTTGTGGATGGTAAAAATTTTCAAGTAATCGCCTTAGCCATAATTCTTCTTAAGATTCCTTTAATAATCCAATATATTCAGCTTATATAGATGAAAGTGACACCATTTCTTGCTTCTTTCTGCTCCATGAAATTGGTCCTAACCCAAGATGGAAGATATATCCTGAAGTTTATTTTCTATCATAAATTTCACCTGCATAATTAGAATCTGTATATCCAACTAAAGTAGGCTCTCCTCCATATTTATATTAGATGCCAAGATGGTAAGTACCCTTAATGTATCTTAATATTCTTTTAGCTACTTTCAAATTTTTAATGTGTGGATCTTTCATGTACCTATATACAATACCAACCATATATGTAATATCTAGTCTAGTTATAGTAAGATACAAAAGATTTCCAACAAGTTGTCTATACAATTTTTCATCCACCTTATTTTGAGCAAAGTTAACTTACTCACCTTCAATCCTACTTCACATGGTTTATTGGATGCTTTACAATCACTCATATTAAATTTCTTTAGTACATCAAGAGCATATTTATTTTGAGAAAGCATGATCCTCCCATCTTCTTGCAATATTTGCATACCCAAAAAGTAGTGCATTAGTTCTAAATTAGTTATTTCAAAAACTTGTTTGAATTGATCATTAGTTATCTCAATATCATGTGTGTGATCTCCAATAATAATCAAGTCATCCACATACAATACAATGATAACAAGTTTATCATCACAATATTTTACATATACATCTGGATCAGTTTTAGGTCTTTTAAATCCAACATCTAGAAAGTACTTATTTATTTTGGAGTACCATGCCCTTGGTGCCCTCTTGATACCATAGACTGATTTTCTTAATCTACACACCAAATTATCTTCACCATACTTAATAAATCTTGGTGGTTATTGCATAAAAATTTCTTCTTTTAAGTCACCATGCAAAAATACACTTTTAAAACCCATCTAAAAACATTTCCAACCAAACCTTGTAGCTAAAGTAACTATTTTATGAATGGAAGTCATCTTAGCTAATGGAGAAAAGGTTTCAATATAACGTGTACCTTCTTTTGAGAAACCTTTTTCCACTAACCTTCCTTTGTATTTCTCAATAGCTCTATCTGATGTGGACCTGGTTCTATAGGTCCACTTGCGCAACCAATCACATTTTTTCCTTTTGGAAGTGTTTTTATTTCCCATGTTTCATTCTTTATGAAAGAATTGTATTCTTCTTGCCTAGCTACTTCCCATTCATCTTTTCTTTTTTCTTCTTCATATGTGCTTAGAGTGTCAACCTGCATTACTTTAGTCATAAGAGCATAGTTAGCAAATATATTTCTAGGACCAAAAATGTGAGCATATGCATTGCAACCAAAAATTCTAAAATGAGATATTGTAGGTTTTCTTCCACTCCATTTCTATTCTAGTGTTATGTTCAAAAATGCCTTACTGGGTGTTCTATTCAAAATATATACTATAGTATGAACTACTTCAATCCAAAATTTAGCTTCTAGATTTCTAGAATGAAGCATACACCTAGACATTTCTATTACAGTTCTATTTTTCCTTCCAGCAACCCCATTTTTTTGGGGTGAATAAGAGATAGTTGATTCCTTCTTTATGTTAGGTTCTCTACAAAAATCTTAAATGGCCTTATTCATATATTCAATCCCTCTATCAATTATTACCTTTAAACATTTTCCTCTTTGATTTTTAGTCAAATCTTTAAACTCCTTAATCTTTTGAAACATTTCATCTTTATTTTTTAGAAAATATACCCAAATTCTTCTGCTATAGTCATCTATAAAGGTGAGAGCATACCTTGATCCTCCAATTGAAGGTGTTTCAAAAGGACCCATTAGATCAGTATGAACTAGATGTAGAGTTTTTTCTCTCCATGATTTACCTTGTGGGAAACTTTCCACATGTTGTTTTCTCATTGTACACCCTTCATATACCTTGATACTCAATGATATTTTTGGAAGCCCATGCACCATTTGCAATCTCTCCATAAACTTGAGACTTTGAAAATTGAGATGCCACAAATGCTTATGCCACAACCTGCTAATATCATCATATTGGGAAATATCACACATATGTTAATCTCCACATTTGAAGTAATTTTTTAGAACTTATATAATCCATTCTCCATTTTACCAATTGCAATAATGATATAATTATCATTGACATCCTTGATCAAGCACTTATTATTGGAGAATTCTATTTTATATCATTGACTTCCAATTTGAGATACTGAATGCAGATTTATTTTTAATTTAGGGACTAACTTCACATTTTTGAACAAACCATTATCAACTTTGACATTACATGTCCCTTTAACTTCTAAAGCACTATTATCTCCCAAATATATTTTCTCTATCTAGTATTATCACTTATTGATTCAAATTGTTCCTAATTGTAAGTCATGTGTTTTGTAGCAGCCAATAACCCAATCATCTTTGAAAGTATTATTTTCCTTAAGTGCAACACAAAATTCATTTCTTTTAGAATCAGCAAATATGAGATACCCAATCATAGTAAATTTTCCCATTTAATTTAACTGTGGGCAGAGGAACACCAAGTGATTTCATTATCAAATTCTCTCATTTTTTGATGAGAATGAAAGAGATTTCAAAAATAAAATTTAATGCCCAAATTAAAATTAAAATCCTCTCACCAATTTGTTGAACAATGTCTCTTTCTTTTGCTACTATGTTAATCTTTTTGCCACAAGAATTGTTGATGCTGCTCACTCCTAGATTACAGCCTACAAGTAAAAGATTTAGCCAAAAAAAGTCATAGCCCAAAGAGAAAAGAATGCTTTGATACCATGATAAACTTTGAATTAAAAAATAGAGCAAGAACAATAACAAAAATAGAGAGATACAGGGTGGATAAAATATGAAGGCAAAGCAAATATGAACACTACAAACTTATAACTTATATTAATAGAGTTGCAAGAAACTTTTTGTTACATACATGAGATAGGAGGCTAGGTATTTGTGGGCATATTGTAGACCTCAAAAGAGTTCTAATAAGCTACAATGAAGATAAAGGAGAAATATAATAAGGTATCATGAAGATAAAGGAGAAATATTGATAGTTTAGGATTGTTCTAGGCTGCATATTAAATGCCCAACTACCAAGAGACAAATAGTCATTATTTATTCTAACACTTCTTATAGAATCACTGGTATTAGTTTTTCTAAGCTCCCTTTGGACTATCTTCTATGAATGATGAAGATGATTTGGTCTTTACAGATGTCTTTGTTGATCCCAAATGTTCATGATCGCCATTTTTGCTACACACTAAGAATTTGGGCTCTGGTGGAATTAGAAAAGGAGTTGAAGTGCTGGAAAACATGAGAATAACAAAAGAAATGGGTAGACAGAGTTCAACATTGTTTTGAACACACAAAATCTCAACTTGAATGAACCTCGACACTTTTTTCCTTAGGGAATTCTTATAAAATTGTTGAATCAATCATTCCCAACACATTTCCCTCATTGCATAACACCCACACCTACATAATACACCATTAGTTCAGTGAGTTTTAGGGGAAAAAATCACCAAAGCTATGTAGGATGGAAAATTGTGTTGTTCTACTAAGGTTTCTTTCCCTTGGGAGATATGGTTCATATCCATATTGTTCTCTCTCCATTGAGAATCTCAACTATCTAAACTTATCTAACTCTACAATCCCAAATCTAAAACTATCATGCCATTAAAAAAAACATTGGAATGCTATAGAACTAAATATTATGAAAGAGGGTGATGGTGAGACCAATTAATGTCAAATTCCTGAAGAGGAAAGTGTCAAGGCTCTTGTTGGGTAAATACTCATAAATAATCAACCTTTCATCTCCCTCAATGTAACATTCCATCAGTCTCACAAGATTTCAGTGTTGCATAGTGGCCACATGTTGCACTTTGTTCATAAACTATTGATTACCTTATGTGGATCTCATGGACAACTTTTTCATGGCTATTTCCTTCCCATCTTTTTCTCTTCCCTATAAAATTCAAATAAATTTTTTAGGTCTATATGTTTCTTTAAACAGATCTCCTAATACAAGGAAACACAATTTCTTGAGGAAAAGATAAAGAATAGACTAGAGGAGGTTCACCTTGTACAATGCACCAAAACTATCTTGCCCAAGTTTTTTATTTTCATGGAAACTGTCAGTGGATTCTACCAGTTCTACCAAGATGAGATAAAAATGGTGCTCTTATTGAAATAAACACCTATCTATACATTCAAAAACATGGGTAAGCTAGATGATCAAAAGTTATACTTGTAAAAAAAACCAAATAGAAAACAAGAAACAAGATTAAAATTGTTATATTGAACATACCCCATCATTATGGGTAGCTTGAGTTTTTGGTCCACCGAAAATGGTAGATTGGAGTGTTTTCCTTATAGCAATTGGACAAATGAGTAACACCACACTTTGCAACAAACCCTAGCATATATGGCACTGGTTTTGAGGACTTCTCTGCATGGGAAATTTTTAGGGCTATTTGGTAGCAAGAATATAAGTGGAGTAGGCATATGCAAATACTTTAAATTTTGAATTCTTTGTTTGGATGCACCAAATCAAAATTGGAATAGGAATAAAATAGTAATACATATTTCAATTTTAGCCCAAAAATAAGCATTTTATATTCCATCTAAATAAATGGAATTAGAATATGAATTCATATTCCAATTTTACTTTTTCAGAAAGCATAAATTTTTTGGTCTACAAATTCCTCATCAAATTCTGGCTAAACCAAACAAAACTACACACTAAAAATATAATAGTTTTCCATGTTACTCTTTAGCTTATTTTGGCTACCAGTGACTACTCAATTCTTTTAGGAAATACTTGTTGAGCTTAAAATAAGAAATTAGAAATATGAATGAATTAAATGAATAATAATTTCACAGAGAAAAGAATAGAAATTAAATCTTCTAAAAAAGAGGGAAAAGAGTTTGTTGAGCCATATGGCATTTTTTTTCAACTAAGCAGCCACTCCTTTTCATCCCTTCTTTCCCACTGGCTTATTTTAATTTTCTAAATAATAGTTTCTCAACTAAAATAACTAAAGATTCTAAATTATCCTTCTTAGAAAATTTAAAATGTCCATCAAAACACTTAAATGGTTAAACACAAAACAAACTTAAGTAGCCACATAGAAACCCAAGGTAAGTTGGGAAGAAATTCACCATGTGGTATTTTCAAGTGCATGGATGACGATAATGAGACTAATGATGATGGCTACAAGGACTTGAATTCCAACATTGGTGAATAAAAGGAGTATGTCTCATATCTCACAGTGCAACTTGTTGATAGAACCTGAGCTCCTTGATTCCCTGAATGATATTTTTCTAATTCTTTTCTTGCTTGAGACAAACACATAGTGCAATCCTTGATGGATAAATATCTCTAACACTGGACTAGACCATACATAGTTTTAGGCACGTAGATAGTATCAAGTCTAATATGGTTCTATCCAACAGTGAAATACTTATTTCCATTTGTAGCTTCTTGAGACAAATGGGAGAGAAGAATAGAAGTCCTAGGTATTAAATCCCATGGAATGTAATTTGGGTTTTCCAACCACTTGAAGGTGCTATTTAATGTTATACTAAAATTGGTAATATCATAGCCCAAGAAATAGTTACCCATCCACACCCATGCACCCATGCACCTGTGTAATTGTTGCATTCACTTCGAGCAGCACTATGTGCTTCTTCAAAAAAATAGCAGCATTTGGCCACAAATAAACTATATTGGGATATTTCCCATGTGAAGACTACTCAAAGCCTTGGCCAACTACATTACTAGAAAGATTTTTGATGAGTGCATTCACATTATGGTAGCATGTGTTCAATTCTTTGTGAGTTGATGTAATGTTACAAATAGACACATGAAAGTCACTATTAGTTTTAGGTAGCTTGGATAATTGTTCATCCTTATGAGATTAATTTGCAAATATTTTTTAATTAATTGACTCCTAGAAGCAACTAGTAACCTATTGGTTAGGTTGTTATCAAGAAGTGACTAGAAACTTTTTAGTTAAGTTGTCTTGATCAAGAAGTGATGTAGGAGCATCTTGGGTTGCCTTGTTATCCTGCTCATTTTTGTTCATTCTGCATGTTGATTCCAAGTGAGTAGTAGCTCTAGTGGATGCCAAGTTACTATAGATCTAGTGGTTGCTAATTTATTGTATCTCTAATGTATGCTGAGTTACTTAAGAAATCTAGTGTTGACCGAGTGTTCTTTCATGTGTCAAGTTACCCAGTGTATGCCAAGTGACTCTTCATGTGCTAAGTTACCCAGTGTATGCCAATTGACTCTTCATGTGCCAAGTTACTCTTCATGTGCAGAGTTATCCAGTGTATACCAAGTGACTCTTCATGTGTGGAGTTACCCAATGTATGCCAAGTGACTCTTCATGTGCCAAGTTACCCAGTGTGGATATTGGATCATCTAGAACCCTGATTTGGATTTGGTTGTAGAGTGGCAGATCTGTGGATTTGACCTATAACTTGCAAAGGGTTATGATCTTTCAAGAACCTAATTTGTAAAGATGGTTCATGGTAGAGGAAATAGTATTAATAATGCTATATTGGAGTAGTTTAGACAAATCACAACCATATTAGATACTATGGAGACAACCTAGAGCATAGGAGCACATCTTGATGATGTAAGTGATGATAAATCAGGAGCACCAAACCATAATCTAGAACTTGAAGAAGATCAAGATGAGGAAATATTGTTGCAAGTGTTGTCTAGGGAAAATACAAAGCCTATTGTAGAAGTTGTTCCTTATGATAAAAAATTGGATACTAATGATGTATTGGATTAGATCTCTGATATGGAGAAGTTCTTTGAGTATGAAAAAACTCTTGATAATAGAAAGGTGAAGATCACACTCATTAGGTTGAAAGGTCATGCATCACTATGGTGGGAGAAATTTCAAATTGATAGACAAAGGAGAGGAAAGGACAAGATCATAACTTGGCCAAAGATGGTGAAGAAGATAAAGAACGAATTCCTCCTTGTTGATTACCAAGTTAGCCTATTAAGAAAGATGCAAAATTTGAAACAAAAGGACATGACTATGAAAGAATATACCAAGGAATTCTATAGATTGGACATTAGATCTGGACATGTGGATGATGATGTTGAGAAAATTGCAAGGTAAATTAAAGGATTGAGATTTAGAATTCAAGATGAAATAAGTTTGGTGAAGTTGGATAGTGTAGAAGAAGCATATCAATATGCCTTGAAAGTTTAGGAGATCTTGACAAAGAAGCATGAACAAAGATAAAAAGGTAGAGGTAATAGATTCCAGAGAGGTGGAGGTAGATCTTATGGAAAAAGTGGCAGATCTGATAGTTCTATGCAAGATAAAGGAAAATCTAAATGGAAGAATGATGCAAAAGGAAAGAACGAATGGAAAAGTGGTAATTCTTATCAAGGAGGCACTAATTCTTACCAAGGAAGAGGTAATTCCTATTCTAGAGGTAGATTTCATGGTAATTATTTTAGATGTGTTAAAGAGGGACATAGATCTTTTGAATGCAGATCCTTTGAAAGTAGGCAAGGTAATAGAAATGTTGTGATTCAAGAAGATGATGAGGGTTCACCAAGTGGACCTAAGGCTAGAGAAAATTTGATGGTGAGAAGAACCTTATGTAATAAGGGAAGTGATGAGGAACCTATTTTAAGGAGAAGTCTTTTCAAGACCAGATGTATGATGGCTATAAAATGCTATAAGGTGATCATTGATAGTGGAAGTTCTACAAATTGTGCATAGAAGAGCTAGTTACCAAGTTGCATTTGTAGAGGTTGAAACATTCCAAACCTTATCATGTTTCATAGATCAAAGATGAGCATAAGACATTGGTAAGTGAACAATGCCTTGTGAAGTTCAAAATTGGACATTACTTTGATGAAGTTTTGTGTGATATTATGCCCATGGATTGTTGTCATATTTTGTTGGGTAGACCCTTGCAATATGATAGATATGTTGTACATGATAGAAGATTGAGTCAATATAGTCTTTGGGTAAATGGGAAGAAAAAAACATTGCTACGTTTGATTGAAAGTCTAAATGAGGTTAATTGTATTGTTATAAAAATTTGCATGGTTAATGGGAAACAATTTGAAAAGAAAATGAAAAAGAATCAAGTCTATTTTTCCATAGTTTCTAGAGGACCGAGTGTTGGTAGTAATGATCGAGTGATAGTAGATAGTGATAGCCAAGTACCAGTAGAAATTACAAAATTGCTGAATGAGTATAAAGATATTATTACTGATGATATTCCTAATGGTTTACCTCAAGTAAGAAGTATAAGTCACTATATGGATCTAATTTCTGGAGCTAGTTTGCCAAACAAAGCACCATATAGATTGACACCTATAGAGAATGAAGAGCTTAACAGACAAGTGCATGAGTTGTTGTAGAAAGGTTTGATCAGAGAGAGCTTGAGTCCATGTGTTGTACCTACTATATTAGCACCTAAAAAGAATGAAGAATAGAGAATGCATACTGATTCCAAAGCTATTAACAAAATAATAGTAAAATATAGGTTTCCTATGCCGAGGATGGATGACATAATGGATTGTTTGAGTGAGAAAAGTATTTTACCAAGATTGATTTGAATAGTGGCTATCATTAGATCAAAATCAAAGAAGGTGATGAATGGAAGATTGTTTTCAAGACAAAAGATGGTTTATATGAATGGTTGGTTATGCCTTTTGGTTTGACTAATGCAGCTAGTACTTCCATGAGGTTGATGAATAAAGTTCTAAAAAGATTCTTGGGTAATTTTTTGATTTTTTATTTGGATGATATCTTGATGTTCAGAAAGACTAAGGAAGAACATCTTGAGCCTATTAGACAAGTGTTGTAGAGGTTGAAATAGGAAAAGTTGTTGATTAATCTGAAAAAGTGTTCTTCTATGCAAGAGGAGATTGTGTATTTGGGATTTGTGATTTTAGCTGATGGTTTGAAGATGGATCCTAAGAAGGTTAAAAGAATGTGGGTGAGGTAAGATCATTTCATGGTTTGGCTAGTTTTTATAGAAAGTTTATAAAAAAATTTAGTGCAGTTTGCAATGATATGACTGAAACAATGAGGGGAGATAAAAAGGAATTCAACTAGACACATGGAGCTCATAAGAGTTTTGAAACTTTGTAACAAAAGGTTGTTGAATTACTTATATTGGTTTTACCTAATTTCAACAAAGTATTTCAAGTTGAATGTGATGCAAGCAGTAATGCAATAGGAGTTGTATTAAGTCAAGAAGGTAACCCCTTTTCTTTTTTTAGTGAAAAGTTGAATGATGTTAAAATGAAGTATTTTGTGCATGATCAATAATTTTATGCCATTGGTCAAGCATTGAAGAAGTGCAGACATTATTTGATTCCTAAGGAGTTTTTGTTGTATACTGATCATAAAATTTTACAATACTTGGGAAGTCAACATAAATTGAATTACAGACATATGAAGTGGGTTGCATACTTGCAGAGTTTTACATTTGTAATCAAGCATAAGAGTGGAGTTGCTAATAGAGTTGCTGATGTGTTGAGTAGAAGATGTTATTTGTTGACTGAAATGAAGGTTGAAGTTATTGGTTTTGATGAAATGAAAAAGTTGTATGATGTTGATCCTAATTTTTTTGAGGCATGGAGAGAGTGCAGAGCACCAAATCTAACAGATCACATAAGTAAGTATGATGAGTATTTCATTCAATAAGGTATGTTTATCAAAGGTATTCAATTGTGTATTCCTAAAAGTTCTATGAGGTTGAATCTGATTAAGGAAAAGCATAGTGGTGGACTGGCTGAACATTTTGGAATTGATAAGACATTGAGTTTTCTAAAAGAGAAGTATTATTGCCCACAAATGTATAAGGATATTTAGAAATTTGTAAAGAGTTCTAGAGTTTGTCAAGTTGCAAAGGGAGTGAGTCAAAATATTGGTTTATATACACCTATTATTGTTCCTAAAAAACCTTGGACTGACATTAGTATGGATTTTTTTCTTCGATTGCCTAAAATAGTGAAATGGTATGATACCATATTTGTTGTAGTGGATAGATTTTCTAAGATGGCTCTTTTCATACCATCTAAGAAGACTTCAAATGCTAAGCATATTGCTGAACTTTTCTTCAAAGAGATTGTGAGATTGCATGGATTGCCAAGAAGTATTATTTTAGATAAAGATAGTAAGTTTGTTGGTTATTTTTGGAAGACTTTGTTGAAGAAGATAGGTACTGAGCTAAAGTTCAGTTCTATATTACATCCACAAACTGACAGACAAATAGAGGTTGTGAATAGAAGCTTGGGAAATTTTCTAAGATGTTTAGTTGGGAATAAGCCAAGTAATTAGGAGATGGTATTGGCACAATTTGAATTTGCATATAATAATTCTGTGAATAAGAGTATAGGGAAGACACCTTTTGAGATTGTTAATGGAATGCATCCTAGAGGTATATTAGATTTGAGAGATGTTGCTGGTGAAGAAAAGAAAAGCATTGCAAGAGAAGAATTTGCCAATTTTATGGAGTCTTTGCATAAGGAAGTGAAGTTGAGGTTGGAGCAAAGTAATCAGAAGTATAAGGAGAATGTTGATTAGTCTAGAAGACACCATGATTTTCAAGTTGGTGATGAGCTGATGGTTCATCTAAAGAAAGGAAGATTCATAGTTGGAACATATAGTAAGCTGAAGATGAAGAAATTTGGACCTTGTAAGATCTTGAAGAAGTTTGACAGTGGTAATACTTATGAAGTTGAGTTACCTAATGACATGGATATATCTCATATATTCAATATTGTTGATTGTATAAGTATCATGAGCTAGATAATGAAGTTGTTGTATTAGAAGATTATCCTAAGTAGATTGAAGAAGATGAACACATATTGGATCAAAGAGTTGGCAAGAGCATAAGAGGAAAATATTACTATGAATATTTGGTGAAGTGAAAGAACATGCCTATTGAAGATGCTTCATGGATTTATCAATCTAAGTTGGATTTCACTCAAATTGTGACATCTCAATGATTCAGGAGAATCATTTCTTTCAACCTCTGTTGTCTGATGTAGGAGCATTTTGGGTTGCCTTGTTATCTGGCTCATTTTTTTTCATTTTGCACATTCATGCCAAGTTACTATAGCTCTAGTGGATACTAAGTTACTATAGCTCTAGTGGATGCCGAGTTACTGTAGCTCTAATGGATGCCAAGTTACTATAGCAATCTAGTGTTGACCAAGTGTTCCTTCATGTGCCAAGTTACCTAGTGTATGTCAAGTGACTCTTCATGTGTGGAGTTACCCAGTTTATGCCAAGTGACTCTTCATGTGTAGAGTTACCCACTGTATGCCAAGTGACTCTTCATGTGCAAAATTACCTAGTGTATGCCAAGTGACTCTTCATGTGTGGAGTTACCTAGTGTATGCCAAGTGATTCTTCATGTGCTAAGTTATCCAGTGTATGCCAAGTGACTCTTCATGTACCAAGTTACTTAGTGTATGCCAAGTGACTCTTCATGTGCCAAGTTACCTAGTGTATGTTGAGTGTTAGAATTTGGAGATGATTTCTGTGAGCTGACTTGCTGGATTTGTTTTGATTGTGACATTTATGTTAAGATATTTTCTTAGGATGCGTCTAAATCATTGTTGGGTTGCCCTTCCTCTTATGTAACGTTCTAGAATAATCTATAAGCCATTTTGGAAAGTATATATAGAGTTTTTACACTTAGCATTAGGTAAATTTTTGGGAAGAATATTAGAAAGTAGAACTTAAAGTGTGAATTTGCAGCTGGATCTTTGAATGTGAATGTATTTTTAATTGGTCGTAACCTAGAAGGCCTTATAGGTGCACATGTATGAAGAAATTTTGATGAATACATAAAATTATTTCATGTTTCTTTCTCCTTTGGTTGTTGTTCCTTGTGTTTTCTTCTGTTGTGTTAACTCTTATAGTGTGGTTTGGATAACTAGGTGAGCCTTTGGCCCTAGTTATTCACCCTTTGCCTATGTCAAGAATAAACTAGACACCTCTTGGTAAGATAGTATAAAAGGAGGGACAAGGGAAGTATTTAGTGAATAGAAGAAGAGAGGAATAGAGGAACACAAATTGTAGAAGCATTTGCAGTGATAGCAGATGGTCTTGTAGTGTTAGCAAGGGTGTAGTGATAGTGTTGGAGATATCAATGAGGAATATCAGCATGAGAAATTAGGAGATTATTTGAATTCTACCAATGCAAGACAGGGAATTTGTATCTCTTGATTTGTTGAAGTTAATATATTTTCCATCAGTAGAACTAGTTTTCCCTTAGGGGTTTTTTTGGGGATGATTTGTCCAAAAATATTATTTTCCTTGTGTTGTGAATTATTTTCTGTATTTTATTGGTGAAGTTACAAATCTGTTATTTTTTAATATTAGGTGTGGACTTATTTTTGGTAGTTTAATAATTGTTTATGATAGGAGATTAATAATTAGATATTGCAATAGTGTTAATTTTCACATGGTATCAGAGTGGTGTTAAGTGTAGAAGAGTTTTTCCCTAGGAAAATAATTAAGGATTGATCTCTTCAAAATTATAATTGTTTTAATAACTTGAGATGGTTTTAGCTAGTTTGAGAGATTAGGATAGATTAGATGGTGCCTTGAGTTTTGGTGTCTGCAAGGCTAGAATTTCTTATTGTTGGAAGAGAATGGTATTAAAGATTATGTTACCAATTTTGTACATGTAGCAACAGATGTGACACGACTTGCATCATAAGAACAATGATGCCAAGGCAAGGAAGATTATCCTTGATGGTGTCAAGGATCATATTGTTCCACATATCTCTAAGCTAGACATAGTGAAGAACATGTGGGATGTTATTCTGATTCTATATCAGAATGCTACCACCAATAGGAAGATAATTCTTCAGAGAAGTTAAAGGATACCTGGATGAACTAGGGAGAAGACCTTACAAGTTACCTCACAAGATTTATACTTGTTAAGGATGAGTTAGCAGTTGTTGGAGATAATCCTAGTGATGATGAGCTTGTGGGAATAGCCTAGATGGGTTTTTCAAGTAGTGCAGTGCCATTGTTCAAGTTATTAGTGGACAAAATACTCTAACAAGTTGGGATCAACTATGGATTTATTTCATTCAGGAGGATTTTACACTAAGTCTTTTCAATGGGGCCAACAAGAGTCAAAAAAGTGAGGTGGAATAGGAGAATGTTGCCTTGATAGGGAAAGGGAAAGCAAAGAAGGGATCTAGCAAAGGATTGAATTCAAAAAGTGAGAAGAAGAATAAGGACCTTCCCAAGGTCAACTGCTTTGGATGTCATGAGTATGGTCACTATGCCAATGATTACCTAGAAATGAAGAAGGAAAAGAAGCAGTTGGAAACTTTCGCAAGTATAGAAGAACTCTCCAATAGACTGGAAGATGAGTTTTTATTTATAGCTTGTAAGGTGAGCTCAACCTCACAAACTATCTAGTAGATAGATAGTGGGGAATCATTTAATATATAAGGAGTTAGAAAGTACTTCTCTATTTATAAAGATGAGAAAACCAATATCCAAATTTCTATGGGAAACATGTCCAAACTCAACCCAATTGGGAAAGGGACTATTAAGTTTTAGAGGGAGAATGGAAAGATAATTCTAGTTCATGATGTATTGCATATGCCAAGCTTAGATATGAATTTGATTTATTTATTTGTTCTTTAGGATAGGGGGTATAATGTACTCCTTAACGGAGGACATGTGTTTATTAAGCACAAGGATTTGAAATCATCCATAACAATTGGAGTTAGGAGTGGTCACATTTATAGGTTGTAGTTTGATACTCCTAAGGCACTCATGAGCATCACTAATCCTAGAGATCTTGGAGAGCTATGTCATAGGAGGATGGCTCATATTCATCATGGAGCACTCAAATTAGTTTATGAGATGGTGATAGGTGTTCTAGAGGTGAGCACAGATCATGATCATATATGTAAGGGATGCGTGTTAGGGAAGTTTGCAAAAGCATCTTTTCCAAGGAGTGATACCAGATTTGAAGGTGTTCTTGATCTAGTACATTAAGATGTTTGTCAACCAATATAAAAAAATTCTATTAGATGATATGAATACTATGTTACATTTATTGATAATTTATCTAGGAAGAACTAGATATACTTCTTGAAGACCAAGTTTGAGGTTTTCAGTTAGTTCCAAGAGGTCAAGGCTCTAGTGGAGAACTCGATAGGAAAGAGGATAAAGGTTTTTTGGTTAGACAATAAAGGCGAGTAAAAGGGAAATAACTTCTAGGATTTCTATACCAGAGAAAGAATCAAGAGAGAGTGGATTATTCCTTACAATCTATTGGGAGTAAAATTTGCATGTTTCTTTTTTTAGTCACATCTCAAAATTTGAGAAAATCAGGCCTATAAATGCTTTGTGAAGCCTGTGTACCCCACTGTTGAGTTAATGCATAAATGGTGTTTAATGTTTCTAGCACCTTGCATTCAGCGTGCCTAAGTGTTCCATGATGTTAAATTGATGTTCGGAGCTATTTGGTGAAGTCCTGTTTCAAGCATTTGTCAAATTTACAATTCTGCCAAAGTGTCAAACAGCAACAGGAGGCTGTGTTTGCATCTGAATATCTTGCAACTAGAAAGGTTTTGTGACTTTCCACTTTGAGAGTGTCTAGTATCCATACCTGAGAACCTATGTTTCATATTTTGACTCGTTTTGTGTCCATTTGACTAGGTTTTGAATCCCTCGAAGTTGGTCAGTTAGTGTTTTCATGTTTTTGCAAAGTATTCATATTTCTAGGAAGCCCTGTTTGACGTGTTGTAACGTTTGACCAGTTGACCCGAATGCTAAAATTACTTTTTTGTTACATTGTAGACGTCAGATACTTGCTATGTTTCAAGTTTCAGCTTATGATGAATCTTTTTGATTAGCTTTCAAACGTGATTCCAAATGTAAATTGTAACTTTTTACTGGTGTCAGCATTTGTAGATTGATCAGTACCCCTATTCGAGATGTTGTAACTAGAAATCTATGATTGGCAAGGTTGTCTATTTCCCTATGTTCTATACTGAAAATACTACAAGTGTGCTAGTTTTCAAATCTTGATGAATCCATTTGCACACTTTTCCAGGATCATTCCATTTGTAAAAATCATTATCTAGTCATTGTTTCCTGTCCTGCAAATCCAGGTAGCCAGCTTCAGACGCTCGCCACTTGCGCCCAGTTATTCATCATGAGCCAAAATCATAGGATCATACCATCCTCATGACAAAGAAACAATGCCCTAGATTTTGAATCCCTAAGTGCCCATTTGTTCAGTTTTCCAGGCCATTTCCAAATGCACTTTCTAGTTTTCTAACATGTTTTTCTGCAGGTGAATTTAAGTTGGCAGCTTTGGAGGTCAATATCTTTTGACGTTGATGTCATCATACAACAAGATCTGACAAGGCTATTGAACATGTCAAAGAGATGATATAACTTGAGTTTCAGAGTTATGGAAGATTTTTGAATTATTTTTTAAGACCAGCCTACAGGCCCTGTCATCAGAAAGTCACAGTTTTCAAAGAGCAGAATAAATGTGTTTTCAATGATCAATTTGTGATCAAATTTTATTCCAATCAATTCGAGAGGGTCCGTGGACCAGTCTATAGATCACTTATCTATAAAAAAATGTTTTTTTTAGCCGGACCCACTTTGGGGTCCGACTGATTTCATCAGAACTGATAAGGATTATATGTGTTTGAAGAAGTTGTTACGCTCTTGGTTGCATCTAAAATTGGCAATGATTTACTTATTATCATTCTGGATCCTAAGATATTTCAGGGATGAATGGGTACCAAGTTTAAGCACGTAAGAAGTGGGTGTCTTTAGTGGGCTGATTTTCAAAATGAATTAATGTTTAAAAACATTTTCAAAAGATTCTCAATCTTCTATTTTTAAGAAACCACATAAAATGATATGTCATGAAAGCTTGAAGAAATGAATTTCATATCATTGAGATAGATGACATCTATTGTTTTAACATAAGGCAGAGGACAACTTCAAACAGATAACAAAAGTTCCACGTTGAGGAAGGAGCATCCACAGGAAAAGGGCGGAGTCTGTGTTTTGGCAGGGCACAATATGAATAGAACAGAGGGATCTATGGATGAGGACCAGTAATTTGATGCCCACCCCCCCCCCCCCCCTCTTTTTTGTAGTACAACACCATTGGTAGATCGTCACATTTGTGTTTGAGCTATGTCAGATTGGAGCTTGTTTGAGATTGATGTCGCAGTTTGGAGAGGTCCGAACCCCTGCAATGAAAGAAGGTGCATCTATGAAAGACGATGCAGCCAGTATATTAGAAGTCCACACAAACAAAAGTATCCACGCAGAGGCAAACACCATCAAAGAAGTCGCAGCACATCCAAATGATTCCCATGTGATCAAAGGGAATCATCTGATGGAGAAAGGCTCACAGCGTGAGCAGGGAGGAATATACTGAAAAGAAGCCACACCTTGAAAAGAATGGTCAGCACTGCCATGCAAATGAAGGAAGTCCATGCCTACAAGAACTAAGTAACCCGCAACCCATGCACTACTGAAGACACAAAAAGACATAAGCTGCAGATCTTAAAGAAGTCTGTGCATAGCAAAGGAAGATCATGCTAAATGAGCAGTCAACATTAGAAGAGAGCAAAAATGTTGCAGATCGAATCCACGTATCGGAGAAACAAGGACACACCAGTAGTTAAAAGGAATTTACGCCAAAATAGGGGAGACATCTCCTATGAGAAACCTGCCAGATAAGAAGAATATGGTGTACTATCACAATTTGCACATTTGAAAAATGAAGACAAGTTTATTAGATAAATGTCAAAGGCTCTGCACTGACTAGTAAATTTGATCCAGGCAAGTGTTGGAAGTGAATAAGGATTATCAGGATCTCGATTGACACTTGCACAATTCAATTTTATATCTATTTTGGCTCAATTGGTTGCATAGCAGGTGTGAAATTGATGAATTTGTAATTGAACACCCACATTTTTTAGCATCCATGTCGGCTAAGAAGAACTCCAAATGCTTTCAAACGCTTTCCTTGCCCTTTGTAAAATGAAGGGAAACGTCTCACAAAGAAACCACTGCAAGCATGGATTTTGGCCAGTAAGGAAAGGCCGTACGAGGTTTAGGAAAAATTCCACATAGCCTACAAAGATAGAGGGTAGAGCATCAACTCATGAAGGGAGCAGAGTTTTCACAAATTTAAGTATTCCACATTTGTAGTATGGATGAGAATTTTGATATTTAAATAGTTTTTCATGCAATATGATTCATGTCGGCAAGACTAAAGGCTTTTGGAAAGCGAAGTGTTGATTGTGGGACCTGACCCGATTGGAAGCAAGAAGTAATTTTTAAATGAAAATGCATGTCAAATGGATGACGTCAGCAAGGGATAGGTGTCGAAAAAGAAAAAAATCCGACTAGTTGCTATGTCGCTAGCCAAAAATTCTAAAAAATTCTGGCTAGCGACTTAGCGAGTCGCTGAAAAATTTCAAAAATCCGGCCAATGATGAGATGTTCCAGATGAAAGGGAATTGCGACACGTGGCACATCCAGCGGTCCTCGTTTACTCGCCAAGCGGGAGATGCATGAGTTTTAGCATAGCAAGTTAGCAAGAAGATGACATGTGGCAATGGGTCCCGTGTTTGATGATGTAGTAGATGTGACGAGCGGTCCAATTAGAAGATGCCACGTGGCACTTGTCAAACTTAAGGTTGACCCCAGATTCAAAGGCAATTGAAATTAAAGAATAAAAAATAATAATATTTTATTATTAGTTTTATAAAAAATGCACATTCAGTCATCCAAGAGATATTTTTTCTAAAGTTTTGACTTTAGAATTTTAAAAAAATTTCAAATTTAAAAAATCAAATGTGTAGACATGAGTTTCTAGCAGAGGAGTTATTTTCAAAATGACTTTCAAGAGGTTTCCAAGAGGCCAGTTAGGCAGTGTTATATATCGTCGAAATCGGGAGAAGACAAACTTTCCAATTCTGGAGTCAATTTTTGTATAGGTATTAGTTTGTTTGAGCTACAAGAGGATTTGTATCAAATATCTGAATTGCAACCATTTTTAGACCAAGAAGTTCAGTTGTGATTTTTGGCAAGTTAATAGCTTGAATATGTGTAGAAGACAAGAAGAATTCAGTTGGGGGCATTTCTGAGTTAGTTAGATGAAGTTTTATCAGCATTTTGATGCAAATCAGATATTTAGCAAATAAGAGATTTCATCATTCAGCTAGGGATATTTTGCAAATCAGTTACAATGTAATGATGAAACAGAAGATCAAATGGGATGAAAGAAGAAATAGGTTACTCAATTGCACAGGATTTAATTTCAAGTGGACACTTGTCATCTTCAGAACAGATCCAATATTTCTTTCTCTTTTATATCTTTCTTTCTTTCTGTCATTGTGGGGTTTCCAATTTTTGCACTGAGAAACCATTCTTTAGCATTTCTTCCTTTATTGGACAGCATTTTGAGTTTTATGCAAATAGTTCATGTCTGTTAGGTGATTTATGAAGTATTTTGTACATCTTTCATGTATTTGATTTCAAGGAAAGCAAATAAAGAGCAACAATGGTTTCAAATTCAGTTTAAATCTTGTCTCCTGTTTGTGGACCTGTAATCTTTTCTAATTTATGATTAAAGACCATAGATTAGGTTGCATCTCATTTAGTGATGTATGTGATTGAAATACCTTGCTTATGGAACCAAGAGCCATGTAACCACTTGGTGTTTATCACAAGGTTTACTGATTTCATGATGGGATATTTTGAGTATGAGATTCATTTTGATGCAGATGTCAATTCACAAAGTGAAGGATAGATCATGGATCATGATGTAGAGATATGTCTGAGATTTCTAGGAGATGTATGGTTATAATTAATTTAATTTCCCAATAGATAAGGCACTGATCATAGATAGGATCATTAAATTTTGTTGCTCATACCTGGGTCTTGTTGTCATCAATCTATTAAATCATTTTCATTTTATGTTGAAAGGTATTCAAAGTATAACATGCACTTAGCTTTCCAGTTTCGTGAGTCATGTCCTTAGCTATTTCATGCTTGTGATCTTCTAGTTAAGCATAGAAGAATTAGGGGTTTTTATCTGCATTAAATAGATTCGGGAATATGTTTTGCACTGGTATGGTATCAATTGAATCTTAGGTCTACCCGCCTAGGTTTTGTAGAGCCTAAAGAAGAAGAAGGGTCGTGCCTTATAGTTGGCCCTGTGTCTGAAATGATATGTTGATAATGGGAGTTAGCTGCCCCTAGATGTGTCATATTCTCATGGGGATAATTGGAAACAGGTAACATTTTCAAACACCAACACAATCCACATCAGAATGGAGTTGTTGAGAGAAATAATCATTCTATATCAAAGGTGGCAAGAACTATGCTACATGACCAGGACATGCCCCACTACTTTCATGTAGAAGTGTGTAATACAATAGTGTACATTCAAAATAGGGTTCCACACAAGGTACTAGGGAAGATGACATGAGAGGTATCTTTCATAGGTAAAAAGTCTAGTGTTAGTCATTTTAAAATGTTTGGGAGTTTGGCATATTGTCATATTCCAGGTGATACACATACTAAGTCACATCAGACTATAGAGAGGTAGTACTTTGTTGGGTAAAGTAAAACCTCAGAGGCATATAGGATTTTAATCCCCAAGTTGAAAAGGATTATTGTCAGATGTGATCTTAAGTTCAAGGAGGACAAATATTTTGGAAGGTCTAGAGATTTTTGAACAGATGATCAAAGTGAGCAGCCAGTAGAAGCTCCAAGGACTAGTCAAGAGTAGCAAAGCACAAGTATAGTTACCAATACAAGTGTAGGCTTAGGTGGTGAAGATTCATAGATTATGGAGTAATAGGTGCAACATGAAATGCATCTGGAAGACTTAGAGGTTGATATTTCATCCTCTAGAGTTAGAATCAAGAATTGTGAGGTTCAACAGACATAAGGGGATACTTAGGAGTTTGTGGGAGCTCCTAGGAAGAGTACTAGACATCAAACACAATCGGCCAAGTTTAACAACTATGTGGCATTAGTTAGTTAGTTGCTAGATAGTGAACCTTCCCACTATCAAGAAGCTATAGAATATCAGGTATGGAGAGATGTTATGGTTAAGGAGTATAGCTCAATATTGCAAAATGATGTGTGGGAGGTACTGCCTAGACTAATAGATAGGGCAGATATTGGATCATGTTGAATTTACAAGATAAAGCATAATGCAAATGGTAGCATCAAGAAATACAAGGCAAGGTTCATGGCCAAGGTGTTCTCTCACAAGGAGGAAATAGACTATGAGGAGACATTTTCTCTAGTGGCTAGGTATACTTCTATACAAGTTATGATCTCATCTATAGTACATATGGGATGGTAGATCCATCAAATGGATGTCAAGACAACATTCTTTAATGGTGAGTTAAATGAGGGGGTATACATAGAGCAACCATAAAGCTTTGTAGCACACAACAAAGAGACCCATGTGTGTAGATTGAAGAGAGAATTGTACACACTCAAGTAGGCTCTGAGAGCATGATATGAGTGCATTGCTACATATTTGTAGGAAATGGGCTTAGTAGAGAGTGAAGCAGATGCTAACCTCTACTACTTGGTGGTTAGGGGTGAGATTTTCATTCTTATTCTTTATGAGGACGAATTGTTTCTCACGAGTTCACTAAAGCTCATAGAGGACTGTAAGTGTGACCTTGCAAAAGAGATTGAGATGGACTTAGGACTTATGCACTACTTTCTAGGCATGGAGGTGTGGCAAAAAGATAGAGAGATTTTCTTTGGTGAAGGAAAATATTGCATTGAAATCTTGAAGAGATTTGGGATGGAGGATTGCAAAGTCATGTCGACACCCATGATCACAAATTAGAGGAAGGTAGATACTGTATATACTAATATGTTAGCAAGAAACACTAATCTATTAAGAGAACAAAGCATTAACTAACAAGACTAATGTAACCTTTAAGAGAGCCAAAGAGGAAACGAACTCAAATGAGAATGTGAGCCATTGAGAGGCTCTCTCAATGAGATTGTTCTCTTGATTTAGGGATGAGCCTAATTTAGATATGGCTTTAGGATGTATGCTTAAGATACTCAAACTATGCTTCAATGGAGATGGAAAATGGAAAATTGGTAGCTTTGTGAGCTCTCAATTTGGCATCATAAGGGTATGGTTAAGGGCTTTGTTTCTCAAACTAACATTATAACTTTAGCTTCAAGGTTGTGATGAAATGGCTTGGGAGGGGATTCAATTTATAGGCTAAGGGCTTGAGGGTTTGAGGGCTAAGATGCAAGGATGGGGAAAAGCTCGTGGAGGGCTCAGATTGCATGAGAGAAGAGCACATGGATTGTCCTTGTTTAGCACCAATAAGGAAGTGACATATGTCACAGAGTGAGTGGATGGAGAAAAGGAAATTGATGAGTCAACAAAGGAGGCTCAAGGGATAATATCTTCATAAAGACTCTTCATAAATGGCTTGTAAGAGCAATGAATGTGCTTGTAAGAGTCTTTATGGCTTTGTAAGAGCATTCATGGTTGGGTGGTTAGGATATTTTGGAGGGAGTTGAGATTGTTGACTTTGCTTGGCTTAGGAAAGTCTTAAGCTTGCTTAGGGAATGTGGCAAGGTTGGGGGGGGATTAGAGGTGATTTAGGATTAGATTAGGGATGTTAGAGATATGCAAGTGGATGACATTCAATGAGGGTGGGTGAGTTAGCAGCTAAGCTTGGTTAGTATGGGTGGATGGGGTGGATTAGGCTAAAAAGGGGGTTTAGAGATAGGCTTAGGAAGAGGATAAAGTCCTTCTAGAAGAGTCTAGAACTTCATAAGGTTTTGAGGATAAATAAAGTTTATTTATCTCAAGGGTTTGGGTTGAGGAAATATTTATTAAAACATTTTTAATAAACATGAGGATTGATATTTAACTTTAGTTAAATATTTTGAGTTGGGATTAAGGGTAGAAAATGATGAGATTAGCCTTTAATCGAAATTAAAGAAGGATTAGAAGATTTTGGAAGAGGTTAGTGGTCTTAAGGAAATTGGCCAAGTTTTGGGCAAAAAAAAAATTAATTATTTATTTTGAATTTTTTAGTCAATTTATTAATTAAATAATTAATAAATAAATAAATAATGTTTAAATAAGATTTAAACATTTTTGGGAGGGATTCCTTAATTAAATATTTTTAATTAAGACAAGGGGAATTAATGACATAAAAATAAATTAATTAATTAATAAATGATGATGTCATTAGGGACTTTTCAGAAAATAAAAATACTTTATTTTCTAAAAGATTTTTAGGTGTCTACAAATACATCTAAGGAAAAGGATGTAGATCTCACCTTATACAAATAGTTGATTGGTTTGCTTATGTATTTAGTGAACATTAGGCTAGATATAGCATTTGCAATAAACTCTCTTAGTCAATTCATAGTTGAATGGAAGAGGATGCATTGGATAGTGGCCAAGCATGTATTACATTACTTCTGTGGTACCAAAATTTAATTTATTAGTGAAATCTGGTCGACCAAAATTCTAGTAGTCTTTCCTCAATAGGCCCAACGTATTTTCCAGGCATCTAACTATGATGGTGATCTAATTAATCTTCTTGCGGGCATAAACAAAATTACAGTAGGCACTGATAAATATGATTCGACTTGAGCTTTCTTCCAGGCGTCTGGCCTACGTTGGACAAGGCTGACACGACAAATGCGTAACAAAACAAGCGCATGTGACCGACAAAAACAAAAAAAAAAAGTCTTCGATCATGAAAGAAAAAATTGGTATGATCGACTTACAAAAACAGACAAAAGCATGTGCGCACTGACTTGACTTTGATATAGTCATCACAAATGTTTTATAAAGTCAATCTTTTGGCGGTCTACCCAGACAGTGATCGAGTAGAGAGTGGGAGAAATGAGTTCCGGCCATTAGATTAATGTGGCTAGTAAACATTTCATAATGTTACTTGGATTACTTTTGACTGTACTGTGGATAAACGAGCTTGCTTAGAAATGCTACATCTGTATCAGCATACAATACGACTTTTCAAAACTGATTTTGTCAATGAAAAATTGGGGAAGATTTGAAGACATTTTTTTTTTGGTAAAGTAAAATAAAGTTTCAATTGGGTTTTCTTTATATCTGTTATATAATATAGAATGTATACAGCTAGTAGCATTTAGAGAGAAATGTCTTAAGAATAAAATTATAATTTGCTATTGTGTTACAATGAATATTATATTTATAATTTGACTATTATAGGAATACATATAGAAGCACATTACTAATCTTATGTATAGTTTAGGGCTTAATGTGTTATAGTATTCAATTAGGATTAGGGTTAGTGTTCAATTTTGGTTTAGTGGGTAGTTTAGTTTTCAAGTATGTTTAGGAAATTCATTTGACTTTATATTAATGTTATAATATAATTTAGCTTGTGGGTACTATTCAATTTTTTATCCCCTCTCTATGTTGAAATAAAATTTAAAATGTTGAAAAGTTGTAAGTAAGAATATAGAAATTTATTGTAAAGGGTGATAATTAGATTTAATGAATGAATCATGAAAAGTCTTCATTATTATTTTTCATATAACATTGAAGTTTAAAATGAAAAAATGTAGATACTAAATTGATTATAACTAATTTAGTGGAACAAATATTAGTAATTACAATAATAAATTTATAAAATTAAGTTATTGTAAATTTTTAGTTTTTTTTCAATGTCTCAATGTAATAGGAAATTGAAATTTAGATATTAACTTGCTATAGTATATTCATTCTTTGATTTTGAGTATTATTAAATCTAAAAGATTCTAGTCTAGATTGATTGTCGATATATTTTTAGTTGTCATTTAATTTGGAGTAAAAGTAAGTATTTATATATTATAGTAGTACAACAAAAAAGATGTTGGAAAATATAAATTATTAAGGAAACATTGAATTATAAAGAGTACACGAGCAATATTACACAATCGCTATGTTTCATTATTTAAGTATTCAATTTTGAAACATAAATAAATTTTAAGTATTTCATATATAACTTCATATATAACTCATATTCAAATATCACCTAACAATAAGGGAAGTTCTTCTAAAACTCAAAATATACAAGCTGATAAAATAATTTTAGTCATTTTAGAAATTAAAAAACTCACAAATAAACATTTAAAATATAAAATGTTAAAATTAGAAAGAAAAATACTTACATTTACATGTTGAAATAGAAAGGACTAATTACTATTTAAATTTGACTGGTTATAATTGTATCAGCTTATGAAAAATACAATAAGTATCACATCATAAGAATATTTTCTATTATAAATTTATAATGTAAAATAATTTAATAATTATTAACTATTGTATTAATTAATTATTGTTAATTATGATAAACTTTAAAATACATAATTTATTTGTTAAATTATGATATGGGTAATCGCACAATAATGGGTTTCACTTTTTGACCAATTTTGACATTGAAATCAATATTTTTGAAACAAATGAATAATTTCAAGATAATGTAAACTAGTGATTTCTAGTAATCTATTCCTACTTTGTAACCATATTTTCTAATTTAAAATAAAAATTATTTAAGTCAAATTTTTCTTCTCCTTTGAAAAGTGGTACATATGAAAAATCAATATTTTTAAAGAGTGACTGTCCATTTGACATGCATAAGTTTTTTTCTAAACATGATAATAAGGTATTCTTTTGGTGTTGAATTTGTAGCATCAATATGTAGATGATGCATTTGGTTTGATTCAATTTTGTTGAACATTGTATAGTTTATGAAGTGACATCATTTATAATTCAGACATATATTCATTTTGACAAAGATAACTTGAACTCAATTTATCATAAATCTAATTATTTTTTTAATAGAAAGCTCTCTCAACAACTTATTTCCTAAATTTTTTTCAGTTAATTTACAAAATTTTCTGAAGTGTCAAAGTCAATTGATATTCAACCATTAGTGAAACTATAATCAATTAAACTCATATTTGAAAGTCTTAATGAATATAATTTGTAGTACAATTATAGTCATTGGAAATCTTGGACTGAGTAGCATAAATTGGCATTTTTTATTTAACAATAGGAGATCATTTAATCTTAATTTTGGGGGTCAAAAGAGCCAATTTTGTGGAAACATATTAGACAGGTTAGCATGAACATAGGAGCAAAAATAATCCGGGAGCAAAAAACTTAAGTTAATGTGTTCACACAAACATGTAAAACAATTTGTGTTCACAAGAACATAAAAAAAATGAATTTATTAAGGCAAGGGAAAATTTTTCATTTTTATCTCAAACGGAAAGACAAGGTTTTAATCTCAAAATCGTCCTTAAAATATGTTTGCGTGAACATATTATTAAGGTATGTTCATGCAAACATACCTTATTTAAACTAAATATGTTAGCACAAACATACAGCTATTTTATGTTCAAGCGAACATATTTATAATGTTCACATGAACATTAATAAAATTAAAATTGGAAATTTTCCATCACTTCACAATTTCCTTCATTCTCCAAAAGTGATACCCAGTATTGTGGGTTCACCCATATGGCTAGAGTGCTTGTGAATTTAATCTTATAATGTTATTTCATGTAGCTTATTTGATTAAGAAATTTCTATTATACCCCATTCATAAAATTTTAAACTATTTTTTTTATCTTACCTTTAGAACCATCTTAACTCCTTCAAAGTTAGGATGATTTCAATTTTAAATATTAAAAATCATTATAAATATAATTAGTATGTTAACAATTTTTTTTTTAAAAGATAAAATTAAATATTTTTGTTTATAAATTTATAAAAATATATACATTCTATTATTACTTAAAATTAATTGCAATATAAGTTTGAACAAACATAGTTTTTTTTATAGATAGCTATACTTTTGAAATATTCTTCCTAAAAAAATGTCACTAGTTATCGCTTTGCTAACATATTTAATTAATATATAAATTTCTAAAACATTGAAATAACATAATGGAATATTATATATGCGTAACTAATTTACTACACTTTCATATTATTATTTACATATTTGTCATGTATCTACTTTAAACTTTATAAATATATTTAATGTATCATTATAAAACTACATATATGAGAATGCATAGTAACAAAATATATGTTTTGATCTAGAACAAGTATCAAATAGTGTCCAACTACTTTCCTTTACTTATGTAGCCACCTATAGTTTTAATTTTGTATGTATATCAATTTATATAATTTATAATGTCTTTGATATGCAAAGAGTCCATGATACAATAAAGTTTTATATAATACAAAAAATCATATACATAAGGTGAATAGATATGATAATACCCTTGATAATTTTTAACATTTAATATAGAGTCATTTGATAGGAATATTCAAAGTACCATTTTTATTAGAAAATGATGAATAAACTTATCAAAGTTATATTACTTCTTTCATATTTAATGTTAATATAATTTTTTTACCAATCAATTTAATTATAATATATTTTCATAATATTTATAATAGTTCTAGAAATATAAGAAACATAAAATTATTAATTATATTATTATATTGTATAGTTTTAATAGTTATCTCTATGGATTTTTAAAACTATTTTAGAAATCTATGTGCAAAACAAGTGACGTGTTAAAATAGAAATTTAATGTACTTTTGAATAAATAGATAATATAGAGACAATATGGCCCTACAATATAGATATGTGTGCTCAAAATTAGGATACAAGAAACCAATTCAAATACTTTGTTAAAAATCATATCATACAAATCCACAAATCTTCATATAAGACTCCAAATCATTCATCCGATCAAATTTTAGAAAATTATACATACAAATAGTAGAGTTAAAAAAAGGACATATACTTAAAAGAAATGTAATATAAATAGAAAAAAATTAATAAATATGAATTCTAATTGGTAGAGAAGAGCTCATTTAATAACTAGATAATAAGATTAATCTAAAACATTTTACAATAGTACTTAGCCTATCTGTTGGTATTAATAAATGGGGAAAAGCTCCCAAAAATTAAGATTTTAATTGTAAACCATATCAAATGGCTTAGATATCAAGACAACTAAATTACATCAAAGCATAAAAGTTCATTAACGGTCCATATAAAGATAGTAACAAGTTTTAAAACAACAATCTGAAAACATTATTTAACTAATATTTCATTGTAAAAATGCACACTATAAATTCTTCATTGATAAGAATAATGTTGTGAAATTTATTATCATAGTGATTAAAATATATTTGTTTCATTAAATTTTGAAATAAAACAATTTTCTAAATATCTTTTAATCATTTTTAAAAAAATAGCATTTTAAGCTTTTAATGTAATCAATGGATAAGATAATGTTCTAAATGCCTTCACAAGAATTTTGGTGGCACTCTAGAAGAGATCTTATACATGTGTCACTAAATTATTTTTAAAAAAATAGCTTGATCTAATAACTTTGTAGTTAGACTTGCAACATAGCTATTCATAAGGTAATGTGTGAGGGACATTAATAGTCTCTTTGAAATATAACTCAAGTATTTTATGTGATATTATGTAGTGTTAACATTGGTAATTAGCAATTTTAGGGTTGAAGCAAAGAAATGATGTCTTTACACCAGAGGGTAGGTAGAAAATAAGACCTATGAGGTATCATGATAAGGGGGATAGACCTAGTGTAGATGAAAATTTGATTAAACATTATCATTTATAATTTGGTATAGAGTAAAAGCTCTGAGATATTTCATAGAATAGATGAATGAGGTAGGCAAGGTTGAAGAGAGATGTCAAGCTCTAAGTAGGAAATAAGAAACGAAAGGAAGGGTAGATTCCTTTGATATCGTATTTCATTAGTAGACTAAGGGGGGTGAATGCTAAATGCGATTTTTTCTTTTAGGGGGCTTTGATTTTTAGACTTGTCTATGGGTGCTTATGTCAACAAAAGAATTTTGGAAAGGTATTTTATGTGTTTGTAATCACCCTTGCCTTCGAAATTTTTTGGACTATTAATAAAAGATTATAATTATTACCATCCAAAAAAAAACTCAGAATCTTCTCTTAATAATATTACACTCACTCTTTATTATAGATTATAAAAGTTAAAATAAACATAATTATAATATTATATTAAAATATATTTATATTACATATATAAGGAAAAAAAATATCAGATCAAATCCTTCATTTTAATTTGGAAACAATAATTAATATTAAAGCAAAAACATGAAATTTAATCAAAATCCTAAGACAATGCAAATCCTACTACTAAAATTTAAGTGTGTTAAATTTTTCAAATAATTTTGTAGTTAATGATTTTAGAATGTATATGAATAAAATAATCATATATATTTCACATCCATAAAAATCATAAGTTTTGATTGTGTCTAATGAAAAAAAATTGTGTGCCAATAATATTTAAGACGTATTTTTTTCCAATAATAAATACTTAAAAATTCATAGATTATGGAGCAAAAGGTGCAACAGGAAATGTATCTAGAAGATTTAGAGGTTGATATTTCATCATCAAAAGTTGGCATCAAGAACTCTGAGGTTCAAATGACACAAGAGGATACTTAGGAGTTTGTGGGAGCTCTTAGGAAGAGTACTAAACAGCTAAGACAATAGGCCAAGTTAATTGACTATGTGACATTAGTTAGTTAGTTGGTAGATAGTGAACCTTCCAACTATCAGGAAGCTATAGAGCATCAGGTATGGCAAGATGTTATGGTTAAGGAGTATAGCTTGATAATGTAAAATGATGTGTGGGAGGTAGTGCCTAGACCAATAGATAGGGCAACTATTGGATCATGTTGAATTTACAAGATAAAGCACAATGCAGATGGTAGCATCAAGAAACACAAGGCAAGGTTCATGGCCAAGGAGTTCTCTCACAAGGACAAAATAGACTATGAGGAGACATTTTCTCTAGTGGCCAAGTATACTTCAATATGAGCTATGATCTCATTTGTATCACATATGAAATGGTAGATTCATCAAATGGATGTCAAGACAATATTCCTTAATGGTGAGTTAAATGAGGGGGTATACATAGAGCAACCATAAGGCTTTGTAGCACACAACAAAGGGACCCATGTGTGCAAATTGAAGAGAGCATTGTATGGACTCAAGCAGGCTCCCAGAGCATGATATGAGTGCATTGATACATACTTGCAAGAAATGGGCATAGTAGAGAGTGAAGAAGAAGTTAACCTCTACTACTTGGTGGTTAGGGGTGAGATTTTCATTCTTATTCTTTATGTGGATGAATTTTTTCTTATAGGTTCACTAAGGCTCATAGAGGACTATAAGTAGGACCTTGCAGAAGAGTTTGAGATGGACTTAGGACTTATGCACTACTTTCTAGGCATGGATGTCTAGCAAAAATATGGAGAGATTCTCCTTGGTCAAGGAAAATAGTTCATTGAAATCTTGAAGAGATTTGGGATGTAGTGCCTACCCTCATTCAGATCTTTTTCGAACATTGTTGCTATTATTATCAGACTATGTTGGCCTAGTTTTATGTTGATGGATTAGTATTATTATTTTGAGACTATCAAACATTATCTTATGGATTTAGTGGTTATATGATGAGATCATTTAGACTTTACATTTCATGTATGCATGATGATCATTACATTGGTTTCAGTTATTGTTGATGATTAGTTAGATGGTTTATTATCTCATGTGTTTTATTATGGATACTTACACCATACTTGCATGTGTATGGTGTGCGTGTTTTCATATTGTATGGCATTTCTGATATGGTTAATGAAGGGAGACGTAGTCACCTGCTTAGTCAGGATCTACACAATGCACCACTTCTTACCATTGTCTGTTTAGCTTAGCATTATATATATTGTATGTACATGCATGATTTTTCTACAGGTTACAGGTACCGGGTATTGACTTCCCTGAATTGCCAGGATGAGTGTACACTATTATACTATCCCAATGATAAGAGAAGGGAGATAAATTCTCAAGTCCAAATCGTAAACCCTTAACGCATATGTCCTAGTGAGATAGGACAAGTATCTGGATATTTTACCGACCAAATGTGTTGGATGACATATTTCATGACTTTTAAGCCTTTAGACTAATTTTGTGTGAATTGCTCTATGATGGGTTTTCATATTTTGTCTTGGAGGTCTATGGTGAATTTTCTATTGATTAAGTCTTAATAACTAGATTTAATTAATAAATTAATTACTTGAGAAAATTAATATAAAATATCATGATATTTGATATTTTGTTTATAATTAATTAAATGAGAATTAATTGAGGAAAAAAGAATAAAATAAAATAAAAATAGAAATTAAAATTAATAATAATAACAAAATAATAATAAAGTAATAAATAAATAATAATAATAAAATTTATAAAAATTAAAATTAAAGTTATAAAAATTTAAATAGAAATTATAGAAAAAGTAAATTGGAGTTATAAGCTTGCATGGGAGTTAATGCACCTTTTCATTTCTCATATGTCAACAACAATGGGTTAGTGCATCAATTAAGCACATGGTGTCTACAACCCTATGACTCATCTGAAGGTTGGAGCTCTTTATATTCGAGCATTCCTAGAAGCTTAGACATAGCATGGACAGCATCTGGAGCATTGGAGGACTCCAGAACTCTGAAGAAGGGAGGAGCTTGCTCTGCGGGTTTTCTGAGGAAGACAGAATTAGTATCAGAATTCAGGTAGATTCTTGTGATTTTACTTATGCTATTTTCGCATCTTGCATTCCCCTATCTTCTTCGTGTTTTCCATATGTTTTCTGAGGATTTTTCTATTTAAATTATATGCATTCTCAATATGGGTAGTTAAAGTATATTTGAGAATCTTATTTGCATAAATCTGAAAAGAACACGGGACTAGGGTTGAATTGTACTCAAATTGATTAGAAAGATATTGAGAAAATAAAGAGAAAATATTTTATAGGAAACTCATAAAATTGTGTATATATATATATATGTATGTATGTATGTATGTATGTATGTATGTATGTATGTATGTATGTATGTATGTATGTATATTCTGTGGAAAATATATACATATATATATATATATATGATACCAGATCCGCATTTTCATATTTAAATTTTGCAAATTTATATATATATACACATATATATATACATATATACATATATATATATATATATATATATATATATATATATATATATATATATATATATATATATATATAAATGTTAAAATTGAGTGAATTACCATAGTGGAGACTCGTCAAATTGCATTGCGATTTGTATTTGCATTTTTGAAAAAATGCTATAAAAACAAACGTTATATGTATTAGATCATGGATCGGGCAGACGTACCAACCCGACTATCCTTCGTGTGCAAACCTGTGCGCATGACACCTGCGCTTGGCAGTGTGTCGGTGTTGCAGGCTGCACAACTTATGTGTGTCGATTTTATATTTCATTTTATTAAAAATGCAATAGTTAAATATTTATATATGTATATATATATATATATCTGTGTGTATATGTATATATATATATGTGTGTGTGTGTGTGTGTGTGTGTGTGTGTGTGTCTGTGTGTACATATGTAAGTATGTATAATGTTATTAATGAATTATTATTATTATTTGATAAATGATTTGTATTAAAGTTTCATCTTTTATAAGGATGAATTAGTTTATAATATTGCAAATTAACTAATAAAATTTAATTAATTGTTTTAAATTATTAAATAAAGTATATGAAAGTTAATTGATAGTTTGGTGGGGGACGTTTTCAAACAAAGATTATAATTGGAAGATGGATTTTTAAGGAAAACTTTTATTCATCCAAAACAATACATGTGTTAGGAAAACTGTACAAAATGTTCCTCCATTCATTCTCCAAACTTGGAAACATAAACTGAGACCTCTACATTTAGTAAAACTAAAACATGTGTTTCCATTGTATTCTTCATGCTATTGTTTTGGGTTTTGGGTTAACTAGTGTTGACTAGTTATAGGACGACTACCAGAGGCTTGTGGGTTATGTGATTGTGATGTCATGATGATGTTTTAATCTCGATCCTTATTAACCCAACCATGGTTATGTGATGGAATGCTCTATGTATTGGTTGTAATTACTGATTGTTATAGTTGAGATTCTTATGTATGAGACACTTGACTTAACCATTTTTGGTCATCGATCAGTTATCCTTGGTTATTTTCTAGTTGCCATGATGGGACTGAAATGTGGATTTATTCGTGATGATTTCATGTTGTGACATGATTTGACTCAACCATTTTGGAGTCTTCGATCAGTAGGATTGAGATATATTTTGGTTATTGAGAACCATTGGATACTTTTGATTATCAGTGATACTTCAGTTGCCGCTAGAGAGTTGTTGTGATCATGATTTTCTATGGATGCTTGCTCATGGAGATTTTATTCTTTTATGCATATTTGATGATTTTATTATGGATTATCTTCTGTGATTTTGAGATTTATGATTCCATGAGCTTAGGGTAGGATATTTGCATGTAGTGTCAGGAAGTGGCTTGCAATGGGTGTCGGGGCCCTAAGAGGCTACCAGGGTAACTCATTGTAAGTTGGATTAATAAGTGATAACATTCACACCTAATACTAACTAAATGAACCTAAAAAGATAAGTTTTTTGGTTCTCGCCCATGCCTTGAGTGCTTGTATAGACTAGAATGGGAGTAGAGAGAATGCATGGTTGCGACCTTGCATTCCATAGTATGCCTCGTCCGTATGAGAGGATACTAGTGGCTGCATGAGATTAGTATGGACTTGTGGAGTTTAGCTAACTGCCAGGGTAACTTGTACGTGATAAATGTGATGACACTTTCTCACTTGCATAGTAGGTTCCTACATGTCTTTGTGTGCCTCTGGGATTAGATGTTTATTTTGTGTTTGGAAGCTTTGAGTTAGTATACTTTTAAAATTCTTGGACTTATAGAGATTTGTGTTATGTGATTTTGATAGCATGTTTGGGACTTGAGATTATCTCCTCAACACGGTGGGAGTGGACCACTTAGGTACCACGCGGTCAATGGGTAGTGTACTTCCACTCTTATCATTTGAGATTCATTGAGACATCGTGGCTAATGCATCCTTCATGATTGTGGATATGTATCCCTTCATTGATGATTAGCATGTGTTAGATGATGTTATCTTATGCTTATATTTGCATGTTAGATTACTTTTTGCATATGATATAGTATATGAGTGACATTCCTACTATGTTAATGCCGATGATCTCTTTGGTGATTTGGAATGTTACACACTGAGGGATGGCTAGGGCCCACGATGGTCTAATGATGCTATTAATGGTTGGGAGGAACCGTGCACTTAGTTTGTTAGTTTTGATTTTTATGATGGATGTATATGTCTTCTATGATGATGTATCATGTGTATCATGTGATTCTCTTTACTTTGATGGATCATGGATTAGAATAGGATGATGTACCTTATTCTACATGTGGATATTCTTTTAAGCTTTTCATACCCTGTGACATGTACAGTGGATGATTGAGCATTTGGAAATGTAATGTATAAACATTGGACTTATCATTATTGTTTCATGTGGATGTTGGATTCATGTATGTTAGTTGATTTAGATGTAATTCAACATTAAGGGATCTTTAAGGAATGTAATCTGTTATGTATGTTATGTCTACTTTCAGATGGACATTACTATTTCTTTTGTTATTGTGCATAAGTTATATGTGGTATTTACTTTCATGTTAAAAAAAAAAAATGCTACCAAACTTAGTAAAATTCTAGGTTAATTCTTTGGATCCCTTGGCGGGGCATTACATTTGGTATCAGAGCCTAACTTTCTACATTGGGAGCTCTGGGTATTTTGGACCAAACTAGAACTTTGAACTATAAAGTGTATCTCTTGAACTTAAAACTAGGTGAACTGAAACAGAACTTGAACTGTTACTTGAATATTTTTCATACTTCAACACTTAGTTTTCAAATTTGGAAATTTTACTTAAACCTAAACATAGACTGAAGTTAGTCTATTACAACATGTGATTGTAATAGTACCTTGTACTGTTGTAGGATGGTATTTGGGACTAAGTCTTCTGTTAGAGGCCGTGGTAGAGGCCGTGGTCATGGTAGAGCTATTAGTGTCCATGAGTCTGCCCATGAGGGATCAGCTCATGTAGAGAGCAGGGAAGAGCACACTAGTAAGCAATAGGAAGAGAGCCATAGAGAGGACCAAGATGAGTCTGAAGAGGTTGGTTTGAGACAAATGATGCAGACTATTCTAGAACATATACCTCATGTTCAAGAATAGCCCAAAGTGCATCAGACAAAACAAGAGCATAGACCTAGGTCTAGGAGTCCTCAAAAAGATTTTCAGAGGTCCATTGTGTCCACTTAGATGAAGGATCTTTCGAGATCCAAGGTCAAGCCTTTCAATGGGCAAGGTTCTGGTTATGTGGTCGAGCAGTGGCTTATTTCCCTTGACAGGGTTTTTGCCATGCAAGATTTCGACAGCAATGTTAAGGCAAGATTTGTAATCACTAATTTAGAGAATTTTGGGGCCACTTGGTGGACGATTGAGGAGAAGAAGCTAGGAATTGATATGAGCAGTATCATGTGGGAATTATTCTTACAGAGTTTTCATGAATGATTCCTACCAGAGGAATAGAAACAACAAAGGGAAGATGAATTTCACAATCTTAGATAGAACACTATGTCAGTGACCGAGTATGAGCGTAAGTTTTATGAGCTCGTGTCTTTTTCAAGATTCAGTGAAAATTCAGCTCAATTGACACAACACTTTATTAGAGGTTTGAACAACCATATAATTGGGGGTGTCAAGGTATTTGAGCTAAAAACCCTCAAGGATGTGGTACGTCGAGCTATCCTTGTTGAGCAAAGTGTCAACCTTGGTCAAGGAGGTTTTGTAGGAGCGCTAGCAGCATCAGGATCTAAAGGCAACTACAATTCAAGTGGTAATAAGAAGTCTTGTTTCTCTAAGGGGAAATAGTATCAGCAGCAGTCTCAGTAGACACAACAACAGAAGGGATCGAATTCTTAGGCTCAAGGTGGTGGCAAAGGTTCTAATTCCAAGAACAACCAAAATGCTCAATGGAATAAACAAAATCAGCCCAATCAGCCAACTCAGAGTAACCAGTCTTTTGTTAGCAGGAATAGTCGTCAGCAATCAAATGTACCACCTATGGGTAGAGGATCTGGCAGAAATACAAAATGTTTTTCATGTGGTCAGATTGGACATTATGCAGCTTAGTGTCCACAACTAGCACCTCAATTTTTAGGACCTAGGCCTAAAGTTTCAGAGCCTAGAGTGGGTGATGTAGGTAGAGACCATAGAGTATTTGCAGTAGTAGATCACCGTTAGGCAGATCATTAGGGAACAGTGGTTGAGACCACAGGTGCTATTCGAGGTATATCTCCTTTAGTATTATTTGATTCAGGAGCTACAGATTCATTTATTTCACCATCTATAGTTTCTAAGTGTAAGCTAGATGCGGTGAAGCAAGATCATGGTTGGAAAGTGGAACTAGCCTCAGGAATTAAGGTCTCCATAGATTCTGTAGTTCATAAGTGTGGGCCTAGCTGGTTATTATCGCAGATTTGTCCAGAACTTCTCTAGGATAGCACATCCTATCACTTCTCTTTAGAGGAAAGGAAAGAAGTTTGTATGGACAGAGAAATGCGAGGAAGCTTTTCAAAAGCTCAAGGGGCTTTTGACCAGTGCATCAATTTTAGTCGTATCTGATCCAAAGGGTGATTTCATGGTGTGTACAGATGCTTCTCTTGAAGGGATTGGGGCAGTGTTGATGTAGAATGGATGGGTGGTTGCGTATGAATCACGCAAGCTCAAGGATCACGAGCTAAATTATCCTACGCATGAACTTGAGTTAGCAATAGTAGTTCATGCTTTGAGAAGGTGGAGACATTTCTTGTTGGGGCACAGATTCGGGCTACATAGCGATCATCGTAGTCTTCAGTACATTTTCACTCAGCCTAATTTGAATGCTCACCAAAGGCAATGGATGGAGTTTCTATGTGAGTATGATTTTGAGGTTAAGTACATTCAGGATAAGGAGAATGTGGTGGAAGATGCTTTGAGTCATAGGAGGCATGTGGTATCATTGATGACTCTTAGTGTAGATTTGAGGAGTTAGATTCTTGAGGCACTTCCTATGAATTCTTGGTATCAGGAAGTGTGTAGAGAGATTGATTTAGGAACACCTTTGGAAGGTAGGTTTGTAGGTTATGTTTGAGAATCAGATGGTCTTTTGAGACATTTGGGGAGGATTTATGTGCCATTACTGGATAAGCTTCACACCTTGATTCTAGCAAAAGCCCACCGTACACCTTACTCAGCACATCCAGGTGTCAAGAAGATGCATGCTGATTTGAGACATTTGTTCTTTTGGTCTGGGATGAAGTGAGATATTACTAATTTTGTGGCTAGGTGCCTTGAGTGTCAGAGAGTTAAAGTAGAACATCAGCACCCAGCTAGACTTTTGCAGCCAAATCTCATTCCTTCTTGGAAGTGGGATATCATCTCCATGGACTTCATAGTAGGATTACCTATGACTGTTCGACATCATGATGCTATCATGGTCATCGTTGATCGGTTGACTAAGGTGGCACATTTTCCACCGATCAGGTCTTCCTACATAGCAGCTTCTATAGCGAATGTCTTCATGCATGACATTGTGAGATTACATGGTATTCCTAGAAAGATTATTTCTGACAGGGATCCTGTATTCACATCCGCATTCTGGAAATCACTGCAGCATGAGCTTGGAGGGCAGTTAAACTTCAGTTCGGCATATCATCCAGAGACTGATGGTCAAATAGAGAGGGTGAATCAGGTTTTGGAGGATATGTTATGGATGTATGTGATGGATAGGCAGACACATTGGGAGGACTATCTCTACCTAGTGGAGTTTTCTTACAACAACGGGTATCATAGTTCTATTGGCATGGCACAATTTCAGGCATTATATGGATGTCCTTATCGTACACCATTGAGTTGGGATAGCTTTGAGGATCGCATCTTGTTGGGTCCTTAGATGCTTTGTGATATGGAGCAACAGCTAGTGCAGATCCATGAGCACTTGACTATGGCACAGGATAGACAGAAGAAGTATGGTGATGCTCATAGGACTGATAAGCAGTTTGCTGTGGGTGATAAGGTTTTCTTGAGAGTGCATCCACGAAAGAGTCCAATCTGATATGGAAAGGGTTCTAAGCTAGCACCTCACTTTGTGGGACCATTCGAGATTCTAGAGAGGATTGGCCTGGTTGCTTATCGCCTTACTCTACCACCTAGCCTAGCTCACATTTATGATGTTTTTCACGTTTCAGTGCTTCAATAGTATATTCCTGATATTGTACATGTTCTTGATTGGAATGCATTGCAAGTAGAGGATGGGCAGCTGGCTTTGGAGCTAGTTTGTATTCTAGAGCAACAAAAGTTGACCCTCAGGGGTTGAACCATCGAGCAGGTAAGGGTCCAATGGGACCCTACTAATGATTCTTCAGCTACTTGGGAGGATGCAACTAGATTACGGGAGTTATATCCCTACTTGTTTATAGGCTTCCAGGAGTAAGCCTAACCCAAGGGGGGGTGGATGTAGTGCCTACCCTCGTTCACATCTTTTTCAGACATTGTTGCTATTATTATCAAACAATGTTGGACTAGTTTTATGTTGATGGATTAGTAGTATTATTTTGAGACTATCAGACATTATGTTATAGATTTAGTGGTTATATGACGATATCATTTAGACTTTACATTTCATGTATGCATGATGATCATTACATTGCTTTCAGTTATTGTTGATGATTAGTTAGATGGTTTATTATCTCATGTGTTTTATTATGGATACTTACCGCATACTTGCATGTGTATGGTGTGCGTGTTTTCATATTGTATGGCATTTCTGATATGGTTAAGGAAGGTAGTTGTAGTCACCTACTTAGTCAGGATCTACACGATGCACCACTTCCTACCATTGTTTGTTTAGCTTAGCATTATATATATTGTATGTACATGCATGGTTTTTCTGTAGGTTGCAGGTACCGGGTATCGACTTCTCTGATTTGCCAAAATGAGTGTACCCTATTATACTATCCCAATGATAAGAGAAGGGAGATAAATTCTCAAGTCCAAATCCCAAACCCTTAAACCATTTTTCCTAGTGAGGTAGGACAAGTATCTAGATATTTTACCCACCGAATGTGTCGGATGACATATTTCATGAGTTTTAACCCTTTAGACTGATTTTGTGTGAATTGCTCTATGATGGGTTTTCCTATTTTGTCTTGGAGGTCTATGGTGAATTTTCTATTAATTAAATCTTAATAAATTAATTACTTAAGAAAATTAATATAAAATATCATGATATTTGATATTTTGTTTATAATTAATTAAATGAGAGTTAATTGAGGAAAAAGGAATTAAATAAAAGAAAAATAGAAATTAAAATTAATAATAATAAAGTAATAAATAAATAATAATAATAAAAGTTATAAAAATTAAAATGAAAGTCATACAAATTTAAATGAAAATTATACAAAAAGTAAATTGGAATTATAAGATTGCATGGGAGTTAATGCACCTTTTCATTTCTCATATGTCAACAACACGAGGGTTAGTGCATCAATTAAGCACATGGTGCCTACAACCTTACGACTCATCTAGAAGTTTGAAAAAGACACATGCTTAGCTGGTGACACCTTCTAGCTATTTCTAGAAGCATTCTAGATGTTTCCTGAGAGCTCTTTATATTCGAGCATTCCTAGAAGCTTAGACATAGCATGGTGAGCATTTGGAGCATTGCAGGACTTGGGAACTCTGAAGAAGGGAGGAGCTTGCTCTATGGGTTTTTTGAGGAAGAGTGAATTAGCATCAAAATTTGGGTAAATTCTTTTGATTTTACTTATGCTATTTCCGCATCTTGCATTCCCCTGTCTTCTTCATGTTTTCCATGTGTTTTTTGAGGTTTTTTCTATTTAAATTATATGCATTCTCAATATGAGTAGTTAAAGTATATTTGAGAATCATATTTGAATAAATCTAAAAAGAACACGGGGCTAGGGTTGAATTGTAGTCAAATTCATTAGAAAATTATTGAGAAAATAAAGATAAAATATTTTATAGGAAACTCATAAAATCGTGTATATATATATTTAAATGGAAAAATTGAATAAATTACCGTAGTGGAGACTCGTCAAATTGCATTGCGATTTGTATTTGCATTTTTGAAAAAATGCTATAAAAACAAACATTATATGCATTCGATCATGGGTCGGGCGGACGTACCAACCCGACTGTCCTTCGTGTGCAAACCCATGCACATGGCACCTGCGCTTGGTAGTGTGTCGGCATTGTAGGCCGCACGACTTATGTGTGGCGACGGTATTTTAAACACTGAGTATGGTCACCGTTGTTTGTTATATGTGAAGCGCATGTTTTATATAATGCTTCTTTCCATATTATATTTCATCAATCGAATTTGTATAATTCGATTTTATATTTCATTTTTATTAAAAATGCAATATATATATATATATATATATATGTACATATGTAAGTATGTAAAATGTTATTAATGAATTATTATTATTATTTGATAAATGATTTGTATTAAAGTTTCATCTTTTATAAGGATGAATTAATTTATAATATTTTAAATTAACTATTAAAATTTAATTAATTGTTTTAAATTATTAAATAAAGTATATGAAAGTTAATTGATAGTTTGGTGGGGGACGTTTTCAAACAAAAATTATGATTGGAAGATGGATTTTTAAGGAAAACTTTTATTCATCCAAAACGATACATGTGTTAGGAAAATTGTACAAAATGTTCCTCCATTCTTTCTCCAAACTTGGAAACATAGACTGAGAACTCTACATTTAATTCAAGTTTGCAAATTTAGCAAAACCAAAACATGTGTTTTCATTGTATTCTTTATGCTATTATTTTGGGTTTTGGGTTGACTAGTGTTGACAAGTTATAGGACGTCTACTAGAGGCTTGGGGGTTATGTGATTCTGATGTCATGATGATGTTTTAATCTCGATCTTTATAAACCCAACCATGGTTATGTGATGGAATGCTCTATGTATTGGTTGTAATTACTGATTGTTATAGTTGAAATTCTTATGTATGAGACACTTGACTTAACCATTTTTGTCATCGATTAGTTATCCTTGGTTATTTTCTAGTCGTCATGATGGGACTAAAATGTGGGTTTATTCTTGATGATGTCATGTTGTGACATGATTTTATTCAACCATTTTTTTGTCTTCGATCAGTATGATTGAGATATATTTTGGTTATTGAGAACCATTGGATGCTTTTTATTATCAGTGATACTTCAGTTGCCAATAGAGAGTTGTTGTGATCATGATTTTCTATTGATGCTTGCTCATGGAGGTTTGATGCTTTTATGCATATTTGATGATTTTATTATGGATTATCTTTTGTAATTTTGAGATTTATGATTCCATGAGCTTAGGGTAGGATATATGCATGTAGTGTTTGAAAGTGGCTTGCAATGGGGGTCGGGGCCTTAAGAGGCTGCCAGGGTAACTCATTGTAAGTTGGATTAATAAGTGATAACATTCACACCTAATACTAACTAAATGAATCTAAAAAGATAAGTGTTTTGATTCTCGCACATGCCATGAGTGCTTGTATAGACTAGGATGGAAGTAGAGAAAATGCATGGTTGCGACCATGCATTCCATAGTATGCCTCGTCCGTATGAGAGGATACTAGTGGCCGCATGAGATCAGTATGGACCCGTGGAGTTTAGCTAACTGCTAGGGTAACTTGTACGTGATAAATGTGATGACACTTTTCCGCTTGCATAGTAGGTTCCTACATGTCCTTGTGTGCCTCTAGGATTAGATGTCGATTTTGTGTTCGAAACCTTTGAGTTAGTATACTTTTAGGATTCTTGGACTTATAGAGATTTTTGTTATGTGATTTTGATAGCCTATTTGGGACTTGAGATTATCTCCTCAGCACGGTTGGAGTGGACCACTTAGGTACCACGCGGTCGGGTGGTAGTGTATTTCCACTCTTATCATTTGAGATTCATTGAGACATCGTGGCTGATGCATCCTTCATGATGGTGGCTATGTATCCTTTCATTGATGATTACCATATGTTAAATGATGTTATCTTATGCTTATATTTGCATGTTAGATTACTTTCTGCATATGATATAGTATATGAGTGACATTCCTACTATGTTAATACTGATGATATCTTCGGTGATTTGGAATGTTATGCACGGAGGGATGGCTAGTGCCCACGATGGTCTAATGATGCTATTAACGGTTGGGAGGAACCATGCACTTAGTTTATTATGTTTGATTTTTATGATGGATGTATATGTCTTCTATGATGATGTATCATGTGTATCATGTGATTCTCTTTACTTTGATGTATCATGGATTAGAATAGGATAATGTTCCTTATTCTACATATGGATATTCTTTTGAGCTTTTCATACCCTATGACATGTACAGTGGATGATTGAGCATTTGGAAATGTAATGTATAAACATTGGACTTATTATTATTATTTCATGTGGATGTTGGATTCATGTATGTTAGTTGACTTAGATGTAATTCAATGTTAAAGGGATCTTTAAAGAATGTAATCTGTTATGTATGTTATGTTTACTTTCAGATGGACATTGCTAGTGCTTTCATTATTGTGCATAAGTTATATGTGGTATTTAATTTCATGTTAAAAAATACAAAAATGCTACCAAACTTAGTGAAATTGTAGGTTAATTCTTTGGATCCCTTGGGAGGGCATTACATGGGATGGAAGATTGCAAAGCCATGTCTACACCCATGATCAAAAATTAGAGGAAGATAGATACATCTAAGGAAAAGGATGTAGATCCCACCTTATATAGATAGTCGATTAGTTTGCTTATGTATTTAGTCAACACTAGGCCAAATATAACATTTACAATAAACTCTCTTAGTCAGTTCATGGTTGAATGAAAGAGAATGCGCTGGAATGTGGCCAAGCATGTATTACATTACTTGGGTGGTAAAATTGAGAATGGGATTAAATATGTTCAAGGTGATGGTATCAGGTTGATGGACTATACTAATGCAGATTGGGTAGGAAGTACAATAGAAAAAAGAAGCATTCCAGGGTGTTGTTTCAGTTTGGGATCAGGAGTTGTATCTTGGTTCAGCAGGAAGCTGAAATCCATGGATATGAGTTCAGGAAAAGCAAAATACATAGTAGCTAGCATGACAACATGTGAAGCTATATGACTTTAGAAGATAAGTTGGGTGCCATGCAAAAAAACTTCCTCGCTAAGAGGGAGTGTGAGTTTTTGGTAGCTTGGATAGTTCTTCATCACTATGTGATTAATTAGAAAATATTTGTTAATTAATTAACTCCTTCTAGAAGCAACTAGTGACATAGTAGTTAGGTTGTTATCAAGAAGCAACTAGAATCTTCTTGGTTAGGTTGTCCTTATCAAGAACCAACTAGAAACCTCTTGGTTAGGTGCTGTAAAAGGGGGGTCAAGGGAGGCATTTGGTGAATAGAAGAATAGAAGAATAGGGCAACATAGGAACACAAGTTGTAGAAGCATTTGCAATGGTAGAAAATAGTCTTGCACTGTTAGCAAGGGCGTAGTATCATTGGGGATAGCAATGGGCAATATCAGTAGGAGAAATTAGGTTCTTGTCTAAATTTAGTCAGTAAGAGGCAAGGAATTTTCTATCTCTTGATTTGCTGAAGTTAATCTATTTTCCATCTACAAATTTGGTTTTCTTTTAGGGGTTTTTCTAGGGGCGGTTGGACCAAAAATATTGTGTTCTTTGTATTGTGAATTTCTTTCCATATTTTATTGGTGAAGTTGCACTTGTGTTATTTTTTGATATTAGCTGTGAATTTATTTTTAGCAGTTTAATAATCATTTACCATAAGAGATTAATTATGAATGCAATAGTGTTAATTTTTATAGTGACCACATATGACTGAACAAAAAAAATCAATAGAAATATGAAAACAAGTAGCATTTTTTTCCTCAATTCTACTATACATTTTGTTTCAATACAAATGGTATTTTTGTAATCTATTCGGAAACCTGCATATGCCTATCTGAAATTCCATCTAGGAGGTCAAGCAAAATACTTACTTATGGTTGAACATCCTACCTTTATAATTTAGAACTACTAAATAGCTAATTTCAAAAGCTCAGATCGCTCAATTTTAAGTCTCCTTAAAACTCAAAAATTCTATTAGAAGACTTCTACTCTCTCTCTCTCTCTCTCTCTCTCTCTCTCTCTCTCTCTCTCTCTCTCTCTCTCTCTCTCCGCACAAGATCTATGCCACCCCTTATTGGACAGGGAAAAATATGTTTCGAATATTTTTTATAGTACATTTGGTAAACTTTGGTGTAATTTGATCAATTTTGAAAGAAGATGAATATGCATAATAATAAATTTAAAGTTTTATGAATCAAACCAACATGAAAAATTGTTTCCCATAATATCAATTTTAATTGCAGAATCTTCTATAAATATATAATGTTCATGCCAAAGAGGGACTTAGAGCCCTAAGACTAGTGTGATCGTTATATCTCAATTGTAAGAGTAGATAAGATAAGATAAGATAATATTATTAATTCCCAACAAAAGAATGTTCAATGATCAATGTTGGAAATTTCATCTAAAGATTTACAAAAGAATGGTTATAAACAAAGAGTGGGCACCAAGAAGAAAAGCACATGTAAACCAGCAATTTCCAAAAGAGATTAGCTATGATTGTACTCCACCATTAGATATTTAGCATATTTTGTTTAACACATCAAATATACTATTTTCCTAATTTGCAATGGATATGAGTTGTTTTCATTTATATCTTAATTGGAATGACTTTCTTTTCTCTCTTTAAATTGTTTGAAAGAGAAATCATTTTTAAAAGTATTATAATATTGTACGAATTAAATAACATTTTTTAATAGAAATATAAAATTACATCATCTTATAATAGAATTTATTACAATTATATATGGATAACTGCATATAATTTTTAACAATAGAAAATATGATAAAAAAATTAAAGAACAAATTAATTTTTTTTCCTCTAACTTAGTAAACAAAAGAAAAGATGAACTAATATGCAAACTAGAATCGATGAATGATTTGCTCACAAGATTATACATTGAATCAAGCAATTAATTAGTTGTTGAGATTGAGATTAAAATTCATCTGAATTTAATTTATTAGTGAAATCTGGTCGACCAAAATTCCAGTAGTCTTTCCTCAATAGGCCCAACGTATTTTCCAGGCATCGAACTATGATGGTGATCTAATTAATCTTCTTGCGGGCATAAACAAAATTACAGTAGGCACGGATAAATATGATTCGACTTGAGCTTTCTTCCAGGCGTCTGGCCTACGTTGGACAAGGCTGACACGACAAATGCGTAACAAAACAAATGCATGTGACCGACAAAAACAAAAAACAAAAGTCTTCGATCATGAAAGAAAAAATTGGTAAGAACGACTTACAAAAACAGACAGAAGCATGTCTTATTTTAATTCTTTTTCATTCTTATGTTAATTCATTTTCACATTTTAGAATTTGTAAAACTAATATTGTTCTTCAAACTTATTAACTCTTTTCTTGGTATAATCATCACAAATGTTTTATAAAGTAAATCTTTTGGCGGTCTACCCGGACAGTGATCGAGTAGAGAGTGGGAGAAATGAGTTCCGGCCATTAGATTAATCTGGGCAGTAAACATTTCATAATGTTACTTCGATTAATTTTGACTGTACTGTCGATAAACGAGCTTGCTTAGAAATGCTACATCTGTATCAGCATACAATACGACTTCTCAAAACTGATTTTGTCAATGAAAAATTGGGGAAGATTTGAAGATGTTCATTAACTTCCCAACCCTTTTTCTCGCCAGTTTTTGTATGAAAGTGCTGAAGCTTTGTCATGGTAAATGTAATACATAAATCAGTCGGATTAATAAAATTACGTGTTATTTATTATTTCTTTCCCTCGTAAAATTCAATTTAGCTTGCTTAGCAGACATAATTCCACTTCTGTTAGGGGTCGGTGGTGGGCCGATGATCCATGATCCGATATACACTCTAATTTTTAATTGTTATCTTTTTGTAAAAGTAAATTAAAGTTTCAATTGGGCTTTCTTTATATCTATTATATAATATAGAATGTATATAGCTAGTAGCATTTAGAGAGAAATGTTCTAAGAATAAAATTATAATTTGGTATTGTGGTACAATGAATATTATGTTTATAATTTGACTATTATAGGAATACATATAGAAGCACATTACTAATCTTATGTATAGTTTAGGGCTTACTATGTTATAGTATTCAATTAGGATTAGAGTTAGTGTTCAATTTTGGTTTAGTGGGTAGTTTAATTTTCAAGTATGTTTAGGGAAATAATTTGACTTTATATTAATGTTATAATATAATTTAGTTTGTGAGTACTATTCAATTTTTAATCCACTCTATTCAATATCTCTATTTATTTCATAGCCTAATTATTTCCTTAACCTCATATCTCACCTCCTCCAAATCTCTCTACTCTCTCTACCTCAACTCTCTCATTCCTCTCTCACCATTAATCCATACCCCTCTCTCTCTCTCTCTCTCTCTCTCTCACACACACACACACACACACACACACACACACACACACACACATTGTGTGTGTTTGTGTGTGTGTGAAAGAGAAAGAGAGAAAGAGAGTAACCAGGGAATAAAATAGAGAGAGATTGTGATAATGAAAGGAGGAGAGGATGTGAGATATACAAAGATGAGGTAGAGATTTATGGTAATTGGTATGAGTATATAATGAGGTATGAGGGTAAATTGAAAATGAGTTGAGGGGACAGATAAGATAGAGAGCTCGAATAAGGCGAGGGAGATATACGAAATAGATATCAAGGAGGATGTTAATTAGGGATTATAGTAATCATATATGTTTGTGTGTGTGTGTGTGTGAAGACATAAATTGGAATATGGGAAGACATATGAGATAGTGCTTGAGGAGGATAATAAGGGCTTATGATAGACAAATATGGTAGACAAAGAGAGAGGGTAAAGGGGAGGTGATTATGATAGAAGTGAGGGGAGAGAGTGGAGGAGAGTTGCCAAGGGGTAAAAGATGTGTAAGAGAGGAAGAATTAGAGAGTTGAGGTAGATCAAGTAGAGAGATTAGGGAGAGGAAGTGAGATACGAGGTTAAGGAAATAATTAGGCCATGAAATAGAAAGAGATTTAGAGAGAGGGGATAAAAAATTGAATAGTACCCACAAACTAAATTATGTTGTAAATTTAATATAAAATCAAATTATTTCCCTAAACCTAATTGAAAACAAAACTACCCACTAAACCAAAATTCAACGCTAACCCTAACACTAAATCAATATTATACCATATTGAGCCCTAAACAATAAATAAGATTAGTAATATAATAAAAAATCCTAGGTGTGCTTCTATATATATATATATATATATATAAAGCCTAGAGATATCGAGGCTTTAATTTAATTTTAGAAAAAATTAAAAATTAAAAATTAATGCATCAATACCTCTCCTTCCTTTATATATATTATTATATAATATAGACTATATATAGAGCTAATTTTAAAACCACCACATATGCACAACTATAATAAAAACATAAAATTAAAATAAAGAATTTCATAGAATCTAAAATGATACATTGATTCTGGGTCTCCACTATGAGATTGCCTCTTAGCCAATAATAAAAGTGTGTGTGCGTGTGTGTAATTTTCATCTCAATTATAATGTAATGTTTAAAAAGAAAAGAAAAAAATTGATATAAGAGAATAAGTTGAATCATTCAATCAATATGTTAATATATATATATATATATATATATATATATATATATATATATATATATATATATATATATATATATATATATATATATATATAATGTTAGTATTATAGACCATTCTCCTATTTGGAAAATAAAAATTTCATAAATTAACATTTTAAAATTTGGAAGTCAATAAAAAATTGTGCATCTTATATAGATTATAATCTATATAATTTTATAATTTGAATTACAATTAGGATTATGGGTAGTTATGAAATTGATATTGGTAAAAATTAATGCTTATAGTTTAAGATAAAGTTTAAGTAAATAAATTATTGTAAAAATGTATAATTGTTCTAAATTTTAAATTTTTATTTTTAAAATTATCTTAGGATGTTTTAATAGAGACAAATGTGAATTTAAAATAGATTACTCAAAAATAAAAAGTAATACATTGTAATAAATCCATAGATCATAAAGTTGACAATAGATTTATTATAATGTATTAATCTATTATAATATATTATGTTTAATATGTGGGTTGTAGTTCACAAATAAAATTTAAAATGTTGAAAATTTGTAAGTGAGAATATAGAAATTTATTGTAAAGGTTGATAATTAAATTTAATGAATGAATCATGAAAAGTCTTCATTATTATTTTTTATATAACATTGCAGTTTAAAATAAAAAAATATCGATACTAAATTGATTATAACTAATTAGTGGAAAAAATATTAGTAATTACAATATTAAATTTATAAAATTAAATTATTGTAATTTTTTAGTTTTTTTTCAATGTCTCAATGTAATAGAAAATTGAAACTTAGATATTAACTTGTTATAATATATTCATTCTTTGATTTCGAGTATTATCAAAACTAAAAGATTCTTGTCTAGATTGAGTGTCAATATATTTTTAGTTGTCATTTAATTTGGATTAAAATTAAGTATTTATATATTATAGTAGTACTATTCAAAGTATTAAGGTTCTAAGATGGGGGTGGGTGAATCAGAACACTGTTAAATTATCCCAAAATTTGATTTCAATAAATTCAATTCACAATTTACAGTAGTAGAGTATTCAAATCATACTAAAATGTAAACATTGATTATAATAAAAAAATGCCAACTCACAAAATGAAGAGATACCAAATTTGTGCCGAGTGGAAAACCCTCGAAGATCCTCACAGTTTTGTCATAGGGAGAAAAACCACTCCATGAACCTGTATCCTTTATTGAGTTCCAACTCTTTTACAATCAGTAGCTTCTACTGCTCAGGATGTCTAACCCTTTATCAATTCTTTGATTACAACCTCATATACATATACAAATGTGTATATGACATCTATACATGTACATAAGTTTATAATAAAAATTTCAACCTTTTCAAATCTCCTCAAATGAATATATGTCTTTTTTTTCTTTTTTCTTTATACACACATATCCATCTAAGGATTTACAAATGATGTCTATATATAGAGATGAAATTCAAAATTGATAAGTTACATGAACCTAACTGAACCAGTTAGGGTTGTTCAAAAACTTCTTTTAAAAATGTTGTTTGAGAAACTAACTTCAAAACAGTTTTAGTTTTCTGATTTGTTTGTGTCTCAAAAACCTGATAGTCCTTATAAGTTTCCAAACTGAGCAAGAATATTTCATGTTTGAGATCCTCAAGAATAGTTTTATAGAATGCCATTTTGTAACCAAATGTTATACAATTGAAACTGCCTACCATCTTTATCTTTGATTTGTACAAAAATAGTGCATATAGTATTCTGGGTTTAATACCAATAAAAAAATTTATTCAACCTTCAAATGAAATGCTATAGTGACTGTTCATGCATATTTGTAATACAATATTAAATAGACATATAATGTTAGTATGATAGACCATTCTCCTATTGATAAAATATTGGCTTTCTTCCTTTTGGATTCACAATCATTTTCTCAAAACCAAATCCGAGTTCTCCCATTTAAGGAGTATTTCAAAACCCTTTACTGAATTTACTTTTAAAAGAAATGCTTGACAGTGGTTGTTTTGATAGACAAAAAATTCTTTGAACTATACATGCCATTTTTGAAGAAATTATTTTAAGTCTCTTCCCAAAAACCACAAAAAATGTCTCTTTCAAAAAGATTGTGTTCATTTTCAAAAATAAAAAACTTCACCTTAGCTCTGTCGTAGGACAGAACTATTCATTCTTTTTTTTTATTTTGTAATATCAAACCAGTGACATACCTACACTTTAAAGAATACCTGTGATGCCCTTTTGATTTCAAACCTCAGACTGAATCTCTATTTTGTTTGTTAATGTATCTTCCTTTTGTGGTTGCCTCTAGTTCCTCAAGCATGTGAGAAAAATGAAATAAGTATATGAAAAAATCATTAGGTAGAAACCCTTTTCTATGAAACTTAAACCTATGCTAAAAAAAAATCCTCGAGTAGTTTATTGAAGAAAAGCTTCATGAACTATAGTTATAGATTTGAAAAGGAAACCCAAACACCACATCAAAATAGATCAAAATTCTTTTAGAGACACATCGGATTTGTAGAGAAGATAAATTTGAAGACCAATTAGTTTTCTAGTTTGTACAAAGAAACAAAGAATTTTTTCAAACAAATGTATTTTCTTTGGTCACAAATTGTCCACAAAGAAAAATGAGTTTCATAAACGTTTCATGTCTTCCATACAAATCTGACAGATGGCGAAGTTCCTTTCAACATGCAATCATGTCTTTTAATCCTTGCATACCATCTGCGACTTCATTTATTATGCAAGTGTCATGTTGTCACATCTTTATCTTATTTTGCCACCAAACATTTTCTTCCCTTTTAAAACTACATTTATTTAATTTATGCCTTATTCACAAATTTCAATGCATCTACCGGTTGTTATTATATCTTTATTTTTGCCACCTTAGTGTTAACGTATTTCGCCGACTTTCTTTACATGTTTTGCCACAATTTGCCACCTTAAAAAAAAAAAAAAGTCATCCTGGTCAACAAGTACAACAAAAAAGATGTTGGAAGATATAAATTATTAAGCAAACACTAAATTATAAAGACTACACAGGAAATATTACAAAATCGCTATGTTTCATTATTGAAGTATTTAATTTTGAAACATAAATAAATAAGTTTTAAGTATTTCATATATAATTTCATGTATAACTCATTTTAAAATATCATCTAACAACAAGGGAAGTGCTACTAAAATCCAAAATATATGAGCCAGTAAAATAATTTTAATCATTTTAGAAATTAAAAATCTCACAAATAAACATTTAAAATACAAAATGTTAAAATTAGAAAGAAAAATACTTACATTTACATGTTGCAATAGAAAGGATTAATCACTAATTAAATTTGAATAATTATAATAGTATTAGCCTATGAAAGATACAATAAGTATCATATCGTAAGAATATTTTCTATTATAAATTTATAATGTAAACTAATTTAATAATTATTAACTATTATATTAATTAATTACTGTTAATTATGGCAATCTGTGAAATACATAATTTATTTGTTAAATTATGATATATGGCTAGACTGCTTGTGAATTTTGTCTTATAATGTTTTTGATTTGGAAAACAGGTTTTACAGGGATCCTGAAACCAAAAGTTTTACAGCATTAAACAGCATAAAGCTAAAAAGTCAGAAAAAACATAAACAACCTCAAAAGGCCAGAATCAAAAAGGCTCAAAACTAGGGAAACAAAGGCCAGGAAACGAGCCTGGTGGGCAGACTAGTGTCCCTTCTTCTCCATTGCCTGCAGGATTTCTGCAGAGTCACTTTCCTTTTGGATGGCCTCCTCCTCCTGGGTCACGGGGGGGAAATGCAGTTGATCCCCATGGCTTTCCTGGATTCTAGTCTCTTTCTGAGGATCCTCCCGGCTGGTTCCGTTCTCTGTGTTCTGCACCACATTCCCCCCAAGACTGGCATTGGTTAGATAGTCCCCCAGATTAACAATGTTTTCATTCAATGTATGCAGGGCTTCCACAATCTGTTTAGTCACAACCTGGTGGACATAGTCCAGCCTTTGGACCTTCTGCTCTAGCTGGGTGATTCTGTCCTCCTGATTGTCACTGGGGTCCTTGCTTCTATCTTTTTCCTGGCTGCCCACTTGGTCTTTGCTGCCTCTGGCCTCATGATCCTTGACTTCCCTCCTGTTGTTGATCTAGTTGGACCTGTCCTTCAGAGTCTCAATTTCCTAAAAAAGCCACTTGATGGAGCGAAAGTTGTCAATTAGGCTATTCTTTGCATTGTCGAGGAAGTTGAAACCTGTTTCATGGGCATTTTCAGAGAGAACCAGAAGAGTTGAGTCAAGGAGCTTGTCATAGTGGGTGCTATTGTCGAGATCCACCAACACCTGGATTTTAGCAAGTTCTCTAACAATGCCCATACTAACATTATCCATATTGAAATTTCGCCAGGCTCTTACCTTATTTTTTGTGATGGCCTCCCCTCCCTTTTCAACCATAATTTCTATAATCTCTTCTAGGGGCGAAATGGGGATCTCTAGGGGGGAGGTGGGCGCAGTGGGGTTGGGGGGCAAATCAACGTTGTCGCTGAGGTGATCATGGGTAGAGGTTTGATCCAATTTTCTTTTCTTGGGGTTATCCTGGGTAACCAAGGGGGTCACCTCCTTCTTGACATTATCTTTTTCCTTATCATCTTCCAACTCACTTTCCTTCTCTGCCAGTGAATTCGCTTCCTCCGACTCCATATCTGACTCCTTACTAGACTCCTTAGGATGTGGGGTAGGGGGGTTAGGGGGAGGGCACCTGGGGTTCTTCCTGGTAGGGAAGCGAGGAGAGGGTTTGGCTTTTGGGGTTTCAAACTTGATAGATTTCACAACGCGCACTTCCCCTGATTCTGAGCTAGCAGTGTCCTCCGAGGAGCCACCCAAATCCCCAATGGGCATGACTCTTGTTTGGGTTTTCAGAAACTCAAAGATGAGGAGTAGAAGACCTTCATGAAGGGCGGGATTCTTGACCAGACATTTTTTGTAACTCTCTATATTCTTAGTCATAGAAGTAAAAATGTAGAAAGGAAAGGATATTTTCACTTTATGTCTAAAATGATTAAGCAGAACAAAATGATGTGTTCTGACTCTATCAAACCTAGGCTCCAAAGTGACATACTCTATGATGATCCTCAGAACAAGCCCCCAGAACTTCTTGATGGACTCTACGTCGTAAAAGTGTCAATCTTCACCAGTTTTCTTTTCTCCTTGTCATTCTTGATGAGCGCGTTGACAGCATTGGCAGACATCTTCTTATCCCTAAAGAAGCTAATGCCTTCCTGGGAGAAGCCGGTCACTTCCGCAATGAGACCCTCTATGATTTGGTGGGAGACGCCATCTGGAGTTTTTTCCAAACCTTCCATTTTTCTTTCTAGCTCTCCATTTCTCCCCTCGGCTCTCTTCTTATCCTTTCTCCCACCATTGCAAAATTATGCCGTTCTAACCCTAAACCCTGAACAGAATTGCAGAGCTCAAAGATGGACAAATTGCTAAGGATGAGAGCATTAATGCGCATGTTTTTGGGTTTAACTCTGGCTTTCTTCTGCTCATGTAATCCATACACGATTTTATGAAATGGTGGGGGTTCCACATAACTCCTATTGATTCCCTTTTTAAAACATGATTTACCATGTGTCATCATCATAAAAAGATTTTGAGTTAGTACGTTGAATTTTCTCCTTTCGAATGAGCTCAATAGCCACCGTTGGAAAATGAGTATTGTTTCCCCACGTCATCATTGAGTTTAATGTGACCACTACATTTGCAAACCAATCAGCAACCACGTTAGCTTTACGATAGACATGGTTGACATGGTAATTTTTAAATTTGCTCAAGTCCATTTTGAGGTCCTCTATTATGCTTTCTATGGTCCATGATGGTTTGGTAACTCCTAAAATAAAATTAATTATATTTAGGGAGTCACCTTCAAGCCACAATTGTTCGATCCCTGAGTCCAGGGCCACCTTAATAGTGAGTCTGGCTGCACTGGATTCAGCCAAATGGTTGGTTTGGTGACCAATAGGGGAGGAGATAGCAGCAATGCCCCCTCCCAAGCTATTTCTTATTATTCCACCACATCCGGTGGGACCAAGGTTCCCCTTAGCCGCTCCATCGAAATTGGCCTTATGCCAATTTTAGGGGGGGAAGGACCAAGAAGCCTACTGTCTTCTTTTAATCCTGTCTTCTTTCCTAGTCTTAATTTTCCCTCCATCCTTTATGTTTCCATCTCTAGTTGTGGAATAGTTCTCTTTCATGAGGCTATCAATTTTCTCTGCTATAATACCCTTAGGAGCTTCTCTGTCTCTGAATATCCTGTTGTTGCGCTCCTTCCAGATTCCCTAGCAAAAGTGTGGGATAATCGAGGAACTCAAAATTTAGGATTCCAGGCCTTTGTGGTTGCTTCTCCACTGAATGAAGAAATTCTAGATGCTGGCCGGCGGGCACCAGTAGGAGTTCATATTGGAAGTCAGAAGACTCCACACTCTAGATGAAAAGGGGCAGTGAATGAAAATGTGATTAACCATTTCCAGGTCAATTTTACAGAGGCAGCATCTGTTGGGAATAATTTGGCCTCTTTTGGCTAAATTATCTAGGGTAAGGATCTTGTCTTGCAAGAGGAGCTAAAAGAAAATGTTGATTTTGGGTGTTAATCCAGGGGTCCAGGCCTTGGCCCAAATAGGTTTCTCCCCTGTTCCAACTAGGGAAAGATAGCTTGAGGCTACAGTATAATGGCCTCTAACAGAGTCTCCCTAGACTAAGGCGTCGCCTTTCTAGTTGATGTTAATAGCATTCAAAGAGGCCATTAAAGGCTCGAGATCCTGCGAGAGATCTGCCAGATTATGCCAATCATTCCCATTTCTGTAGTTCCTAACTTGCATACCATATCTACCTATTGCCTGATCAGCCCATCTGCCAAAAGAAGGATGGTTAATGAGAGGTTCCTAAAAAAGCCAGCTGTCCTGCCAGAAAAGGATTTTGTCTCCCATTCCAGCTTTCGATTTGGCCCTGGATTTGGCAAGGGGAAGGGTCTTCAGAATACCTTTCCAAATGTAAGAACCCAACGGAAGCTCGGCCCCTTGAAAAATGGATGAGAGAGACAGGCCTCCCAGGTACTTCTTAGCCAAAAAATCCCTCCAGACCCGTGTGCCATGGAAGATGCACCAAGGGAGTTTAGCTAAGAGGGATTGATTGAGGTGAGAAATTTTCCTGATACCAAGACCTCCCTGGCTTCTGGGCAAGAAAACTTGGTCCCAGGCTACCAGGTGGTATCTCTTGTGGTCATCAGTTCTAGTCTAGATAAAGTCCCTTTGAATCCTCTCCATTCTATCCATGAACTTAGCCGATATTCCAAAGAGACTGAGGGCATAGGTGGGGAGGTTCTGGAGAATCAAGTTAACCAAGGTGCATTTACCTACCTGACTGAGGGTGGCCCCTTTCTAGCTAGCAAGTTTCTTATTGAAGTTGTCTATAATGCCAGTCCAAAAGGAGTCCGGGGGTTTGGAGCCAAGAGGAAGCCCAAGATAAGTCGCCGGTAGGGACCCAATGCCACAACCCAGAATTCGAGCAATTTTCCTCTACCTCTCTAGAGGAGTGTTGAGGAAGAAGACAGAGCTTTTTTCTAAGTTAATAGCTTGGCCAAAACCCCAAGTGTAGGAATTAAGGATGCTTTTGAAGATTCTAGCCTCCCGGACTGAAGCTTCACCCCCAAAAATAGTGTCATCCACAAATTGTTGATGAGTGAAAGAGGATGGACCTGAAGAGGGTCTCAAACCCACTAAACACTTTTCCGTGATCTTCTTCTGAATGAGTCTACCAAGGCACTCTGCCATGATAACAAACAGGACTGGAGAGATTGGGTCTCCTTGCCTTAGACCCCTAGAGGGGGTGAAAAAAGGAGAGGGGTGGCCATTGACCAGAACTGATAAAGAGGGAGAAGAAACAAGTTGAGAGATGAGTTTGCATACCTAATCATCAAGGCCAAAGGCACGAAGAACATCAAAGAGAAACTTCTAGTCAACCCTATCATAAGCTTTTGACAGGTCCAGCTTAAGAAGGAATCCTTCCTTTTTACCTGCCTCAAGGGAGTGGATGACCTCATGAACCAAAACAATCGAATCAAGGATCTGCCTGCCAAGGACAAAGCCAATTTGCTGAGGAGAGATAATCAGAGGGAGAAATCTGAGGAGCCTGAAAGTGAGAACCTTGGCAATGATCTTATAGAAGGAATTGCAGAGGCTAATGGGCCTAAATTATCCAGGGAATCAACACCCAAGATTTTAGGGATGAGAACCAGAAAGGTAGCATTAAGTTCTTTAAGCAAATTCCTGGCTCCAAAGAACTCCTAAACAGCTTTAACCACATCCAATTTCACAACATTCCAAAAGATCTGAAAGAAAAAAATAGGGAAACCATCCGGGCTAGGAGCTTTATCCCCTGGGAGAGAGAAGAGGGCCTGATGGATTTCCTCTAAGGAGGGGATAGCCTTTAGCATGAAGTTGTGGTAGTCTTGAAGAATTGGGGGAATGGTCGCAAGGATTTCCTCTTGTTTAGACCCAGAGAGGGAAGGATCAAAAGAGAGGAGAGATGAGAAGAAGCAGAGAGTTTCCTTCTCAATTTCATCCTCTTTGGTAATCTAATCATGGCCCTTTACAATGTTGGATATTCTATTATTAGCCCGGTGCTTAAGGGTGGTCAGGTGAAAAAATCTAGTATTGCGGTCTCCTTCCTTCAACCAATTGACTCTTGATCTCTGTTTCCAGAAAAGCTCTTCCTTAGATATGATGTTGTGCAGATCCGAAAGGATGGCCTTTTCTTGCTAGGTATTATGTGCATTGTATCCTGAATCTTGGATTTCATCCTAAATAGAAGAGAGTTGATCAGGAACCTTGTCTTTCTCCTTGAAAATGTGGCCAAAGTCAGTTCTATTCCATGATTTGATGTTTCTTTTCACATTGTTCAGCTTCTAGGCAACTCTGTACATAGCAGTGCCTTCAACCTCAATGCTCCACCAAAGGGAAATATTGTCTTCTAGCGCAGGGTGTGAGAGCCACATTTTCTCAAAGTAGAAAGGGAAGGCCTTGTTGTTCGAAAGGGGGGAAGAAGAAAGAGAAATCGGGGAGTGATCAGAGCCCACCTTGGGGAGGAGGGATAATCGACAGGAGTGGGAGAGGAGCCATTCGGGGAAAATGATGGCTCTATCAAGGTGAACCTAGATACTATCTCCCCCAATTTTTTTGTTAGACCAAGTGAATCTGCCACCTTGAAGGTCCAAATCCAAGAAAGAAAGATTCTGAATGAAAGAAGCAAGGTCACGTTTGCTATCCTGATCTAGGGCCTGGCCCCCCCTTTTGTCTGCATCAGATAGAGGCAAGTTGAATTCCCCCATTATAATCCCTTTATTCAAGTTACAATTAGATAAGATGCCAAGGAGCTTAGTCCAGAAGCAATTCCTTTCTTTCTTGGTATTGGGGGCATAGAGGTTAAGAATTATCCAAGAATCATTGCTTTGGATGTGAAATACATTACAAAGAAGAGCATTAGTTGAGCTGTAAAGAGTAATTAATTTGAAAGCTCTAAGGTTAGGACACCACCTGAAGCTCCATCTGAATCAGAAGCTTCGCAACCAAAATTTTTACTGAAAGATATCCTTCTTACCAGGTCACTTTTCATCTTAGTTTCCTATAACAATAGAAAGTCAGGTCTTTGGTCTCTAATCATATTTCTAATGAGTTCATGTTTGTGAGCCCCATTAAGGCCCCTTATGTTCCATGAGATAACTTTCATTTCTTACTTCCTAAGAAATCCTTGATGGACCTCTGGCTTCCATCTGCCAAGTTCCTTCTTGTTTCTTCTTGTAGTATCTGATTTAAGTTCTTTCTTCCTGTTCCCTTAGGGGGTGATCCAATATCAGCTTTAACCCTACTTCTAGTTGAAGCAGGTGATAGCGGGGGGGCAATTTTCTTCTGGTTCTTCTTTTTCTTCTTGACCATGCACCAATCACTAAGGCTAGCCATCGCACTATTATCTAACCTATCTTCCCAAAGGGCTAGCTGAGATGGATCAGTGTTCTTAATGAGGAGATGAAGCTTGGCCTCAATACCTATTGGGGCTGCAGAATCTTCCCCCTTGCCGTAGATGACCCCCGGAGAAGCTAGAGTGTTTCCAAGAGGAAGACACTTAGCTTGGGTTTCATCAATTCGGGCCGGGAACTCCCATTCTAGGAAATTCAACACAGTAGTACCCAAAAAAGGGACTTCCTCCACTACGGGAGATAACTGTACTATAGTTTTCGGAGGGAGATTCTATTCCACAATGGGACCCGTGGCTAAGGAGGGGGAGCTAACCCACACCTTAGGGTCATTCAACAAGACAAAGATTGTCTTTTCCAAAACAGGGCCCTCTTTAAAGGGGGGGAGACGACATTTTCCTTTGGGGGATCCTTCTGGATAGTGTTCTTCACTACTGCGTCTTTTAGGCTAACAACTTTTCTCCCCTGCGCCACAAAAATTTTGCGCCTCCATAGCATCGTCATCTTTCCCTTACCAGAAGGGCGTGTAGTAATTTTCTTGGTTTGATTAGGGATGACTGGTTCCACGATCTTCTTCTTTGCTTCATTGGGGCACTGATGGGCCTTATGACCTGCCTTCAGATAGAGGAAACACGCAAAGGGTATCATTTTGTAGATAATTTTTTGGTTGTGCACTCCAAGTTTGGAATGAAGTTCAAAGAACTCAGGCATGTCAGTTCCATCTCTCACCCCAATGCAGATGCATGCAAAGTTAAGGCGACGCTTGGAAGCAGTGATCGGATCCATTGAGAGAAGTTCCCCAAAGGTCCTAGCTATACCTCCAAAGACGTCCTCATTCTAGTACTCAAGTGGTAGTTCTGGTAGTCTTACCCACACTGGAGCTTGGGTGAAAAATGAATTGTTCAAGCTCATGCCAGAGGACCATCTCTGGAGCACAAGGGAAGAACGACCCATGGCCCATTGCCCTTCACTCAGAATGCTATCAAGGTCTTCAAGGAAAGTGAACTTGAAAGACATAAAGCCTTTCGCCATAGTCGTGACCGAGACCTAGCCCTTGAGAGCCCATTTATGCTTTATGAGCTACCTAACTTCATCAATGCTTGGTCTACATCCTAGAAATTTCCCTACCAAAGTAGAAGCCATAGTCTGAATATTGTGATCCACAATCTCATCTGGGATGGCTATCGCACAAGAACCAATCGCCAAATTCTGAATAGTTTTAACAGTTGGGAAAGAGGACTTACCAGAGGATTTAACCTCGAAGAGTGAGGACCATTTTGTAGGTCCTAGCACGTTTGATTTGGAGGCCAAAGGAAACTTGGCTGCTTCCTTGATTAGGACAGCTAGACCCCCTACTGCGCTTTTCGACTTGTGCCCAGTGCCAGGAGCAGCCAGATAGCCTCCATCTTGCTATCCGTGCTCCAGTCCAGGGGCCCGAAACTGACCATTCATGGAATTCTCGCTCTTGCATGAATTCAAATTTTGAAAACACCTACTCTCTCCGCTCCCATCGCTATCCGCTTCCATCGTAGAGGTTGAATATGTTAGAATCTGTCTTATAATGTTATTTGATGTAGCTTATTTGATTAAGAAATTTCTATTGTACCTCATTCATAAAATTTTAAACTATTTCTTTCTCTTTCCTTTAGAACTATCTTAACTCCTTCAAAGTTAGGATGATTTCAATTTTAAATATTAAAAATCATTATAAATATAATTAATATGTTACTAATTTTTTAAATTTTTTTTGATAAAATTAAATATTTTGGTCTACAAATTAATAAAAATATATACATTCTGTTATTACTTAAAATTAATTGCAATATAAGTTTGAACAAACATAATTTTATTATAGATAGCTATACTTTTGAAATATTCTTCCTAAAAAAATGTCACTAGTTATCACTTCACTAATATATTTAATTAATATATAAATTTATAAAACATAGAAATAACATAATGAAATATTATATGTGTGTAACTAATTTACTAAACTTTCATATTATTATTTACATATTTGTCACGTATCTACTTTAAACTTTACAAATATATTTAATGTGTCATTATAAAACTACATATATGAGAATACATATTTTTAAAAATATGTTTTGATCTAAAACATGTATCAAATAGTGTCCAAGTACTTTACTTTACTTACGTAGCTACCTATAGTTTTAATTTTATATGTATAATGATTTATATAATTTATAATGTCTTTGATATACAAAGAGTCCATGATACTATAAAGTTTTATATAATACAAATAGTCATATACATAAGGTGAATAGATATGATAATACCCTTGATAATTTTTAGCATTTAATATAGAGTCATTTGATAGGAATATTCAAAGTACTTGATTTATTAGAAAGTGATGAATAAACTAATCCAAGTTATATTAGTTCTTTGATATTTAATGTTAATATAAATTTATGACTAATCAATTTAATTATAATATATTTTCAACATATTTAAAATGATAATAGAAATATAAGAAACATAAAATTATTAATTATAATATTATAATGTATAGTTGTAATAGTTACCTCTATGGATTTTCAAAACTATTTTAGAAATCTATGTGCTAAAAAACTAAAGTGTTAAAATAGAAATTTAATGTACTTTTGAATAAATAGATAATATAGAGACAATATGGCCCTACAATATAGATATGTGTGCTCAAAATTAGGATATAAGAAACCAATTCAAATACTTTGTAAAAAATCATATCATACAAATCAAGAAATCTTGATATAAGACTCTAAATCATTCATCCAATCAAATTCTAGAAAATTATATATACAAATAATATAGTTAGAAAAATGACATATACTTAAAAGGAATGTAATATGAATAGAAAAACATTAATAAATATGAATTCTAATTGGTGAGACGAGCTCATTTAATAACTAGATGATAAGATTAATCTAAAATATTTTACAATAATACTTAGCCTATCTGCTAGCATTAATAAATGGGGAAAGGCTCCCAAAAATTAAGATTTTAATAGTAAACCATATCGAATGGCTTAGATATCAAGACACCTAAATTACATCAAAGCATAAAAGTTCATAAATAGTTCATAAATAGTTCATATAAAGATAGTAACAAGTTTTAAAATAACAATCTGAAACCATCATTTAAATAATATTTCATTGTAAAGATGCACACTATAAATTCTTCATTGATATGAATAATTTTGTGACATTTATTTTCATAGTGATTAATTTTTTTTATTTTCATTAAATTTTGAAATAAAAAAAAACTCTATATATCTTTTAATCATTTAAAAAAAATTAGCATTTTAAGCTTTTTAACGTAATCAATGGATAAGATAATGTTCGAAATGCCTTCACAAGAATTTTTGGTAGCACTCTAGAAGAGATCTTATACATGTGTCTCTAAGTTATTTTTAAAAAAATAGCTTGATCTAATAACTCCTTAGTAAGACTTGAAACATAGCTATTCATAAGGTAAAGTGGGAGGGACGTTAATAGTCACTTGGAAATCTAACTCAAGTATTTTGTCTAATATTATGTAGTGTTAACATTGGTAATTAGCAATTGTAGGGTTGAAGCAAAGAAATGATGTCTTTACACCAGAGGGTAGGTAGAAAATAAGACCTATGAGGTATCATGATAAGGGGGATAGACCTAGTGTAGATGAAAATTTGATTAAACATGATCATTTATAATTTGATCTACAGTAAAAACTCTGAGATATTTCATAGAATAGATGAATGAGGTAGCCAAGGTGGAAGAGAGATGTCAAGCTCTAAGTAGGAAATAAGAAACAAAAGGAAGGGTAGATTCCTTTGATATCATATTCTATTAGTAGACTAAGCGGGATTAATGCTAAATGTGAGTTTTTCTTTTAAGGGGCTTTGATTTTTACACTTGTTTATTGGTGTTTATGCTGACACAAGAATTTTGGAAAGGTATTTTATGTGGTTGTAATCACTCTTGGCTTTGAAAATTTTTGGTCTATTAATAAAAGATTACAATTATTACCTTCCAAAAACAAAACTCTGAATCTTCTCTTAATAATAGTACACTCACTCTTTATTATAAATTATAAAAGTGAAAATAAATATAATTATAATATTATATTAAAATATATTTATACTACAGCTATAAGAAAATAAGATATAAGATCAAATCCTTCATTTTAATTTGGAAACAATAATTAATATTAAAGTGAAAACATGAAATTTAATCAAAATCCTAAGACAATGCAAATCCTACTACTAAAATTTAAATGTGTTAAATTTTTCAAATAAATTTGTAGTGAATTAGTTTAAAATGTATATGAATAAAATAATCATATATATTTCACATCTATAAAAATCATAAGTTTTGATTGTGTCTTATAACAAAAAATTGTGTGCCAATTATATTTAAGACATTTTTTTCCCAATAATAAATACTTGAGAGATTTTTGTGATCTTTGGCAAAGATCTTTTCCTTAGGCATTTAGTCAATGTCACTAAACTTGGTTAGAAAGATTTCCTACAAACTCCAACATGTCTAATGAATTTCCAGCTGATCTTGTTGACATCACTACCAATTCAAATGACCGAGGTGATGGCAAGGTGGCAGCAATAAAAGGTAACATCGTGCATGATTTGGTAGATAAGGACGAAACCAAGTGTGATCGTTCCTCTCTGCAACACTTCGAATTTATTTCTCCATTTACTTTGCCTATACCTAATGGTAATAACCACTCTACAAACAATCTAAATTCATCACTTAACATTGGTAACAATGCTACCAGACATAGTGGCATCACTGGTTTTAAGCCTAAATCCTTCTTGGAAGCAGTTGTAGGTTTTGTTCTTACAATGGTCTCTAGTGCTCACTTCACCAAATCTTCCCATGATGAAAGCCTCACAAATGGTAAGCAGTCTGAGGGCCCTTCTATGTTTCATGTCATTCCTAACCATGAAAAGTTGGCTGAGATAAGAAATGAAAAAGAGAGATTAAGAAACACTGCCATTTTCTTCTCTATAGTTGAAATTGATAAAGTTCCTGCAAGGAAATTTTTAGATGACTAGTTTTATAACTATTGGAATTTGAATCTTGGTTATCAGATTTCGTTTTGCTAGCAAATACAAAGAGGTTTATTTGTTATCTTTTTTAATAACTTTGAATCTCAACTTGTAGTCCTTAAAAAAGATTGGAATGTGGGTAGCACCATGTTTTGAGCTCTCGCTTAGAATGTTGAGGCCAATTTAGAAGAAATCATTACTCTTTTGGCTCCCAGATGGGTCCTTATTAAGAACATTCCTCCTTTTCTATGGAGATTCATCCCTCGGCTTGTGGAACCCCTTGGAAAATTCCTACGCATGGATGGCTTAGCAAGATTGGTCCCTCACCTTGATGCTAGCATTCTTGTAGCCCTAAAACCTAGTAATGATTTACCAAAAGATTTAACTATTTGCATTATTTATGAAGTGATCTCTTGCCCTGTCGAAACCCTAGGTGGTTTGAATGCTTGCTTTCTTTGTAGAAAGGAAGGGCATCTTAGGAGAGATTGCCCTATCATTATGAACAAGACTCCAAAAAGCCCTAACCCTTTGAACACCCCCTCTAGTTCCAACTTGAATGTGTCCACTACTAATAAACCCAACACTTCACTTCCTTCATTTGTTGCCTTACAATCTTCCCCCCCCCCCCCCCCCCCCACCTCTATGCCATGTCCATCCTTTCAAAATTCTTCTATTACTAGCATCATAGATGCTGATGGCTTTCAAATTATTATGAAAGAGAGGAAAAATTGGTCGAATAAAAATATTGTAGCCCCTAATGAGCCAATCTTCTCCCCTCCTCCTATAGGTAATATGAGTGTTCATGGGCAAGAGTCTACCAAGCCTTCTACTCTCTCTTCTTCAATTCCTAAAACTCCCTCCATTCTAAAGCTCCTAGTTAAAAACTTCAAGGAAATTTTAGATGACTATATTGTGGAGGTCATACTAGCTATATCTTCTGTGATTAAAAACCAACCATTGATGCTAGATAATTCCTCCCCACCCCTGTTTGAAAGTTAGGATATCCCTACTTGAAAGAGGAAAGGGAGACCCCCTGGTTCCAAAAATAAAGGTAAAGGTAATAAGGTTAAAAAATAATACAGTTTTGGGTGATGCTCCTTCTATAGAGGATAATATGGATTTTGAAGCATCCATTTCTAAAATTTTGTCTCAATGAATTGCATCTCTTGGAATATTAGAGGACTTGAATGTCCCAATAGGAAATTTGTGGTTAAGAATTATCTTAGTGCTAAGTGTAATATTGATTTAATCATGTTGCAAGAAATTAAAGCTACTAGATTTAGTTTGGAATCCAATCTTAAATTTATTTTGAAAGATGTTACAATTTATACTAATCACCCTCAGGGAAGGGGAAGTGTGGCTATCTTACTCAACCCTAAGTGGGGCCCTCAGATTAAATGTTATGGTATATCTCCCTACAATAGAGATATTATTTGATTATGAACTATAATAATATGGAATTTGGCATATGTGTCATTTATGCTGCTAGTGATTATATTGAAAGAACTTTATTTTAGTCTTGGCTTAGCTTGCTCCTTAATATACCATGGTTATTTAGGTGATTTTAATATGATAGAACACCAGGATGATAAAATGGGAGGTCTTCCATTCTAGAAAGATCAAGAAAGAACTACTTGGAATAACTTTAAAAATGCTAAATCTTTATTTGATCCCTTAAGTGGGAATAGAAACACTAACCTGGGACTCTAGTTTACTGGTGCAATTTTCAAAAAGTCCAGGATAGAATCTATTCTAGGCTGGAATTATTTTATCTCAATAGAAATATCATCCTATCTCCATATCTGTCAGTTTTGGTCCTTCCCTGATCCACAATAGTCAAGGTAACCATAATCTTTTTCTCAATACTAATCTTCTAAAAGATGAGGACACCCTTACTGCTATTTCCATAATAAAACTTATCAATGATTCTCATTACCCCTCCCTATCTCACATTGATAGATGAAAGTTGAATGTTGCTACTTGGCAAAAGTTACTCAAAATTGTTACTCAAAAGTTTTCAGTGGGGTGGCTCATCCAAACTCGTTAAGTATCTGGGTATCCCCTTCTCTATTGAGCCATCCTTAAAGGAAATGTGGAGCTGGATCAAGGATAAGATCCATAACAAGCTTAACAAATGGCACAATAGATCTTTGTCTCTTATAGGTAGAATTACAGTGTGTCAGAAAATCCTTTCTTCCTATAATATTTACTATGCTTTTTTTGGATGTTTAATGATTATAAATTGTTGGAAATTTAGAAGGCCATTAGAAATTACTTGTGGTTTGATGGTAAAGGAAATAAAAAGATTCATTCTGTTAATTGGACTTGGTGTCATACCGACAAGCTTCTTGGAGGCTTGGGTCTTAGGGACCTTAATTTAAATGGTCTAGCTTTAGCCTCTAAATGGATCTTTCATGCTTTGGAGGAGGAGGACCCCTAGAAATTCCTAATTCATAAAAAATATTGGAAGAGGGTATCCAAAAATGGCTAAGTTTTGGAAGAATCATTGTCTATCATAGTTCAAGGCTCTACTATTTTTAAGTCCATTTGGAAAGCCTGGAACCATGTTAGGCATTTCATGACCAATAAGGAATTCTTGTATAATAAGACCCTCCATGGTGAAAGGTCCATTTGGTGGAACCTTAAGCTGGGCAATAAATCCCTTGTTCTTACCCAGTGCAACTCTACCAAGTTTTGGGCTAACCACAAGATCTAGTAGTTTGTTGATATCTTTGAAAAGTACACCCTTATTCAATGGGATGAGTTATAGAATAAATTTAACATTCCTATTGTTCATAAGAAGACTTATAATATGATTGTTAAGGCTAGTAAGGATATCCCTACTTTATGTCATGCTGATTCTGATAGGTATCTAAAAATTAAATGGCCTAGTGGTATCATAATCTTTAAACTTAAAGCTAAGGATATTTACAAAGTTATCAAACACAATGAAGATATTATAAAGCATATTAATAACATTTGGTATACTGATTTGGATATTCATGCTTGGATGAAATGGTTTGATTATCTTTGGAAAAGTTCTATTGATCCCAAAATTAAATGTTTTAAATGGTTGCTTGTTCCCAACAAGCTTCCTATTAGAAGCTCCTTCTCTAATACTAATTATCACAACATCTACAGAGTCCCAAAAATTGGAAGACATATTTTATTTAAATGCAGCTTTTCCAAAGAGGTTTGGTTAATGTTTGGTATATCTATTCTTGGTACCTTTACACTTTTTGAAATTATTACTGGATTTATTTGTAATCCTAAAAAATATGTTAACATGTTTTGGGATATTCTCTTAGCTATCATTTTGTGGTAGATCTGGAAGTGTGAAAATGAAGAAAGGTTTCAAAAAATACCCAAGCTACTTATTGAGTCTTTCTGAAGTCTCACTTAGGTCCAAATTACGATGAAAACTAGCAAGTCAAAGTTCAAAAGGCTACTCAAAGATGGCCATGCTACCTTCTTTGCTAACAAGGTTAAAGATGGGTACTTATGGAGATAGCACTTGGATAATATTAACATTTTCAATCAAACTATTAAATGAATCAGCAAGGAGGTCAAAAGGACACCCCAGAGTTTCACTAGTGATATGATCTATATGTTGAAACAAATTCAAGATTAGAAGAACCTGGTTCGGATGTAAGGGACTATGGGCTGGACAATGTGGATGGATACTTATGAAGATGTGTTTCATTAGTTGCTCCTCTTTCTCTTTCTCTCTCTCTTTCTCAGATTGTATGCACTTCCTCATTTTTGTTATGAGGCTTGTCCTCTATTATTTCAGATCCATACTAACTTATTGTATGATTTTTGAACCTTCTATACTTAATACAAAAAATAATAAATACTTAAAAATTCAAATATACAGACTATATTAGTTTAAATAATTAAAATACTATAAATACAAATATGGTTTTGGTAACATATCTTCAACTAAAATAATTCCTAATTTCTAATCTAATTGTAATTAAATATTTATATAAATTGACAATGATATAAATCAATAATATCATAATATAGAAATGTCATATATTAACATGAGTGTATGGATGAACCTACTATTACCATCATCTTTTTGAACTCAGACGTACATTACATCGATCCAATAGAAATTTTTAAGTCCTAAGTAAATAGGTCCAAAACCTACTAAAGTATGGACATAGTGAACAATGGAAATAGTCCTTTGATAAAATAGGAAACTAAACCCTACAAAGATATATAAAATTTAATGATAATATAAACAAGACTACAATTCAACAAATCAAATAAACTATATAATGAGAAAAGCTATTACATTTTAATATAAGATGTGTCTACAAAAAAATAACAATTCATTAGACAATGACCCCTCAAAAAGTAATTTTCACTTGTCTTTAATAAATGACTTAAATATAAAATGACAAAAAGTTCAAAACATGGTTGATTTTTATGTTGAGATGCACCATGTAAGGAAAAAAGATTTGATGAGAGCTTCTTTTTTTTCTTGGAAAAATCAATTTAAACTAGCAAATGTTATTTGGCACTCACAAATACCATTTGAAAATCATAATAATTAACCAATAGAAATAGAAAGGAAATTTGACAAGAGTTATGAATGCAATTATTTTTAAAAATCAATTTAAAATATAAAATATCATTTTGCATTCATGAAAAAATTAAAAATAAAATTAAAACATGTAATATCATTTGGCAATTATAATTATTGATAATTAGAAATAGAAAATAAATTTGATGGGACTTACAAATGAAATTTATTTTTAGAAATTAATTTAAAATAGAAAATGTCATTTGGCATTCACAAAAATGTTAAAAACCAAGTTAAAATATCTAATGTCATTTGACAATCATAATTACTAACAAATAGGAATAGAAAATAAATTTGATAGGAGTTACAAATGACATTTATTTTTAGAAATTAATTTAAAATAGATTCCTTGTCAATAAGAAAGAAAAGGGAGTAGTTACAAAATGTAAATTATTAAATAATAAAATAATAAAGCATTCCCAAAATAATAGTTGACCAAAATAATTGGAAGGAAAATGGAGGTTGAAATATTAGGCCCAAAAAAATAGAAACAAAAAAATAGGGTCCAAAAACATAGGGCTGAAATGATTTCATTAAAATTTTAAATATGATAGATTTTTTTCTCAAATATATTTTTGCACTCACATTCATGCTTATTTTTTGTAAGGAGTGGTGGAATTTGAAACAAATTTGTGGAATGTGAAGAGACATCCATTGAGGGATACAAGGAGACTCTCACAAGTTATTAAAAAAGACTCGTCATTTCATTTTCATTTTGTGTTTTTGGAGGGAGGAACAGATGGAGATTATTGGAGGAGTAGATTGAAATCTTGGAGTAATTTTTTATAGGTCAGATTTCTACTTAAAAAATAAAAATAAAACTTAATATAGTTTTATATTTAGATTTAGATCTAGTTATTTATTTAGATTTCAATGTAGATTTAGTTTCAAAATTAGTTATAGTATTCTACTTTAATTTAGATTTAGAATTGCATATAATAGTATAGTATTGCCTGTTTGATTTAGAGTTAGAATTACTTTCAAAATCTATTTAATTTATATATGTGATAATGCTTTTCATTTGCATTTTTTTAATTTACATGTTTTAAATTAGTTTTAGATATGCATGTTTCAAATTAGTTTTTGTTTTTCAAATTTCAAAATGGTTTTGGTTTACATATTTTAAATTTGTATGTTTCATAGTAGTTTTCCATTTGCATGTTTCAAAAAAATTATATTTTCATATTTCATAATTAAATGTTATGATTAATGTACAGGACAATGTCATTATATCAATGAAATTTATATTTTATTAAAATTAATATTTTATTTAAAAGAAAAAATCATAAATTTAGTCATTATTTAATTAGATTAAATATGTATTTTGTTTAAGAATTTTTTATTAAAAAATATGTATATAATATTTATGTTTGCAAACTTTGAAAAGTGGAATTCAATGTCACCATTTTTCAATTATTACAATCTATATGTTTCATTCAAAATAGTTTTGATTTGTATTTGTCTTTTTTTCAACATTATTCATTTGAAAGAGATTCTATTAATTTCTAATTCTTTTTATTCTGATTATTTCTATATGTTGATGTTTTTTTATAAGTTTGTAGGTTAATATTTGATTTATGGATGCCTTGAACATAGAATCAAACATTATTGATACTAGCTTGACTACTTCAATGGCCTCAAAAAATTTCTTTGGTACTAATTTTGAGAAATATTGACAAATAATCATAGAATCATGAAAAATAATAATTAAACTTGTGCAGACACGAAATTGTCATTTGACTGTGTTGAGGAATTGGAAATAATGTAGATGAAAGATGTAGAAAAATTCATTTGTGACACATCTGCAAAAGTGGACAGGTTTCCCTAAATGACAAAATGAGTCTTTAAAAATCATTCTTCAAATAAAGGTTGCAATAAAATCCTAATAATTGAAGAATGTGACATGTATTTACACCATTACTGATAAATGTTATGTCTATAGTTCATTCTTGTCACCAATTTCAAACATTTAATTCTTCTAATTACTTGTATTGAGAGTTATGTTTCCCCATTGTTCTATGTAACTTTGATGAAGAAGAGAACAAGAAAAAATAATTTTAATTTTATAAAATATGTCTTCAATGGATGTGGCTACTAAATACATTAATTAAGAAAGAAAACCATAACTCTACATATATGTCTGAGCTCCATAAAACGATATTTAGATATATTTTTAAAAATATCATTAACAAGAGTAAGAGTTATTGAAACATTAGCTTTTTGAAATAATCTTACTTCTCTAGTAATTGTCCGAAAAATTAGTATAAAGCATACATTTAATATAAATTTCCAGTTGTTAGAGTGTGAGAACATATATAACCGAGCTAGAATTAATTTATCTAGATGGAGTGGCTAAAGGGAATCTTGCTCTTTCTAGATGTAGAGGAATAATTAGAAACTATCATGGTGGAGGAGTTGATGCTCTCTCCTACCCCTTAGGAATCCAAAAAAACCCTTGTGCTAAAGCCAATGCTGCTCTCCACACTATAAAATTGGCCCTGTATGTGGAAGTTAAAAAATTATGGCTAGAAAGAGACTCAAATAATATTATTAGATGTATCAAAGGGGTTCTTCATCCCATCTAGAAAATTGCAAACATAATTGAAGAAATCGATAAAATAGTTGGTAAATTTGAATGCATTTATTTAAGCCATGAGTATAGGGAGGCTAATTCAGTGGCTGATTGGTTTGCTAATGAAGCAGTAAAGAAAGAAAGAGTGATGATATTAAATACTACTAGGAATATTCTAGTAGATGCAAAATGCCTAATCGATCAAGAGAGGATCCACAGAGGTACAGGTGAAATCCTAAGTTAATTATGGAAATTAATGCAAGTATGGGTGAATGCCAATGCAATTATGGTAAATATGGAAGGAATGAATAGATGATGTTCAACATGTCAAATTGATATGCTTTATGGGTTGTCTATTTCCTTTACCATTTTTATGGAATTAAAAGACAAAGCGGTGAACTAAAAAGTGGGTTAGAACAAAGTATACAGTTGATTGAGAAAGGGAAATAGAGGACACCATTTATGAGAATTGTAAACATTCAAGCTATAGAGATGGTGGGTGAAAGGAGTAGGAAAGAGCTAGTAGGTGAGGTGGACAAATGGAAGCAAAGAACCAAAGTGTGGGAAAAGCTTGAAAAGGATGGAATTGAAAATTATATAGCCAAGCTTCATGGATATGACCTAGTGATAACCAATCTTATGGTAAATTCATGGAAGGATGGTAGGGTCAAAGTGGATGCATTGTTGTATCAAATTACTTTGGAGGTCATCACCTATGTCACCAAAATTCTAGATGAGAAGTTAAAGTTCTTTAGAGATAAAAAGGTGTCTGTGAATGCAGTTAAGGATTTCACCAAGAATATGGAAGAGAAAAAGGAACTGGTGAAATATGAGACTTACTATGAGATGGACTCAATTAAGAAGCTCTAGAGGTATGTGTTGAGGGCCATTATTGAGGATATATCTTTGGATACTAGATTTGATAGGGTTAGAACTCATCATTTTCTTTTACTTAATCATTTTCATTATGGGGTAAAGGTTTCCTTTTCATTTTATTTGTATTCTTCCATTCACAAGAGCATTTCAAGGCACAAGAAGAAATCTACTTCTAACTTGGCCCTGCATAATGGTTTACTGCTCTTGATCTATGAACATTTTAAGGCTCAATCTAGGAGTAAAACCCTAGCTCATGTAGGGGCTGCCTCTAAGGAGATGGGGAGTTCAAACTTCTCCTCAGATACAAAAGAGGTTCATAGTATAAGCTCAAAGGAGGAGGAAGGTCATCTCTCATCTGGAAAGAAGGAAGGGCAAAAGGATAAGGAAACACCTACTTCAACTAAGGTTCTCTGTAGGAAAAGCCCTAGGGACCTTGGGCGCAAAACTGCTAGTTAGGGGGAAGAAGAATATAATGAAGAAGGTGAAGACATGGATACAGATGAGGAGAATAAGGGTGAGGAAGATGAAGATAGAGAGGAGCTAGTTGAAAACCCTAGAAAGAAGTAGAGGAGGATGAAAGAGGAGGACATACAATTAGAGGGGAAAATTGTTTTTGGTCTAGAGATTTTTGTATTTCCTCCCTCTACAAGTCCCCCATAGAAGCATGAAAAGGAGAAAATAGAGGAAGGAAGTGGTGAGGTGGTTATAAAAGATAGGCATATGGCTTGGAAAAATTTCAATGTCAAAACTTCAAAGATGGGGATTGTGAGAGAAGTCATGAATCCCAAAATCCTTGAAGAAATGGAGGGAAAGATCTAGATGGAGGAACCGATTGATCTAATGCTGGTGATCATCACTAACAATGTGAGGGAAGTGGGATTGAACCTGCTTAACAATGCAAGAAATAGGATGATAGATAATTTTAGATAAATTAAAGGGTCGTTTCATGAATTGGAGAAGGTTAATGAAAGAATGGGTTAGTTGGAAATCCAGGGGAAGAAATTTGAGAAAGGGAATCTAATAGATCAGGAGGATTCTATCAGGTTGGTTTTAAAAAGGACAAAATTTTTGGAGACTTACAATCATAACATGGCTAACTACATTATCTCTATTCTGAACTCTCTCAATTAAAATATTATTACTCTTGCTAGAAGGCTAAGGGAAAAAACAAAGATTAAGACATGATGGATGAGAAAACCATCACAGACATAATCCATAGATAGTTGGACTGGACCTACTTGAAGCATTAGGAGCAAATGGCTAAGGAGTGTCATAAAACCTATGAAGTGGCGAAAACTATGTAGGACCTTGAAAGGAAGGCGAAAGAGTAAGTAAAGGATTATCAATTTCTATCTTTTGGCCTTTTTCTTTCTATAGGTTTTTGGTTTGGCTTTTTGCCTGTCTTCCGATCTGGCCTTTTTGTTGGCTTTAATTCTACTTCTGGGAATTTTTTGTTTTATTTATAGCCCTCTAATATGTAACAACTTTTGGGTTTCAGGATCCATGTAAAACCTATTTTTTTTATCATAAACAAAATTTATTTTTAGATAGAAATACCCAAATTCACTCATTTAGATAAGTCTTCTTGGAAGGTAACACAACTTTGCACTTTTACCTGGCAATGATAGATTGGATCTCCCTGCCCCATTCTTGATTATGAAGTATTTTACATGTGATGATAGATTTAACCCTTACCACACCTATCACTTTCACTTGCTAAATTTCCTTTTTAATGGGGAGAAAATCAATGTCTCATTCTTTCTATTATCTTCTTTAAAAGGTAGTATTGACAATGCAGAGAAGCCACTGCTCAATCAGGGGCTAATATATATGTTATACCATCACATATTTTCTCAGAATCTAACCTTTAGTAAGACCCTGATTCAAGGGGGAGAGTTGGTAAGGACAATCTTGACTGTTAAAATTGATGAAATTAATTTAGCCTTTTATTTGAACCATAGTCGAGAAGGCCCTAATCCTAGGACCCAAAAAGAGACCAATGCTAGTCTGTCGAGCCCTAGAATTGGCCCTAAAACATCCCTTAAAGAATCCATTTCTATTGAAACTCCTTCTAAGAGAAAGAATCCCACTCTAGAGTAGTTAATGCCCACCCTTAACTCAAGCAAGATAGAAAGAGACATCATTGATATTGGTAAATAGGCACTGTAGATAGGGAAAGCAAGGATAAGACAACCATGATGATGGGTAATTACTAAGATACAACCCCTATAGAGAAAAGGTATTAATAGCTCTAAAGGTAAAAATAATAAAATTAGTAGGAAGATGAGAAGAAGGACAAATCTCTTTCTATGGAGGAATTAAAATTCCTTGAGGCAAAAACTAAAGCAGAGGATGACACTAAGAATGAGAACACATATGATGCATGCTTAGGAAGAGGATGCAAGGTATGATGGAAAGGACGAGGATGTGAAATGATTGAATAGGAGGCCATAATTGAAATTGACATGGGAGGGGGCACTAAGGACTAGATTAAGCCTATGGAGTTCAATTTTTAGATACAGGATGACCAGAGCCACAAGGATGAAGAGAAGAATAGGAATATAGAAATGGAAACCCTTATGAACAGGGATAAAGAGTTAGAAAAAAAAAATCTAGTAAAATAAATTCTATAAATAGAAAAATAGATTCCTTGGATAAAATGTATAAATAGACCATTGAAACACTCTTGAGTTGGGGGTCTTCAGTGGGCTTTAGAGTCCAAAGGGAGCTAAAGGAGAAAATGGTCTTTGGTGTGGTTAGTAGAAAAAGTAAAATGTGGAAGATAAAGGAAGTAGAAACTAAAGAAATGGAAAAGGAGCATGAATAGGATGCCAAAGATGTCACTAATTGGCAAGGGGATCTATCCAAGGCAATCAAAGACTAGAATGTTATTAAGAATGTTTAATTTTTTTCTATTTTTTGTTTCTTTTGATCATCTACTGTACAAGTATTAAAGACTTTAAAAGTAGTTTGAAGCTCAAGATATTTTACTACACTTTAAACTTACATGCTACTTTTAAGTTTACTAAGTTTCCGATGGATAAGAACTCATGTTATATAATATTTTATGCTATAAAAACTATGTTTTATGCAGATAATTTATATGGATTCCTATCTCTTTAATTGATCTATCTGTCTACATATTTTTACTAGTTTTAGCGTAATGCTATCTTTTATCAATTTTAATCCTACTCCAATGATGAGTATTCATAGTTCTCATAAATTTGGTTAGTGTTTTGATATTTTTGTGGGAATGTTTTTCTCTTTGATGGTTTAGGACATTATGGAAAACTAGTTGGCTATAATGGTCAAGGGCTTGCCATTCTTGTATTTGTAACATCATGTTCAGGACCTTCATTGTATCTCCTTTATTAAAAATATCTCAAAGAACCCAGTGATGCACTCTAAGACTAAGTACACAACCATAAATTATTAGTTTCTTAGAGAACATGTTCAAGGAAAGGAAGTAATGTTGGAATATGTGTCAAGTAAGGAATAGGTGGGAGACATATTCATTAAACAATTTTCTAATGATATATTTGAATATCTAATAGTAAGGTTGGGGGCCATTCCCCTACCTAGGTTGAATTGGAAAATAATGAAATTACATCAATTCAAATGTATTCATTCAAAATGTCTATGCTTTCAATATATGTTTAGAGGCTACTCCTTAAGGGGAGTAATTGTAGTAATTATTCATAATCTAGAATTTGCAAAATTGATAAGGAGTTTGTATTAGAACATTTATTATCATTTTCAAAGGGGGAGAAAATTTGCTGACAAAGGAAGAGATGTATAGGAGTGAATTCTAGAATGAATGGGAGAATATGAAGAAGTGATTGTTTTTGAACAATTTTATGCATAATGTGAGAGAATAAAAGTATAGAAAACACTGCCACCAATGTCGAAGGGTGAGATTGTTGGCACAAATTTGATTGCATGATGATTAATTATTATGTTGTTGATAATGTCAACTATTGACCTACTCTTCCTCTAGTATATTTCCTAGTGTAAACATAATGAGAAACATGTTATTAATGAGTTTTAGTAGTTGAGAGAGTATTGGGGATGTGTTCGATAGTCAATGTTATGAGCACTACCATTAAAGTGAATATATGTATGATCGAGTGAATTAATAGTGAAAATTATAGAATAGTTAGTGAAAAATGATAGGTGACATGAATGGTTTCTCAAATCTACACCAAATGAAGTGGACAAATCTTAGGATAATAGAGGGACAATAATCAATTTGATATAATTATAACTTTAATTGATTACTATGATCTATAAAGATGTATTATCACAGAAATGTGATTAGTGAAGAAGTGCTAGAGTGAATGAACAGGTTAAACAAAATGTGTGCTTTAGTTAAAACCAATACATTGATGATTAATGAATGATGCTAAGGTTGCAATTGATTCAAATGTTTCATTCATAATTAGGTGGAAAGGATTCACAACTAATATTGATGATCTAGAATCATTATTTGATGATAATATATGAAGATGATTCTAGAAAAAAAGGGTGTATGGTCAAAACATGTTTGACCTCTAGTAGAAAATTCTATGAATTAGTTGTAATAATTTAAATGTATTTTGTGGTTTAAGATTGGCCTTATGGTATTTGTAATTGAGTGGGATATTTGAAATACTTATTGATTCAAATACTAGGTCTTGATTAAGGAAGTGGACTTGAAGGTCATATATATACTAGTAAAGGCTAAACAACTCGTTATTGTTGATCATGGTCAAGAAAATTCAATAAATAAGTGCAAGTTGTAATGAAACTAGGATAGACTTCAGTGTGTTGTGAAGTGCATTTGAGCTTGACTAGAGGTAGTGATATTGTACACATGATTAACAGTTACAATAGCCAAAATCCCATAATTGGGTGTATCCTAATAGGTCCCTTTTTGTTAATCCTTTAACAATGTGATACTTTAACTAGTGGTTAAAGTCCTTTAACTAGGATACTCGTAATAGGGGTAAAGGTAAATATTCTAAAGGGCTAGCACCTAATAGTGTCTTTGCAACTACTAATAGAGTCAAGTTCCTCATTTGGCATACTTTATATGAATGCACACTTTGTGGATACTAGTCCACACCATGATTTTTGTCCAAGTTGGTTTTCCCCAATATTGAGGTCTTAGTGTCAATCTTGTCAATATTCTTATGTGATGAATTTTCTCAATTTTTTTGTATTAAGTTGCTCTTGAGATAAAGTCTCAAAAGTTGGAAAGCTATTTATTTGGTAGATTACTAATTCTTCTCCCCACCCTCTTAGTAATCTAATCCCTCAAAAACATAACTTAAGATAAGAATAGAAAGAAAAACATAGATAGAAAAAAGGGAAAAGATAAATCATCAAATAAGAAAAGTGTAGAACTATATCTAACTAAGTGTGCATTTCATGGGAGATTCTAGATAATCAAATCAATAAAGGAAATAGGGGCACATAATCATAGAAGACACATATAAGATGCACATAAGACTCATATAAGACATTGGGGCTCTCTCTCTCTCTCTCTCTCTCTCTCTCTCTCTCTCTCTCTCTCTCTCTCTCTCTCTCTCTCTCTCTCTCTCTCCCCCCCCCTTGTCTATCAAACTTCTCCCTTTTCTATTTTTCTATCTCTCCCTTCAATGTTTCTATCTATCCCTATTAATTATCATTTATCACTAACTCATGTCTCACAACCTCTTCTTTTATGAGATTCTCTCTAAAATCTGTTTCTCACTAATCACCCTCTGCAATGATCCTTTTTATATATATGAACTATTATCATAATAATTTCTAATTAAGCTTATTTGTATAATGGAAATCATTATATATCTATTATTTAATTATAATAAATTAATTAATTCTTTTTATTTGTAATTTACTGAAGCCTCAATTATTCATTATTTATATTTTATTATTGCTAAATTAATTTTAATTATGTATTAATCTTGAGTAGATTCAAACCCAAGACCTCTTTGGTGAGAGGCTTGCAATTTGCTGTTGCATTATAGGCTCTTGTCTGTATTATTCATTTATTAATGTCTAATTATTGATTCAATGATTAATTTGAATACTATTTAATAAACTCTTTAGTTTTTAAATATATTATAAAATAAAGCAATTAATAATTATAGATGGTAAATATTTTGAAATATATTTAGTTCAATAATCATTATCCATTATTTAATGTCAACTTTCACAATTAGAAGGGGATATTACACCCCTATTCACTATCTTCCTTCCCTAATCATACTATCTCTTCTTCTTATTTATCCTCTATGCCTAACTAACTTCTCTTACCATTTTCCCATACTCCCATTCACTCCCCATACAATTATACAAAAATATTGTTTACTCCACCAAAATATTATCCAAACATCTAAACACATTTCTTTTGGATGTTGCTATATAATTTCACCAAATATATGAATCTCACATTTTGGTTTAGTTGAACTTTAAATAATCACATGTTTAATATTTGAACTATAAATCATTGTCAATTTTTTTTGGGGGATAATTTTGACTTTCTAAAACTTATAATATTAATTATAACAATTCTCTTGTGGAATTTAGAAAAAATATATTTTAAAATTTTTGATGATTCAATAATTAATTGTGTTGTTTTATTTTTTAGTATTAAATATAGTCTTGATTGAGAAACAAAATAATTAGTAAATGGAATAATAATAGTTTATTATTGTGTGTGTGGGTGGGTGGGCATGCACATGTGTGTGTGTGTGTGTGTGTGTGTGTGTGTGTGTGTGTGTGTGTGTGTGTGTGTGTGTGAGAGAGAGAGAGAGAGAGAGAGAGAGAGAGGGTAATTATGAAAAAAATAGAGAGTTTGTGATAATGAATGTAGGAGAGGTTGCTCCAAGATATTTACAAAGATGAGGTAGAGATTTATGGGGTAAAAGTACAAAGTTGTGTCACCTTTCAGGCTGACTTATCAGAATGACTAAATTTGAGTATTTCTATTTAAAAATCTATTTTTTTAAACATATAATCTAGATAAATTCATTCTAGCCAAGTTATATATGGTCTCACACTTTTTCAATTGGAAATGCTTATTAAATGCATGTTTTATACTAGTTTGTATCCAATTACTAAAGAAATAAAATTATTTTAGAAAAGTGACATTTCAATAACTCTAAATATTTTTTATGATATTTTTTTTAATAATATATGCACACCATTTTATAGTGCTCAGAGTCAAGAATATTCTTATATATAGTTTATAGTGTTTAAATTATATATAGTGTATTGTAATTAAAAATTTTTGCAATTACATATTTTAATACTTGAAAAGATGTCAGTTTTGACAAAGAAGAAAATGTTCAATCATATCAAAAAAATCTAAAAGTTATATGACATTTTTGAGGAGAGAGTCCTCCCATAGAATGTATAATTTTTCTCCTATTTAGAATAGATTTATTTTGAAAAATGTGGTGGTGTAAAAGAAAAAACATGTGTCACCTTTTATAAAGAAATGTGTAGAATTGGATGAATTTTATGCCAATAATTTAATAATTTTTTGAGTAAGAATTTATTCATTTTATTTTATTTTGAAGTCCCTTTTTTAACTGTAAAAAATATTGGGTGTAGTTCCTGTAAAACAAGTATATGCAAATCATCATTTTTTGTTCTGATTTGAAAATATCTTATAGATGACTTGTATAGCTAGTGAACAAAAAAAGAAATAATTATTTTTGATGTATATTTTCTTTGTTATAAGTACTCAAGTTCGACCTTATCAAAATTCAATAGGTTTTTCCTCCCATCAAAACTTCCCTTTCAAATCTATACATTCTTGAAAAAAAATTACATATTCATGAAGAAAATTCTCTCCTCTAGAGATGAATATAATAATAATAATTTTTTTGCTATGATTTACTTATTTTTTTCCTTCTTTGAGGGAGTATCTATTGAAATGTTGAAATATCAACTTATAATATTTTGAGATTATAACATATTATAACTAATCAAAACACTCAAAAATTTATATAATGATGATATTTAATCAGAGATCTATAGAAGGGTATTTTTAGTTTTCATAAGAAAAAAGAGTTTTGATAGAGAAATGATATTTGACAGAAACAGGTTTTGGTATCATAAACGGTGACATAGATATGTGCTTTTACCTAGTGGGAGATGAAAACTATCGATTTAAGGTGAGTTGAGATTTCAATCCTCATAAAAGAGAAAATAGAAGGTCTAAAGCCAATCTTTATTTTTTATTGTTCTAGGTATATTTGTTATCTATAACAAGTCTGAGATCATAGGGAAATAAGTTTATTTCCATATAGTTTTGTGGTGGGAACTAGACCCCTAATTTTTCAGCATTTTTGAGCACCTAAAAAATTATCTATAAAAATTAGGAAAATATATCAATTATTATTCCAAATAATTGTTAAAAATTATAATCCTAAATTTCATCTATTTCTAAAAATTTCATTAATTTACTTTATTTCCAAATTCAAAATAATAATACCAATTTTATGTCATTGGAGGTGAATAGTTATACTTTTGTTATCCTTTTCCTTTACAAAAAGATGACATAGGTTTGTACTTTTACCCTATGGTAATTAGGATGAGCATATAATGATCTAGGGATGTAAATAGAAAATGAGCAGAGGGAACATATAAGATAGAGAGCTCAAATAACATGAGGGAGAGATATGAAATACATATCTAGGAGAATATTAATCGGGGATTAGAGTAATCATGTGTGTATGTGTGCGCGCACGCTCGCACATGCACACGTGCATGTGTGTGTGTGTGTGTGTGTGTGTGTGTGTGTGTGTGTGTGTGAGAGAGAGAGAGAGAGAGAGAGAGATGGAGAGAGAGAGAGAGAGAGAGAGAGAGAGAGAGAGATGTAAGTATGTGGAAGTGATGGTGACAGGAATGAGGGGAGAGAGTGATAAAGAAGTGAAAGATATATGAGAGAGATAGTGTATAGCTTAATAGGAATCATGGCAAGACAAAGTGATAGGGGAATGAAGAAAAGAGAGTATGAGAAGATGGAGGCAAAGATATGACCTAGAGAAAAATAAAGGGGAGAAGACAAGAGAAGAGATAAAGAAACAAGGATAATAATGAGAGAATAGAATATATTAGAGAGAGAGAAGAGTAATTAGAAGGACGATATTCTCAAAAGAAAAAAAATGATCAAAAGTGATATAGATGTTTCAATAGGAAGAGAGAGGGTCATGGATAGAGAGACATAAAATAGATAGAGATGGTGATTCATAAGCATGAGGGGTGTGTGGTGAGAGACGTAATCTTGATTGAGAAAGACAATAATTAGGAAATAAAATAAAAATAGTTTTTGATTGTGTGTGTGCATGTTCGTGTGTGTGTGTTCTGTGTCCATGCATGTGCAGTTGTGTGTGTGTGCGTGCGCACACGTGCGTGCATGTGTGCATGCGTGCATGTGCATGGTTTTGTGTGTGCATGTGTGTGTGTGTGTGTGTGTGTGTGTGAAGTATAGAGACAAATGGTAAATGAGCAGACGGGACATATAAGATAGACAGCTTGAATATGGTGAGGAAGAGATATGAAATAGATATCTAGGAGAATGTTAATTAGGGATTGGAGTAATCATATGTGTTGATGTGAATGTGTGTCTATGTATGTATGAGAGAGAATGTGTGTGTGTGTGTGTGTGTGTGTGTGTGTGTGTGTGTGTGTGTGTGTGTGAGAGAGAGAGAGAGAGAGAGAGGATTATAAATGGGAGTGAGATATGGGGACCAAAAGTTATAGATGGGGGAGAGCGTGGAGAGATAAAGAATATATAGATGATAATTATTTGAAACAAATGGATAGAGGGGGATGAGAAAGGGAGAAAGAGAAGAGGAGGGGTCAAGAATGGCGCTAAGACATAAATTGGAATATGGGAAGAGATATGAGATAGTGCTTGAGAAGGATAATAAGGGCTTATGATACACAAATATGATAGATAGAGAGAGAGGGTAAATAGGGGAGGTGATTGTGAGAGGAGTGAGGGGAGAGAGTTAAAGAGAGTAATTAGGGGGTAAAACATGTGTAAGAGAAAAGTGTGTGTGTGTGTGTGTGTGTGTGTGTGTGTGTGTGTGTGTGTGTGTGTGTGTGTGTGTGTGTGTGTGTGTGTGTGTGTGTGTGTGTGTGTGTGAGAGAGAGAGAGAGAGAGAGAGAGAGAGATAATACATAAAGTAGCGATTGATGGTAATAAGGGGGAATTAATGATGAGAGGGAGATGAGAGAGATGAGGTAGACAGAGTAGAGAGATTAGGGGGAGGAGGTGAGATACAAGGTTAAGGAAATACTTACGCCATAAAATAGAAAGAGATGTAGAGGGAGGGGATAAAAAAATTGTATAGTACCCACAAACTAAATTATATTGTAATTTTAATATAAAATAAAATTATTTCCCTAAACCTAGTTGAAAACCAAACTACCCACTAGACCAAAGTTGAACACTAACCCTAACTGTAATTGAATACTATACCATATTGAACCCTAAGCTGTACATAAGATTAGAAATATAATCGAAAAACCTAAGCATGCTTCTATATACATACATACATACATACATACATACATACATACATACATACATACATACATACATACATACATACATACATACATACATACATACATATATATATATATATATATATATATATATATATATATATATATATATCAAGCATAGACATATCGAGGCTTTAATTTACTTTTACAAAAAAAACCATTTAAAAATTACTGCATCAATATCTCTTGGATTTCTTTATATATATTATTATATAATATAGTCGGCTAGTTTGAAAATCATCACATATGCACAACTAAAATAAAAACATAAATTGAAAATAACAAATTTCATAGAATCTAAAATGTTGCATGGATTTTGGGTCTCTAGTATATGACTTAAGAGCCTCTTGGCTAATAATAAGTATTATATATATATATATATATATATATATATATATATATATTACAATGAAAATACTTTAAAACAAGTGCCATGGTGTGTATTTGTTTGAATTATAATGTAAAGTATAAAATGAAAACAAATTAATAGTTATAAGAGAATAAGTTGAATCAACTAATCGATATGTTAATATTATTTACACACACATATATAATGAAGTAATACAATATTAAAAAGAAATATAATGTTAGCATTATAGGTCATACTCAAATATCACCTTGTGTTTAAAAAATAAAATTTTGATAAATAAATATTTAAAATTATTAAGTGAAAATTAGAAATAAAAGTACTTACATCAGGTTGAACTTGAAAAGATGAATTATTGTGCATGAATTTAAATGAAAATAAATAAAAATTAGTCATGTTATGTAGATTAGAATTTTATTATTTGAATTACAATTAGGATTATGCTTAGCTACAAAATTGATATTGGTAAAAATTAAGGCTTATAGCTTAATTAAGTAAATTATTCTAAAAATGTAAAATTGTTTTAAATTTTAAATTTTTGGTTTTAAAATTATTTTAGGATTTTTTTTTAATAGAGACAAATGTGAATTTAAAATAGATTACTCAAAAATAATGTAATACATTGTAATAACTCCATAGATCATAAAGTTGACAATAGATTTATTATAATGTAATAATCTATTATAATATATTATGATCAATATGCGTTTTGGGGTTCACTAATTAAATTTAAAATGTTGAGAATTTGTAAGTGGAAATATAGAAATTAATTGTAAAGGTTGGTAATTAGATTGAAATAATGAATTATTAAAGTCTTTATTATTATTCTTTATATCAGTTGAGAAAAAATATAGAACTAAATTGATTAGAACTAATTTATATCTTTGACAAGTAGAAAAATTATTAGTAATTGCAATAGTAAATCTATAAAATTAAATTATTGTAATTCTAAATGTAATTATCAGTTGTTTTCTAGTGTCTGAATGTAATAGGAAATTTAAATTTAGATATTAACTTGCTATAGTATATTTATTCTTTGATTTCAAGTAATATCAAATCTAAAATATTTTTGCCTAGAATGATTGTGGATTTACTTTTAGTTAGTTAATTTGTAGTAAAAGTAAGTATTTATTAGGCGAGAGGCTACTTCAATCTCATAAGAAAACCCCCACATTCCCCCCCACCCTCATCCAATCCGTGCAATCAAAAATCATTGTAAATAAAAAATAGCAAATAAGTAGTAATTAATAGTAATTTTTGATTCATGTATTAATAAAAAATAGCAAATAAATAGTAATTGATAGTAATTGTCAATTCATGTATTAAAAATAACAAATAGCAAATAAATAGTAATTGATAGTGCTTGCTGATTCATGTATTAATTAATAAAAAATAATTAGGTTTTGTTGCTGTTTAGGTGTTGTTACCATGAATCATGTATTAACTCCTATCTATAAATCATCTATTAATTCTTTGCAGAGAGTGGCAATATAAAAGCTAAGAGTGGTGATATAAAAGCCAAGAGTGGTGTTTCATTCAATATTCAATAGTATATAGTAATATATTCATTCAAATTAATTGGAATTATAATATACTATAGTACTGGCGATTCATTCAATTACAACATTAAAAATAATTGGAGCTGTCTATCCACATCAGACAAGTAATTGTATTCCATAACTATCTCTTTATAGTTGCATTGTTTCTAACTATGCATTCTTACTTCTTTGCAATCATTACAATTTGAAAATAACATTGTAAGTCTCCTCTCTCTTCATTTCATTTCATTTTTTTGTTTTCTAGATGTTGTCCAAACTTTGTAGATGTTAAATAGCAAAGAATTTCATATTTGGGTTCAAATTTTATGTCTGATGTTAATTTGAAACTATTCTTATGTATCTTTTAAGCATCAGTAATTCATTTCATATTTGGTGTTTTTTTTCATTAGAAATTTTTTTTGAAGTGATTGGAGAGTAGGAGATTTGGAAAAAGGAGACTAAGGGAGAAACTAGTTGGCAATCATCTAAACTAGGTTCCAAATATGGGTCTCTATGCACCTATTGAATTTTGTTTTCTTATTTTCAATGGGTGAAGCAATTGCATTCTAAACAATTTATTTCAAAAAGAGTCAATGCTACTGAAAACCATTCACTACTTACTCATTACAAAAGGATTTTATCCTCAAAAAGTTCACAATTTTATATTTTTCATGAATTTGACTTCCTTCACACTTGGGCTTTAAAAACTCTAAATATGTTTAAAATTTACATTTATCTCCTAAACATGGAACAATGTATACAATTGTTAAAATTCATATTATCATTCAAAAATACTTGAATCATTTTTTGGAATTATTTATATTGAATCCTTTAGCAAACATGCAAAATAATGCTAAACTATTGATATCTCAGGCACCTGGGTCTATTTATGTTTGCATATTGGACTATGAATAATCTATAGATGAAAGAATATAATTCTTAAAAAAAAAATTGTGGAAAGTTTGAGTCAAGGAAAAATTAGCCTTTGCACTTTGATTGCATTTTGCTGATTTTTTTTCATTCAAAAGTCAATTTCAATTAACTCTTGCGAGGAACTATGCTGCCCTGCAGCTCCTGTTATTAGTAAAGGGGTGAAACACCTTTTCTTTTTCAATTTCAATAGAAGAGAAATGTAAACAAATAGATTAAACCAGTCAAGTTATTAGTAAAAAAAAATTTAATAATTCTCATATTGTATCCACATCTTGAAAAAGTACAAAGGAGCTACAATAATTGTAAACTAATAAAAGGCTTGTACTAAAACTATAATCTGCCAAGAAGATATTAAAATACAGAAATAGTATTCCTCATTCAAGCAATAAAATGTGAATCCATGAGTGGATTCTCAAACATATAAGTCATTATAGTAATCTGTAAATGCCATAATGTAATTATTATCGTAGAGATATCACCTTTAATGTCAAACATAAATGTTTAGCAATCTCATGACATTGATCAACTACACAACATGTAGGGAGTAATCAAGAGGGTACATATTGATAAGATAAATAGTTTTCATGTATAATAATGAATTTCCTAATAGTGGAGGACAAATGCAACACCTTTGTCCAAAAAATATGATTCAAACATTAGCTTATTTAATATTTGGATAAAATTTGTGAGAGTGAAGTAGTAATTTATTTTACAATGTGTTAGAATGTGTTTTCTTCATAGACATTTTGATACCAAATCTTATCCTATAGCCCTAATAGTTATTATGGCTATGACTCAAATCACAGTTTGGTGAGGTTTTCAATAATATTTTTGTTAGTGTTTAGATAGAGTGAATATTAGGGTTATAGTTAACGGTATGGTTATAATTAAGGTTAGATAATACTTAGGATTCAAGTAGGGATGAGAATTTATCAACCTCTAAAAAGTAATGAATGGTATAATTTTCTTGGCATCTCTCTAACATAGGAAAACTTATATTAATCTTCTTTTTATTGACATTAGCAAGAAATATATTGTTTTTCATATTTAAACAAGGAAAGAACTCTGGCTCTTGAATTAGATATATTTCACAATTCACGGTTGTATATTTTATTAAATATATAGTTGTGAAATATATTGTATATTAGCTCATATTTGTCACAACTATGATCATCTTGTCAGAATAAACCAACAATGAGATCCCCAAACCTTCGATAGAATTACAAGTGAAAATGAAGGCTAATAAAAGGAAGAAGAAGATAGTGAGAGAGTCGTTCAAGTTTTATATCTTCAAGGTGTGGAAACAAGTCCATGCTGATGTGGGGATTTCAAACAAGGAAATGTTCATCATGGAAAATGTGATCAATGATGTGTTTGATAGGCTAAGCAATGAAGCATACGAATTGGCCAAGTATGCCAAGAAGAATATGGTCACTTCGAGAGAGGTTTAGGCTACTGCAAGGCTTATGATTCCTCGTGAACTTTGTAATCATGTTGTGTTGCTAGACATGTTGTCTTTGAATTATTAGATGGGTAGTTTGATTATGGTACTAGACAAGTTGAATGTTTAGATTTGTTTAATAATGGTTTATGTTGTTAAGTTTGAATAGATTCAAACTTATAATAGCTTTAGTTAAAGATAGTCTTACAATGATCACAATCACATTCACGTGAAGAAATATATTGTTTTTAATATTTAACCAAGGAAAGAACTCTGACTCTTGAATTAGAACCAAAAATAAATTAGTAAAATTAGTAAGCTACACAAGCCCCAGGTTCTAGATGAATAGGAGCTGCAGGGTAGCATAGTTCCTAGCAAGAGTTGGTAGATGGTTTGGGAAATAGGAGAATATTGATAAGTTAGGTAAGGCTATGAGAAAATATATTACAATGAAAAATTTCTACTATTGCATTAGGTTATAGAGAGAAAGTAAAATATGTGTTTAACAAATTGTGCCTTTTCTATAGTGCACCCAATGATGGGAAAGCATAATCACATTCACGTGAAGAGTCATAAAACAAGGAGAGAGATTGAAATATTGTAAAGAGTTCCAGAATAATATCAAAACTAATAACAAAATCTATAGGTCTAAATCCCTATCCACAAACATTAAAGAAGGAATAACAAAATTTGTAGGTCTAAATCCTCAGCCACAAACATTAAAGAAGGAATGGAAATACAAGACATTGAAAATGGTTCGTACAAAATCTACAAAATGCTAAGTAATTTTTAAAGAAAGATTTTTTTTTGTGTGTGTACCATTGATAAGAAGGAGCATCTGAAATGAGGAAAACCTCTTTCTCTGGATATCCTTTCTATTTCCTTTTCTTGCTTTCTACTAGGCATGCACATTCACAAACTTTCAAGTGAACAACATGTCATTTCAGCATTTGCTCAATCTAAGCATTGTTCGTAGATGATTAGCCTTTTTTAAAAAAAAATTCATGTAGCCATGTAATGCCTTGGCCCCTTTAATAATGAAATGAGGGATGATTAAATTATACTCTAATATTTTTTATAGCTAAAACATGTGGGAGAGTTAATCTTGAGAAACAAAACTAAATTATTCACAATTTAAAAAACAGCACTTTATGGAAAACTACTAATATGTGTTATGTAGTTATATCTTATAAATGGATTTTAAGTTTTTTTTAAATTATATTCGTATGCGAATATCCTACTTAAAGCTAAGGTTTAGGTTAAGTATTAATGATGTATGTTGTAATAGTCATTATGGGCTAATTTCAGTTATATCTACATTTTAATTTTGTATATAAATATGTGCTACTCTAGTCTGATAAGAGACACCCCCTCCCCCCCCCCCCCCCCAATCTATGAATTATTGAACATATGTTTTTTTTCTTTTTTCCTATTAGCATTTCATTTAAATGTTCAAATTGTGTTTTTTTTTTTTAAATTTAATTAATTTATTTTCTATTAGCATTAAAGTAAAATTTTTTAATTAGAAAATTAATACTCTATACAATATTTTCAAGGTTAAGCTGTATAACATGAATTTTTTTCATTATGGGATGAAAGTAGAAGTGTGTTCTAATGAAGGGGCTTTCAGTGGAGCATGGTTCCCTGTGACCGTAATTGGATATGTTGCCAATGCATAGAGGCCTAATTTCATCATTGAATAAAATAGTTTTATAACATATGAATGGACCCATGGGCATCTTACATATGAATTATATTCTTAATATATTCAGCCTTCTCCTCTAGTTGTTAGTCTACCTGAACATATTTTAGTGGATTTGGTTGTTGATGTGTTTGAAAATAATTGTTGGTGGATAGGTGTTGTTGTATATAGTTTCAAGTCTTCTTTGAGTCACCAAAAATTATTTGAAATATTCTTTCCACATACTCAAACTCTTCAAGCATATTCTTGTTCCTAGTTACACCGAGCCCATGGATGGGTTAATGGAAGATGGATACTAAAATAATGGATTTGAATATGCCATTGTTTTGTTTGTGTGGAGATCCATATTTCTTTGCAAGTGTATTACATTTCACATAATATAGACTATTTTTAACGAGTAAGATATTTTATTTCCAAGATTTAATCTTTGATTACACTTCTTCCCACCATAAAATATTTCTTGCATTAATTATTTTATATTGTCTACCTATGATTTTATTTCCTTACTTTAATATCTTATTGCACTACTTTGTGTCATTAAATATTTCTTTATTAAAATAATGTCGGATGTGTTCATTTTATATGCGTCTACACTTTTATTTTATTTTATCTAAACACAAACATCATTTTCCTCTTAGGTTTGTTTGATTATTGTCTTGGAATAATAATATCTTCAGGTTACAAATATTATATTATTCATAATGAAGTTTAAATTTACGAGGAATCTTTGAAAGTCTCAGTTTAATTCAGCTTACAAAGAGATAGGAGACACAAATTTGGGGTTCATTGATATTATAGAATTTTCAAATAGAATGAAAAGGGGTGAGGGAATGTATCTTCTGTGGAATAGATTGAGAACTTCAATACTGGTTGAAGCAGTTGCATTCCCTATTTCTCTTCAATCCATGGAATTGGTTTTGGCATGTTCACAATATTATGATGTAGATGATAGAAAAGTTAAAAATTCATGGGGTGTAACATTGCTAGATAATACACCTAAAATTGTAAGAGAAGCATTCAATATTTCACATCATGACCAATATGCTATTGCTGACATGAAGATTGCCAATGATTACTATTCTCAATTCGACTCAATTGCAAGGTAATTTTTTAATGATGAATTAATGCATCAATAGAGTACCAATGTTTAAAAAATTGGCCAGAGGATAGCACAAAGTTGATTTTGTAGAAGAGGGTACAGATTACATCACTCTATTGAGTAGGGATTTTGGATGTCCTAGCTCAACTCGTTTTCAGACATGGATGCTTTATTTCATCCACAAAATTTGTAACAAAAAATATTTCAATTGGGCATCCATTATTAGCAACTACTTGCATCAACAATTAATTGATGTTCTTAACAACAAAAAAGTTGTATGACATCCTATTTGGTGTAATTATTGGCCATGCAAAATATATTCTAGGGTTTAAATAAGTATGATAGGTTCAAAGAGCTTTAGCCTGGAGTTTACAACTATTTTCTGAAATTGGAAATGATTGAGAGTGAAAAGCATTTTTGTAGAGTAAACGATGCTTTCACATTCAATATAGTAAGAAAAATTCATGATGAAATGGAAAGAAGAATATCCAATGAGGCTGCTAATGAAATTGCAAAATATGGAAATTGGTATATCCAATTTTGAACATTTACCTATGTAAGGGTATTTGGCTTCCATGGTTATCCATGGAAGCTGCCACGTTACCCTTCTGATAAAGTCTTTCTTTTGGAGTTGTGTAGCCAAATTGTTAAAGTGACAAGACAATTTGGGGATCGATGCTTGCATTTATTTAAATTTCTAATAACTATTGGTAATTACACTTGTGATGATCTTGATGTAGCAGAACGTGCAGAAATAGATGTTGCTCCTCTTCGAATTAATACTATTGGAAATGTGTGATATAACTCTAATCTAGAAAGAAGGATATCTACACTTGCAGAGAAAAGTTACAAACACCAACCTACTTTAGAGGACCACTGAAAAAATTGTGTAAATGAGAAACAAATAAGAAAAAGGGACTATTGTAGATTGTTAGTAGAGCTCATATGATCTTGCAAACTCCATAAGATTGCAGAAGACATAAAAGAAGATGGGAATCAGTTGCATCCATTATATGAAACAAAGAATATTTCTAATCTCCAAATTGATTTGATAGATTTGTACTCTCAAGAAGAAACTTTGATTGATATTCAAACAATGGATATCATATTGTTGTCAATAGAGTGGCTCCAAAAGACGTTTACATTACTTCTAATGCACTCAGTATATCACACATTTGAATATCATATCAAAAATTTCACAAATGCAATGGATTTAGTAACAGATGTTGTCACATTGGACACAACTATGGTTTCAGATGGAATTCCCAGTGTGAATAATGATTTAATCATCAATGATGGGTATGTGCAGGATCATGGTGTGCCAAAAAGTGGCGATCTGAAAAATATGTAGTTCTGAAATGCCTCAAAGAATTTCAAAATCTATTCCCACTTTTTTCCCACCCATCCTGATACTAAATGAAAATAATTAATACCTTTATAATTCCTACTATATCTTTCAATACCAACCTTATATGGCCATCTTTAAAACATCTCGAAAATGTGTTTTTGGCATGTTCTTATGTGGTTTTTACTTCAAGCATGTAGCTGACGACCTTTTTTTAACCAAAATTTGATGTAATGAAAAGGGTTTCTTAAGAATGTTCTTAGCTTTTCATAAATGTAAGTTTTGTCAAATTATGAGTTTAGTAAGTAATTATTACTTATTTTCTAATGGAGTTAGCTACAAAGTGCTGATTAACATACTGGTTGAAAAATAGCTATAACTTTCAAACCGTATAAGATTTGTGAAATCCAAAAGATGCGTCACATTCTATGCTTCGACTAGTATAAGAAAAAAAAAAAAAAAAACTTAATTTTGATTTTTTTTGAACTAGTTAAGGTGGTCAGACACGGGAGTTTTTTAATTCTGAAAATAGTATAGTAGAAAATTCATAATTCATTATTTATTTAGAATAAAAATTGCTAAAAATATGCGTCACATCCAGGCATGAGTCTACTTTTTATATCTAAAATTATATTTAAAAATATTATCATTTGATTATGATTAAGGTGGTCAGACATACACCTACTTTTTATTTTCACCCTGAAATTTTTGTTGTACTACATTAAAATCCAAACTTTTGACCAATCAAATAATTTTTTCTCCAGATAAGGCCTTGTATTTTAGAAACTATATTCAATTTCCTACAGATTATTTTCTTACAAATTTTTGATATAAAGTCTAGAACCACTTTAAAATTATGTGTCAAGTTGATATAACCCTGATTTGCTGATTTTTCACTACCACTTAAGGCCATAGTTTGGTACACCATGATCCTGCACATACCTTGATGACTATATAGGTGAACATGAAGTTTGTTCAAATCCTATTCAAGTTGGGGTCAGCAATGTGAGTTCTAATGGTCTAAAAAGAGATCAAAAATTTCAAATTGAATCTCCACAAATTGGTAAAGATACATGTAATTCAACTATTTTTCAATCATATGAACATGTGCAATGTTCTCTATCATCAGCCAAAGAAATAGTATTTCTTTTAAATGTGAACAATGAGGATCAAATACTCACTGCATTTATAGAATGGAGAGATGATTTGGAAATGCTAGGTATTTGCCTGATTTGAAAGGCAGTCAAACAATATAAAATTGTTCTTGAAAAGGTGCTTGTGGCACAAAAGATTGATGAAATAATATTAGCGGAGCTCAATTTTTTAAAAGAGGATATTCCAATTGTAAGAAAGGTGACAAAAATTCATGTTGATCAATTAGTCTCAATTGGTGTTAGTCATAGCAAATCCTCACTCCAAGAATTGTTAAGGGTGTGTAATTTGAGAAGATCAACATTGTTGAATTGTCATAAAAAAATTGCGCGCAATAAAAATTTTGCTAGATATATCCATGATAGGGATACAAAAGTTCATCAAAGGTTTCGATTGTAATTTTTTTGATAGTTCTTTTGAATATTGTTCCACTAATCAGGTCATTCAACAATTGTCTAAGTCAATGCAAAAGAAAATACAGAAAGAGGACATATATGTTATGATGCTGAAAAAAAATATGATATGTGATTTTCAGCCCCAGAGTTCAAATTTAGTTGATACTATTAAAAGTGTAAAAAATATTGTTTAGTCTGTCAACATGAAGCTCAAGTACCACTTGGGTCCTGACAAAAATATGTTGAGAGAAGTTGTTGGTGCATTTGCATGACACTATTCTATATAGAAAAATAATAATGTCAACAAAGTTACTTTTATATGCCAATGATGGAACAATTTATTTTCTAAAATCATGTATGTTTTATGCATATTCTAATTATATAATTTATAATTTTATATGTTATACAATTTTTAGTTTCTATAATGTAGTTCTCATATTTATTTGTTTGGAATGTATTAAATTTAAACATGTCATGATGTTTTACATACAATCTCACTATGAAATAGTTGTTTCATGTGTGACTAATACAACATGCTCTTTTTAAAGACGATGTGTATATTTTGCATACTTTGATAATTTAATACTTCAAATGATATTGCTTTGTTACTTATTTGTTAAAATTATGCACTCATGTGTTATGCAATTAATGTTTGTCAAATGGAAACTTTATTTTTTTTTAAATTGTGTGTTGTATTAAAAAGTTCATTATGTGTCTCATTCTATATTTTTTATTTTATAGATAGTATTCAACTTAGTAGAAAAGGGGGGAAATTTTCTTGCAATTATATCATTGAAATATAGAAGTAACAAGGATAAAATAATGCCAATTCTTATGTAAAGGAATAAATAGAACAATTATTTTCAATGATATTTTTAAATGTTTATATACTAATACTATCTACTCTTTTGGAAAATACATTAAAATCATATTTACTTATGTAAATTTTGTAGTCCTTTATTTTATTTAAAAAGCTAGAAAAATTAAAGCAAAGGAACATAGTCTAAATAGTACTTTACTTCTTAGTTTTTAGGTATGCCACCAAGATGTGTCAATTTTCAGTCTGAAGATGAGAGAAGACAATATCAAAGAGATGGATGATACAAAAAAGGAGAAACAACGTCTACTCTATAATGAAAAATGAAGAAAGAGATATGCTAGGAAAAGGCAACACATGATGGATATAGAAATGAATAATGAACATAAATTTCTAAGGAGTACAAGTAATTTACGCAGTCCAATTGTCTCTAAACAATATAGACCATCAAAAGTTGAAAATGAACAACTCTCAATTACATCTTTTAACTTTCCTTCTATAGAGAATGTTTCAAATATCTCAAAATAAAATAGACTATATATCATGTGAACATGAAGAGGTAGTTGAAAGCCAAAAACAAAAAAATTGCACTCAGTATAGTGTTCAATAAGATGAGCATAATGCTAGAGACATGGAGAAAAGGGTGTTGGAAGAAACAGAAAGTGGAAACATGTCAGAAAGAAATGTGGGTAGAAAGAATTGTAGGAGAAAAAATCATAAAGATTATAGAAGACGATGACAAGATGAAATGAACGAAGCTGAAAAAATAAAATGTCTCATTCAGAACCAACAAGATAGGCAACATAATGCTAGAAGAAGAACATGGAGAATATTAGAAGAAATACAAGTAAATAATAATAGTTTGACAATTGCATCAGTGGGTGAAAATGATTGTCCTACATGGAAAGGTGTAGAACCACTAAATTCTATGGATGAAAACATGAGTAAACAAAATGAAGATGTTGGTTGTGGTATAATGACTGAGAGGAACTAAAATGAAATGTTTGGAAATAGTTATCAAAACCTTCAAAAACTCTTTCGACGTCAATTAGATAATTTGGTTATGCCTACAATATGGATATGTGCAGGATCATGGTCAACCAAACTATGCCCTTAAGTGGTAATAAGAAATTAGAAAATCAGGGTTATGTCAACTTAACGTACAATTTTCTACTTCTTATTAACTTCATATCAAAAAGTTGAGAGAAAAGAATATCTAGAAAATTGAATCTAGTTTCTAAACTACTAGGACTTATCTCAAAAAAATAAAAATTGATTGTTCAAAATTTTGAATTTTAATGAAATAATACAAAAATTTCAAAACAAAAAAAAGAAGTAGACATATGTCTGACCACCTTAATCAAAATCAAATGATAATATTTTTTAATAATATTCTAGATATAAGTAGTAGACTCATGCCTCGATGTGACACATATTTTTGGGTATTTTTATTCTAAATAAATAATAAATAATTAATTTTTGACTTTAGTATTTTTGGAATAAAAAAATCTCATGTCTGACCACCTTAACTAATTCAAAACTCTATAAAATTCAATTTTCCATTTTTTTCCCTTCTAGTAGAAGAAACGTAGAATGTGATGCATCTTTTGGATTTAAAAAATGTTGTACCATTTGAAAGTTATAGTTGTTTTTCAAGTAGTGTGTCAGTTAGTACTTTATACATAACTCCATTAGAAAATAAGTAATTATTACTCACTCAACTCATAATTTGACAAACCTTACATTTCTGGAAAGATAAGAAAATTCTTAAGAAACCCTTTTCATTTTATCAAATTTTGGTGAAAAAAAGTCGTCAGCTACATGTTTGAAGTAAAAACTGAATAAAAATAGGCGAAAAGCACATTTTTATGATGTTTTTAAAGTTGACCATATAGGTTTGGTATCAAAAAATATAGTAGACCTTATAAAGATATTAATTATTTTCATTTAGTATCAGGATGGGTGGGAAAAAAGTTGGAATATATTTTGAAATGGTTTGAGATATTTTAGAACTACAGATTTTTTAGATCGCCACTTTTTGGCACACCATGATCTTGCACATACCCATATGCTACATGTGTCAGGAGTGTTATGATGGCCTAAAGTTAATCATATAGAAGAAGGTCCAATCTATAGTCAGTGTTAGCAAGAAAAAGGATATAACAGATTCTCAATAGAAAACAATATGGACCCAGATTTACACCCACCTAAACTTGAATATTTGACTCAAGTAGAAGAAATGTTAATTGCACATTTAAGTCCAATTCTGCAAGTAACACATGCAATAGGGGGTCAATTTAAATAAAAGGGACACACAATAAGTTTTACACAAAATATTGAGCATGTATATCAAATTCTACCACGCCCAATAAAAGACTTGCCTATAATAATAGTTCAAAAAAAAGATTAGCATGGTGCAAACTATGACTTTATAGTAAAAAAAAATTGGGTGTATCATGCTTTAAGGTATAAAATTGAAAATAAATTTTTTTATACCAATGTTAATGTAGATACTCATGCATTGGATGACATTGAAATGCATAATGATTGTAATATATTCCATCAAATAAAGACTCTTCATGTAGATGTTAACAATGAATCAAAACAAATCATATCTCTACAAAATGAGATGGATGAGGTTAATGATACACGCATTAATTATTCTACATCAATGGAAACAAGACCAGTGAATCTTCAAAAGGAAATGGAACTCATACATGCATGGGTTAATAACCCCAATATAGATTTTATGAGTTTGATTGACTGGCCACCAATAGGTACATCTCTAGTGAATGAATATGTTACGCTAGGTTTAATAGACATGGCCTTTCCAACATTGTTTCCAAATGGACAATGTGACTGGTTGGAGCCACGTCTATGAAGAGTATACCTTCATGAATATGTGAAGCATCTAATTTAGTATAGGGATCATCACTTTGCTAGACATCCTCGACTTAGATATTACATGGAAAACATGGTAATGAGGCACCATGCACAAAATTCCAATTTAGTTTTCGTAAAAAAAAACATTGAAGAGTTGCCAATGACCATTGCTAAGTTACGTGAACATATGGAGAATTTGTCTAGCAACCACCTTTCTAATAAATTAATGTTTTTTGGAACAACCTTAAGAGGTACAACTCATTTGTACTGGCCTAATCTACATGCATTGATGCCTAAAAAAATTCAGCCATTGGATCCAAGGGAGGCTCAAACGTGGAGGAGACAAAATGTTATAGACTATCCTCATATTGTTGCACACTACGTGCACCTCAGACATACTATGATTCGTAAAGAAATTTTGGAGAAAGACTTCAATGTTAAAAACTTTGGGTCAAGATATGAATGGAAACATAGGGGATTTCCACATGTACATGGTTTTTCTTGGCTTCATGGAGCTCCAAATATGGATAAGTTAGATTGGCATAATGAAGAATAGGTAAGAGAAGTTGAATCTTTCTTCCATCGTATTGTGCATGCATAGAATACATGGGCATGTAGCACTAAAATAAATATGTAGGCATTTCTACATTGAGTTTCATTATGTAGACATTTCTATAGTTATTTTTTCATGATCCTTATATTTTTGCTGCCATCTTTTTGTTTCTCCATTTAAAAGTCTTTGTTTTCATCAAGCCATTTCAAAATTTTGCACAACATCTGTGTCTCAGAAACACAAGCCAAATACTACAAATGAACATGGACTATGATTATGAAGAAATATTGAATACCATACAGCGACATACAATCTGTAAAGAGGGAGCATGTCTTAGAAAAACAAGGGCAAAATGGCATCTAGGTACTATCTTTTTCATTTTTCCTTGACAAAATTATTCCAATGAAATATTTATTGCATTGCAACTTTTTGAATTTAAATTGTAGGTATAATTCTCCTTGGGTAGTAACTAGAAATGGATCAAAATTGTATATAGACACAAAATGTGGAGGAAAAAAAATTGAACCTCAAAGGAACAATGATAGAGTCAACTCAAATAATCATTATGTCTTACAATTGTGGAGAGCAAATATAGATTGGCAACTAGTTTTGTTAGCACGTGCTATTATTAAGTATATTGGAAAGTATGCATCCAAAGTAGAGAAAATTTTTGAGACCTATCATCAAATTTTGACACAGTTGGAAAATATAGAGAATCATGATGACTTTGCATCCAAAGTCTACAAAAAACTTTTAACTTAAACTATTATTGAAAGAGATGTTGGAGCTCAAGAAACATGTCACATACTCCTAGAACTTCCATTGGTGGAATGTAGTAGAAGATTTGTTAATCTGAACGTCTCCCAAAAAGTATTCAAACCTATTAAGACAAAGAATGAAGATTGTATTGAAAAGAAAATAGAATCATTCATAGATTCATATATAAGAATACCTATTTCTATGGACTCCATCACTTTGATTGATGCCTCTAGAGTATGGATATATAATAAAAATAGAAAGAAAGATAATAAGTGGGAGTGTAGAAATTTTTTTATGATTGTTAGAGTCTATCCAAAATTTATATCTATTCCACCACATGTATCAGTGATGCAAGGAGTTCGGAGAGAAATAATTTTTTACTCGAATCTGGGTTTTCTTAGAATTTTTTTGGGATTTTTTAAAAATCTATGGTTGATGTGGGGGCCATTTTGACTTTTTTCAAGAGCTAGAAATTCCATCTTGACCTCTAGATTTCACTTTTAAAATATCTTAGGTGTTTTTAAAAATTATTTTGCATTATAATAACTTCAAAATTTCTTTCTAAATTTCAAAGATTAGTTGACAATTCACCTTCTTAGTTCAAAGGGTAGATTTAGGAAACATCAAATTTGCTTTCAGAGTTTTTTTAGAAGTTACCAAAAATGACATGTTTTTCCTATTTTCAAAATCTGCCAAATTTTGAAATTTCCTATTTTTTGTAGTAGTGCTATTTAATGAAGTTAGAGATCTGAGGAATGAAGAACTAAGAGTTTGAATTTGTATTGTGTTTTATTATGAATTTATTATTTTTTGTGTGTTGAGATTGGTCTGCTACATCAATCAGACAATTTTTTTGATTTTTTCTTTTTAGAATTGTTGTTGTATAAACCATTCTATGAAATTCAAGTTGATATTGGTGATGATAATATCACAATAGTTTCAAACTAGGAGTCACTAGATTATGTTACATGGCATGTTGAAAGAAGAGTGTATGTAGAAAGTAGTGATGGTAGTTCTGAATTTGGAAGTGACAACAATGTAATGGGTCCTCATAACATTATAAAGCATGAATGGGAAATCATTTCATGGATGAATCATGGTCAAACGATGGAGATTTCTAAAGTTGATATGCTAGAAAAAAAGGGACATGGATAGGAAACATAGTTAGTCGGAGCAATATAGATCAGATAAATATACTTCATATGCAATCAATTTTATTGGTAGAATGAGAGAAAATGGATGCACTATAGATCTTCAATGTGAACAAGAAATTAATAGCAGTAAATTAGGTGAAAAACAAAAAAAGGCATTTGATGTTATTGTGACACACTATAATAGTGGTGATAATGTAACACCCCTATATATGATAATTCAAGGTACAATTGGTACATGAAAGTCATTTTTTATTGGTGCAATCAATAATTTTTTTAAAGATTCTACACTCCTTGAGCATTGTCCATTGTTAATTCTAGCACCGATAGGAGTGGCTCCATACAATATAGGTGGTTCAACTATACATTCCAAATTGAAGATTCAAGTAAATGATTTTATACAGTTTGAAGGAACATGTTTGACAAGGTTCCAAGAAGAAATAAGTCAAATAATATATATTTTAATAGATGAAATGAGCTTTCTTGAGGAGAAGTTGCTTGAGAGTATAGACTCTAGGCTTTGTCAAGCATTTCCTCAAAATTGCAATCTTAACTTTGGAGGTATTCTATAGAAAATTTATAATTGATGTAGTAGAGAAACAAAAAAAATGTGTGAATAATTTTTTTATTATAGGATTGATAATAAATATTTTATATATTTTTATAGGTATCTTAGTCATTTTGGTTGGTGATCTTGGCCAACTCTCTCTTGTGAAAGACAAGGTAACATATGATAGTAGGAGATATGCAAAAATTCTATGGGAAGACTCCAAGATTGTGACTACATTGGACAAAGTTTATAGACAAGAGGGAGAGAATCTAGATCAAAATATGTTCCACTACTTGCTCACAAATATTAGAGATGCTCAACCAACAATCAACAATTGAAAATTACTGTCACGTACAACATGCAATATTCCAATAAATATAAATGATGATTTTGAAAACAATATTTATTTATTCTCTACAAATGATAATGTTCACAAACATAATTGAAGAAAACTCCATTCTCTTCGAGAACTAGTTGTACAATAAATATTATGTATAGAATAGATAGAAAATATAATTTTTCTCCTTAGTTTTTTTTTTGATTTCCAAATATTAGAAGGGAAAAAAATGTTGAGGCAAAGAACAATTAAAGTTGCTGACACATATCATCATTTTGATCTACAAACAATACACATTCAGGAAATAATAAATTATCTATCTTTTAAAACACATCTTTTAGAAATAGGGTTGTTGAAATTTTATCCACCAACTCTTCAAAATTTTGGTCACTTCTACCAAGATCCTGATTTTTCGCATTTGGTTTGCTATGAAGACTATGACCCCATAGAGCTTTATTTTGTTCATACAAAGGTTTGGATTGAGCAATATCCTTATCCAATGGACTCTATAGAAAATGGTCCTATTTGGTTAGAAACAATGCTTCGGTCTCCACAAACTAGTACTCAAGGTCTAGCTAACTATCATTATCATGGTCAAATTTTTAGATTGCAGTATGGTCGATTACAGAACATCCTATGGAATCAAGTTGTGTTAGATAGATGGGGGCCTCAATGGGTCTTCCTAACTCTACCAATCCATGAAAGAACAAGGAAGATTGTTGCAGAGCAAACACCTACATGGACACAAACTACTTGTGATTTTCAAAGAATAAGGCAAAGAGTTACAAACACATGGTGTTTGTGACATAGACCTTATGAATATCACTATTGGTTTAGTATTTTAGATCTTGTGGACTCTATTTTGTTTCAACGACACATTGTTCAATTTGATAATGATAGTGATTCTAATTAGAATATTTATCTCTCTGTTACTTTCCAAAAATAATGTAACTTTGATGTTACTATAAGATTGGTGAACATTCCAACTATCTTTATATGGATTATATATAAAGTTTATTAAAAATATTATAGTTTATATTCACATGTTTTATATATCTATTTTATTTTTACAAATATATGATTTATATCCTTTTGGGTGTAATAATTTGATATATGGTAAGTTTTAAAATTTATATTTTCATATTAAAAAATTACATAGATGTTTTCAATTGTTTTAGAATTTGTTATTAATTATTGAAAATTTCATAACTCACATTAAATATGGAAATAGTTTGTCATTATCTTTGCAGTTGACATATACTATCTTTTCGGTTGACCTCTATTATATGTTACATTCATTTTTCTCAAATATATATTCTACATATATTTTCCCCTTAATCTATGTCTCAAACTCAATATGATTATTATTTTTCAAATAGAATAAGTGCTATCTTTATAACATGTCTATATACAAATGCATATTATTTAATAGCTATAGAAAAGACCTTATTAAACTATACAATCATGATGCTTTATTTCTAAAGCCTTTAGCCTTTTTTCTCCAGCTTTTTAGTTCACATATGTTATCTTTTGAGTTGACCTATGTTATACATTACAATAATTTCTCTCTAATATACATTTTACAATTTTTTTCCCCTTGATCTATGTCTCAAACTCAATATGAATATTATTTAATAGTTGTAGAAAAGACCTTATTAAACTATACAATCATTATGCTTTCTTTCTAAAGCCTTTAGCCTTTTTTCTTCATCTTTTTAGATGACATATGTTATCTTTTGAGTTGACCTATGTTACGCGTTACAATCATTTTTTCTCAAGTAAATATTTTACAAATTTTTTTCCATTTATCTATGTCTCAAGCTCAATATGAATATTACTTTCCTTCTTGTCATTTGGTTTCCCTATATTTGTATTATATATTTCTTACTTCTTTAATTGATAAGTAATAATAGAATCTGATTCTTTCTTCAAATATTTCCATTTTTAGGAATGATTAAAAAATGGATTTATCAAACAATCAATCTGAAAATATTGCACCAAGTCCCATTCTTTCTTTAAACTCAGATGACTCACTTTAAACACTAATCAATAAATGTGAAATGTCTGTACTAAAATGTTGTTACCAAATGATTCAACATTATGAATCTACAATGTTGTTAGTAGATTATGTTTTAGATAATGATATTTTGTGAATACAGATTGTTGTGGATAAGATATGCGAGATGTTTAATCAAGTATCTCAATTTCCAAAATATTTGGAAGAAGTGCAACGCAATCATAATGAGAATGAAGGCCATAACACTATTCTCATTGGTGACTATTTTATAAGGTCATTGCATCATAACAATTAGTTTGTATTGTAACATTTTATGATACAAGTTGTTTACAGATATGTTTATAGTCTGGATCCATACCCGATAGAAAAGACCATAGTATTGAAGTATATATACATAATCAATCACATTTATGTTTTGTGGTATATGTTAGACTTTCATTTGCAAAGAATTTGAAACATGTATGTTTTTTCTTATATTTCATGATTAGTAATTTTTATAGTTGGTTTTCATGTATTGAAGAGATATAAATTAGTTTATACATCTTAAAAATAATCATATTATTGTTTAAATAAAAAAATATAAATAATCTTTACAATTAAGTACTCATCCACCATAGATATCAGATATTTTCATATCTCATATCTATGGTGGATGAGTGTTTTCCTACCCATGGTGACAATAGTATTTGGACCATCCTGGTGCGATAGAGTAATAAGCAACAATGTATTTGACTTTGGTGTAGAGTATATCCAATTTTTAAATAAAATTATGGGAAACAACGGTAATGATGCATTTTTAATGTACTAATATAATAGTATGAACTAGGAGATGTAACTTTTAAATTTTACTCATAAGAGTATTTTTTTTAGTGTTTATTTTGTTTAGTTACATATTTTTTTAATGTTTTTAAAACCTTTTTAGTTTCACTGATAATAGTATTTTACTTATCATTTATTTTAATATAATTTTGAAGTTTCAAAGTTTACATCTTTTTAGTTTCACTTGTAAAAATAAACAATTTTATCACTAAACTCACTTACCTAATCCAATCAATCCCTAAACTCTTAAATGAAAATACTGCAGGTAACCAAGCGGCTCGATGCAGAGAATGATGAATGGATGTAGTGGGGCTTGAGAATGGATAGAGATGTAATGTGAAGTCCACCTTCTTGAATTGTTCTATGCTATACATATTTTGATTTTCTCCCCCATCTCCTTATTTTCTCCGATCCTCCTACCCTCTAGTCACCTCCAAAATTTTTTCTAATCATAAGCATAACATTAGATTTCAAATTAGTTTGAAATTAAAGTCACACATACATAGAAAATATTTTGTTAGCAATTTTACATGTGACGTTAATTTGAAGCTCATTCAAAATCTAATGTTATGCTTTTGATTAGAACGGAATTTGGAGGTGACTAGAGAGTAGGAGGAATAAACAAAAGAAGGATATCAGAGGGGAAAATATAAATATCTAAACTTTGTATACTTAGAACCAATAAGCTATGTGCCATTGTCATATTTTAGAAATAAAAAAATATAGAAAAAATAGAAGGAGATTGGGTGAGAAACCATTTCACAACCATCCAAACTAGGTTCAAAATATTGCTTTGTGTTCACTTAATATTTTTTTAACATTTTTATGTGTGTCTTTAATTTGAAATTGAATCAAAATATAATGTTACACTTTTCATTACAACAAAATTTTGAGTTTACTAGAGAGTAGGAGGTTTGAGAAAAAAGAACATTGGGAGAGAAAATAGAAATATCTCAACTTTTTATACATCAGAACCACAAAGCTCTTTGCCATTGTCTTATTATAAAAATTAAAAAAGAGACATCTAGAAGCTTCTAAGCAATGAAATCAATATTTTCTATGTTCTGTTAATTCTAGAAAATTACCCAACCAAAAGGATAGAGAAACAATTATTTTAATTATTTGTTGTTATGTTTATTTCTTATCTTATCAATATCATGAAGTATATGAATAAGAGTTTATGTGTCTATTGGGTCCTTTGACACTTTTAGACCTTTCCAAATTTAGATATGATACACTAAAAAAATTAAAGACTGCCTATACTTAAAAAATAAATCTAGATATGATAAACTAAAAAAAAATTTAAAGATATTATTGTCGACCAAATGATTAATCTAATATTATATACTATATTAAGTTGAAAACTTACTTTTAGGAAAATTGTATCATCGTAAATTTTCTTAATAACTCTAGATATGACACACTAATAAAATTAGTGTTTGATTTAATTTTTTATGTGATATCAAGACCTAGATTCTATTTCAATTTTTTTAAATAATTGAATAATAGATTTTCTATTAAACCAAAATAAATGATAATAAAAAACCAAAATGAAAGCTAACAATAACCCCAATTGATTAAAAGGCCATTTTGAGTGCCAACCCATACATTCAATTAGGTTAAAATTTTAAGTCTTAAACCTAATTTTTATTCTTTATATAATCCTATAAAAGTTCAATTCATTAATTCATTACATAATAACCATAGCAAAAAGTGCACCCTATTACTGATTAAATATTGACCCAAATTGAATCATAACCTTAAACCTGATAAACCTATAAATGACAATGAATAACAATCATACTAATAATCTATGACTAAGAATATAGAGAGTTACAAAAAATGTCCGGTCAAGAATCCCACCCTTCATGAAGGTCTTCTGCTCCTCATCTTTGAGTTTCTGAAAACCCAAATAAGAGTCAGGCCCATTGGGGCTTCGGGTGGCTCCTCGGAGGACACTGCTAGCTTAGAATCTAGGGAAGTGCACGTTGTGAAATCTGTCAAGTCTGAAACCCCAAAAGCCAAACCCTCTCCCTGCTTCCCTAGCAGGAAGAGCCCTAGGTGCCCTCCCCCTAACCCCCCTACCCCTCATCCTAAGGATTCTAGTGAGGAATTGAATACGGAGTCGGAGGAAGTGGATTCGATGGCAGAGAAGGAAAGTGAGTTGGAAGATGATAAGGAAAAAGATAATGTCAAGAAGGAGGTGACCCCCTTGGTTACCCAGGGTAACCCCAAGAAAAGAAAATTGGACCAAACCTCTACCCATGATCACCTCAACGACAATGCTGATTTGCCCCCCAGCCCCACTGCACACCCACCTTCCCCCTAGAGATCCCCATTTCGCCCCCAGAAGAGATGATAGAAATTATGGTTGAAAAGGGAGGGGAGGCCATCAAGAAAAATAAGGTAAGAGCCTGGCGAAATTTCAATATGGATAATGTTAGTATGGGCATTGTTAGAGAACCTACTAAAATCTAAGTGTTGTGGGATGTCGACAGTAGCACCCACTATGATGAGATCCTTGACCCGACTCTTCTGGTTCTCTCTGACAATGCCTGTGAAACAGGTTTCAACTTCCTCAACAATGCAAAGAACAACCTGATTGACAACTTCTGCTCCATCAAGTGGCTTTTTCAAGAAATTGAGACTCTGAAGGACAGGTCCAACTAGACCAAGAATAGGAGGGAAGTCAAGGATCATGAGGCTAGAGACAACAAAGACTAGGTGGGCAGCTAGGAAAAAGACAGAAGTAAGGACCCCTGTGACAATCAGGAGGACAGAATCACCCGGCTAGAGCAGAAGGTCCAAAGGCTGGACTCTGTCCACCAGGTTGTGACTAAATAGATTGTGGACACCCTCCATACATTGAATGAAAACATTGTTAATCTAGGGGACTATCTGACCAATACCAGTCTTGTGGGGAATGTGGAGCAGAGCACAAAGAACGGAACCAGCCGGGAGGATCCTCAGAAAGAGACTAGAATCCAAGAAAGCCAGGGGGATCAGTTACATTTCTCCCCCGTGACCTAGGAGGAGGAGGCCATCCAAAAAGAAAGCGAGGCTGCATAAATCCTGCAGGGAATGGAGAAGAAGGGACACTAGTCTGCCCGCCAGGCTCATTTCCTGGCCTTTGTTTCCCTAGCTTCGGGCCTTTTTGATTCTGGCTTTTTAAGGTTGTTTATGTTTTTTCTGACTTTTTATGCTTTATGTTGTTTAATGCTGTAAAACTTTGGGTTTCAGGATCCCTGTAAAACCTATTTTTCAAATAAAAAACAATCATACTAATAAATCAACTAAAAATTATATTCTTAACACTCAACTAATTTTAATGCTAACTATACTTTTCACATCCCCTATGGATGCTACAAGCTATATACATATTATATATTTATATAATATATATAAAGAAATATGAGATATATCGAGGCTTTAATTTACACAAAGAAATACCCATATTAAAAAATTAAAGCCTTGATATCTCTCGGCTTTCTCTATATATATTATATAAATATATAATATGTATATAGCTAGTATATTGTAGTAGTATAACAAAAATGATGTTAGAAGATATAAATTACTAAGCAAACAATGGATTATAAAGACTAGACGAACAATATTAGGGTATATAATTTTGAAGCATTAATAAATAAGTTTTAAGTATTTCATATATAACTCATTTTCAAATATTGTCTAACAATAAAGGTAGTGCTTTGTGAAAATCCTATCTTATTTAAGACCCAAAATAAACATTTAAAATATTGAATGTTAAAATTGGAATAAAAAATACTTATATCTACTAGTTGAACTAGAAAGGACTAATCACTATTTAATTTTAACTGATTATTATAATATTATTAGCCTATGAAAAATACAATAAATATCACATTGTAAGAATATTTTCTATTATTAGTTTGTAAGGTAAAATATTCTATAAATTAATTATTATTAATTATGACAATCTTTGAAATATGTAATTTATTTGTTAAATTATGATATGACTGGACTGGTTGTGAATTTTATCTAATAAAGTTATTTGATGTAACTTATTTTATTCAAAAATTTCTATTATACATATTTCAAAGAATATTAAACTATTTTTCCTTTTGTCTTGAGAACTATTTGGACTCCTTCAAATTTAACATTTTTTCAATTCTAAATATTAAAAACCATTATAAATATAATTAAATATGTTACCATTTTAATTTTTTTTTTGGATAAAATTAAATATTTTGGTAGACAAATGAATAAAAATGTATACATTATATTATTACTCAAAATCAAATGCAATATAAGTTTGGGCAAACATATTTTTTTAATTATAAATATTCTTCTTTAAAACAAATAAAATATCACTAATTATCTCTATATAGAAATAGCTATACTTTTGAAATATTCTTCCTCAAAAAAATGTCACTAGTTATCGCTTCACTAATATATTTAATTAATATAACTGACCAAATAAAAAAAACTAACTAATATAAAAACTTCTAAAACATAGAAATAACAAATGGTATATTATATTGTGTAACTAATTCACTAAACTTTCATATTATTATTTACATATTTGTCATGTATCTACTTTAAAATTTACAAGTATATTTAATGTGTCATTGTACAACTACATATATGAGAATACATATTAAGAAGATATATGTTTGAACTAAAAAAAGTGCCACATAGTAGCCAAGTACTTTCCTTTACTTATGTAGCTACCTACAATTTTAATTATATATATATATATATATATATATATATATATATATATATATATATATATATATATATATATATATATATATATATATATATATATATATATATATATATATATATATATATATATATATATATATATATATATATATATATATATATATATATATATATATATATATATATATATATAATGTCTTTAGTATTCAAAGGACCCATGTTACTATAAAGTTTTATATTATGATAATACCCTTGATAATGTTTAAGATAGAAATATTTAAATTAATTGATTTATTAGAAAATGGTGAAAAACTTATCCAAATTATAGTACTTTGATATTTAATGTTAATATAGATTTCCAACTAATCTATCGAATTCTAGTATATTTTCAACATATTAATGATGGTTCTAGAAATATAAGAACATGAAATTATTAATTATATTATTATAACGTATAATTTTAATAGTTATCTCTATGCATGTTCAAAACTATGGTAGAAATCTATGCACAAAAAAAATGTTAAAATAGAAATTTAATATACTTTTGAATAAATAGATAACATAGAGACAATATGATCCTACAACATAGATACGTGTGCTGAAAATTAGGGATAAAAGAAACCAATTCAAATACTTTATAAAAATCCATATCACACAAATCCACAAATCTCCATATAAGATTCTAAATCATTCATCCAATCAAAATCTATATAATTAATATGTACAAATAATAGTGTTGAAAAATTGGCATGTACTTAAAAGAAATGTAATATTTAAATAGAAAAGAATTAAGAGATATGAATTATAATTGGTAGAGAAGAGATCATTTAATAACTAGTTAATAGGATTAATCTAAAACATTTCACAATAGTACTTAGCCTATCAACTAGTATTAATAAATTGGAAAAGGTTCCCAATAATTAAGATTTTAATAGTAAACCATAATGAATGACTTAGGTATCAAGACACCTAAGTTACATCAAAGCATAAAAGTTCATAAATGGTTCATATAAGATAGTAACGAAATCTAAAAAAATAATCAGAAAACATTATTTAAATAATATTTCATTGTAGAGATGCACACTACAAATTCTTCATTGATATGAATAATGTAATGACATATATTTTCATAGTGACTGAAATATATTATTTTCATTAAATTTTGAAGTAAAATAATTTTGTATATATATTTTAATCATTTTCAGAAACAAATAGCATTTTAAGCTCTTTAATGAAATCAATGGATAAGACAAAGTTCTAAATGCCTTCACAAGAATTTTTTATAGCACTCTAGAAGAGATCTTATACATATGTCAATATGTTTTTTTCAAAAATATGTTGATCTAAGAACTCTACATTTAGACTTGTGACATAGTATTTTCTCTAATATTATGCAGTGTTAACATTGGTAATTAACAATTGAAGCAAAGAAATGATGTCTTTACACTAGAGGGTTGGTAGAAAATAAGAGCTAGGTGAGGTCTCATGATAAGGGGGATAGACTTAGTATAGATAAAAATTTGATTCAACATGATCATTTATAATTTGGTATAGAATAAAACTTCCTAGATATTTCACCAAATCGATGAATGAGGTAGCCAAGGTGGAAGAGAGATGTCAAGATTAAAAAAGGAAATAAGAAAAGAAAGGAATGGTGGACTCCTTTGATATGGTATTTCATTCTTAGACTAAGTGGAATGAATGGTAAATGCGAGTATTTTTTTTAGGGGACTTGTTTGTGGGTGTTTATGTCGACACAAGAATTTTGGAAAGGTATTTTATATGGTTGTAATCAGCCTTGGCTCCTGAATTTGCTGGACTAAATTAATAAAAGCTTACTCTTATTACCATCCAAAAACAAAATTGAGAATCATCTCTTAATAATATTACACTCACTCTTTATTATAGATTATAAAAGTCAAAATATATTTATATTACATATATAAGAAAATAAAATATAAGATCAAATCCTTCATTTTAATTTTGAAACAGTAATTAATATTAACGTGAAAACATGAAATTTAATAAAAATCCTAAGACAATGCAAATCTTACTACTAATATGTAAATGTATTTTTTTTCCAAATAAATTTGTAATAAATTAGTTTAAAATTTTTATGAATAAAATAATCATACATATTTGACACCTATGAAAATAACAAGTTTTTATTGTGTCTTATAAGAAAAAATTGTGTGCTGGCCAATCATATTTAACACATATTTTTTCAATAATAAATACTTAAAAATTAGAAGATAGAGATTATAGGATTTAAATAATGAAAATTCTATAAATACAAATACAGATCCAATAACATAACTTGAACTAAAATAATTCCTAATTTGTACTATAATTATAATCAAATATTTAAACAAATTGACAATCATGTGAATCAATAATATAAATGTCATCTATTAGTAGGAGTGTATGGATGAACCTATTATTACCATCATCTTTTTGAACTCATTAGTACATTACATCGATCCAATAGAAATTTTTAAGTCCTATGTAAATAGGTCCAAACCCTATTAAAGTACAAACATGGTGAACAACAGAAATAATTCTTTGATAAAATAGGAAACTAAACCCTACAAAGATATACAAAATTTAATGATAGTATAAATAAGAGTAAAATTCAACAATCAAATAAATCATTTTGTGAAATAAGTTATCACATTTTAATATAAGATAGATCTACAAAAAAATAAAAGTTGGTTAGAAAATGATCCCTCAAAAAGTCCTTTTCCCTTGTCTTTAATAAATGACTTAAATATCAAACCACCAAAAAAATTTCTAAATGTGTGTCAAACCTTGACAAGGTTGATTTTTGTGCTAAGATGCACATACAATGGTAGAAGAAAATCTCAACATGGGAGTAATAAATATTTGATGAGAGTTACAAAGGAAATTTTATTTTTAAAAATCAATTTAAAATAGAAAATGCCATTGGGAGCTCACAAATACCATTTGGAAATCATAATTATTAATGAATATAAATATCAAAGAAATTTGAGGGGAGTTATTAACAAAATTTATTTTTAAAAATTAATTTAAAATAGAAAATATCATTTGGCATTTTGAAATATAATTAAAAGGAAAATTAAAACATGTAATGTGATTTGGAAATTATAACTATTGATAATTAGAGATAGAAAATAAATTTGATAGGAGTTACAAACAAAAATTATTTTTAAATATTAATTTAAAATAGTAAATGTAATTTGGCATTCACAAAAATATTTTTTTAAGTATTAGATAGCAGCCAAAAAGACTGGGGACTATCCCCAAGGTACAAAGAGGCTAAATAATCAATCGGAGGTTACCTCCTAGTCATTTAACCAACACCAACTTTAAACTTCAAAAAACAAGAAATGTCCATAGCCAAACTAACAGTACTATTAGTCCTTGTGCTAATATGTAGGGAAGACTATAAAAAAATCTAGCAACACTTAGACAAATTGCTACTAGTAGACCCATTAATTGACATAGTTATAAAAAGTTCACCCCTATAGGGTACCGAGTGCATAGACATAAGCATAAGAAAAATAAAAATAAACACCATGTACCTAGGACTATCTACCTAGGTCCTTCTCCTCTTTATCCACCTACAAAAAGTAAAGGGTGGTAGCCATAGGATGCATGACCTTGCTAAAAAATTCAACCAAAGTCTCAAATCTCTAGCATATACTAGTTTGATTATCTATTAGGTCCTTCATAGATTGCTCAAGTCTTTCTAGTCTCTCCTTACTATGGCTCTATCTATGGCTATTCTTTCCTTTCTTCCCCCCACCTTTGGGGGTTTCTTTCCCGATGGATGTGATATCTTCCCCACCACTTCTAGCCAAGGTAGCCTCTAGGGTATTAGAGATATGGGAGGGGTTAAGAGGGTTGGGGGCAGGCTTGGTTTCCTAAAGCAGTCTCTTTTTTTTTGTATGTTTGACATCACTTTTGTAAGAATTAAAGTTGGAGTCATGCTTGATGGGGGCTTAAATTTTTCCAATTGGCGACTCTTAATGGTTCTCCTAGCACTTTGCTTACCCATCCTAGTTTCTGAGTCCAACTAAATGAGGCTAATTTCAACCTCGAGGTCAATTTTAACCTTCAGGCCGAAGGTTTTCTTGAATTTCTTTTGGCCAAGGCTAGGGCTAGGGTCCAAAGAGACTTGGGGGTTGATAGAGGCTCTAGAGGGTTAACTACAAGTGGTAGGTTTTGGGTGAGATGTTGGATATATAGTTTATTCATGAGCCCTTGATGGAAAAGGTAGAAAGTTTTAGCCTCCTCATGTTTCTTCCTAGACTTATAAATACAACCCTTTAGTGAATGCAACAAAAGAAATAGTAATGAGATGTGGTCGAGATTCCTAAAGTGATTTAGAATAGGGAAGTGGTAATAATAGAGTACTTAGAAGCAGTCCTAAAGTGTGGAATACAATATAATCACATAGTAGATGATATCCCAAGGTTTAGGAAGGGCTTCCCATGACAACCCACCATGTATTCATATCAGCTCCTACTTGAGTTTGAAAATTTTCCACAAACTAATTTCCTCATTAACATTTGCTTGCCTCCACCAGTTCTTTCTCTTCAACCCTTGTAATGGTTTCTTCCAAGATTTCAAATCTCATACGATTTACAATCACCTTTCTATCCTTCCAAGTTTGGAATAACTATATAGAGACATTCTCATCGTGCTTCCCCATATCCTCCATGTACGGTAAGAGGTCACCCTCTTACAAGTAAACCATCATTGCCACATTGTTATTGATAGATTCCTCCACACGACTGGTTCAACGTGATCACTATTGCCAATGTTGTTGCCCATTTCAACCACCAACTCTTCATAATTCTTTGACATAGCATTTCTATAGGTTTGGCATTAAAAGCCAAGTTAAAATATGTAATGTTATTTGATAATCATAATTATTCCCAAATAGAATTAGAAAATTAATTCAATGGGAGTTACAAATGAAATTTATATTTAGAAATTAATTGAAAATAGATTCCTTGTCAATAATAAAGAAAAGGGAGCAATTAAAAATTTTAAATTATAAAATAATGATGTATTCCAAAAATAATAGCTGGCTGAAATAATGGGAAGAAATGGGGCTGAAATATTAGGCTCAAAAAAAATAGGAATGAAAAAATAGGGTAGAAAAAATTTCATTAAAATTTTAAATATGAAACATTTTTTTTCAAATATATTTTTGTAACACATTCATGCTTACATTTTGTTGGGAGTGGTAAAATTTGAAACAAATTCATGAAATGTGAAGAGACATCCATTGTGAGATACGAGGAAACCATCACAAGTTATAAAAAAAGGCTCCTTATTTCATTTTCATTTTGTGTTTTTGGAGGGAAGAAGAGATGAAGATTATTGGAGTATATTGAAATTTTCGAGTAATTTTTTTGTAGGTGAGATTTCTACTTTCATTTTATTTATTTTTATTTAGTTTTCTATTTAGATTTAGATTTAGTTTTCTATTTAGAGTTTAATGTAAATTTAATTTCAAAATTAGTTATAATATTCTACTTTAATTTATATTTCAATTTTAATTAGTTTCTTTTAGATTTAGAATTGCATTCAAAATTATTTAGATTTTCATATTATAGTATAAGCTTGCATGTTTGATTTATATTTAGAATTGCATTCAAAATCTATTTAATTTATATATCTGATAATACTTTTCATTTGCATGCCTTTAATTTACATGTTTCAAATTAGTTTTAGATATGCATCCTTCATATTAGATTTTGATTTTCATATTTTAAATTGGTTTTAGTTTGCATATTTTAGATTTGGATGTTTCATAGTATTTTTACATTTGCATGTTTTAGAAAACTTAAATTTTTGTGTTTAATAATTAAATATTATCCTCAATGTAAATGACAATGTCACCATATCAATGAAATTTGTATTTTATTAATATTAATAATTTATTTAAAATAGACAAATCATATATTAATTTTTTTTTTCATTATTTAATTACATTGCATATGTGTTTTGTTCAAGTACTTTTCATAAAACAATATGCATTTAATAGTTATGTTTGCAAAGTTCGAAAAGTGGAAGGCAATGCCACATTATTTCAAATATTACAATCTAAATGTTTCATTCAAAATAGTTTTGATTTTTATATATCTTGTTTTGACCATTATTCATTTGAAAGAGGTTAAATTTCTAATACTCTTTATTCTAATTATTTCTATATGTTGATGTTTGTTTATAAGTTTCTAGATTAATATGTGAGTTATAGATGCCTTGAACATAGAATCAAACATTATTGATACTAGCCTGACTACTTCAATGACCTCAAATGACTTCTTTAGTACTAATTTTGAAAAATGTTGACAAATAATTAAAGATTTATGCATGCATATAATTAAATTTGTGGAGATGTAATATTGCCAATTGTTGATTTTGTGAAATGGGAAATAATGTAGATGAAAGATGTAGAAAAATTCATTCATGACACATCTACAAAAGTGGATGGGTTTTCCTTAATGAAAAAAAAAGTCTTTCACAATAATTTTTAAAATAAAGGTTGCAATACAATCCTAATCATTGAAGAACATGACATGTATTTACACCATTGCAGATAAATGTTATGTATAGAGTTCATTATTGTCTCTAGCTTAAAACTTCTACTTCATCTAATTACTTGTATTGGGAATTATGTTTCTCTATTTTTCTATGTAAATTTGATGAAGAAAAGAACAAGAAAAAATAATTTTAATTTTATAAAAGATGTCTTTAATGGATGTGACTACTAAATATGTTAATTAACAAAGAAAAACATAAGTTTGCAGAGATGTTCTTCATGATAGGCATATTATTGATTACAATTCTTAATCATTGCAACAAAACTTACATTATGATTATTATTACTTGTATTGGAAGTTGTGTTTCCCTATTGTTCTATGTAACTTTCATGAAGAAGAGAACAAGGAAAAAATATTTTTGTTTTATAAAAGATGCCTTTAGTAGATGTGGCTACTAAATATGTTAATAAAGAAAGAAACTCATAAGTTTACATATATGTCTAAGCTCTATAACATGGTGTTTATATGATGTTTAAAAAAATCACTAACAAAGAGAAAGAGTTATTGAAATGTTAGTTTTCTAAAATAATCTTATTTCTTTAGTAATTGGACACAAACTATTACAAAACATACATTTAATATGTATTTCCTATTGGTAAAGTATGAGAACATATATAACTTAGCTAGAATTAATTTATCTAGATCATATGTTTGAACAAAATTCATTTTTAGATAGAAATATCCAAATTCACTTATTCTGATAAGTCTTCTTGAAAGGTAACACAACTTTGTAGTTTTACCTAGTAATGATAGATTGGCTCTCACTCCCCCATTCCTGATTATTGTAAGGACCCTCCTCGTATGTACTTATCAAATATGAATCCTCTATTAAAACTGGTATAGGAGATTGTATAGGAAATGAAGTAGTGTGTCATGTTGTGAATGTCCTAAAAGAAACTAAGATTAGCTGATTCATTCATGTTTTAGATACTTAGTGGTTCAAGAACTACTACATCACCTTGACTATTTAAAACATTAATTTTTATTACTGATGGTACGAACTGTTTTCACCTGATAATGAGGATGTTGATTTTGATACCATGATGATTAAGTTATATGAAATTTAGATGGTACCGTATGTCCTATTGGTGATGTTATGATGTTTAGGTATATGCATGCCTAACAATGCTTGTACTAGTGCTTAATCTAAATTAAGGAATAAGTTATGTTATATTGATTATGTGTTTCTGATGATTAAATGTGAGTAGAAATGAATTAAATAGTAAATTATATGAAAATTCATGTTTTCATTTATGTAACCATCTAGATAAGTTTTGAATATATATGTATGTGATTTTCTTGAGCTACTGATGTGTGCAATGAGTGTGTAGAATATTTATTAGTCAGGAAATCTAAAGGAGAAATGAAACTGAACCCTATGTACCAATTGTGGAAACCAGGGTTAAATTTGATGAAAGAAGCTAACCCTGTTGTTCATATTTTATTTGTGTTGTGGTTTGAATGAATGTATCATTCTGTAGTCAGTAAATGTTAATGTTTTGTAATAGTGTTTTTTATAGTGTCACTTGACACTTGTGAATTGTATATGCATTTTAGCATGATAGTTAGTAGTAACTGAGTAACCTAAAAATTTAAGCTAGATATGGTTAGTTAACTTTTTGTTAATCAGTTAGTATTGAGATTAATTACCCTTATTAGGAATAGTGAGTTAGCTCCATTTTGAGGGTTGTTAGTAAATCCTAAAATATTCATAGCTTTTGATAGGTCTCTAATTAATCCTAAAGGCCTAAAAATATGAAATTTAAGTACCCAAGGGGTATGGGTATGGGTTGGGGACATTTTCCACCCCCTTAGCCCCTTTTGTTGACTTTTATGGTCCCCCAAATATCCCATTTTTCCTTTTTGCGAAAATTGAAGTTCCGTCATGAGTTTGACAGGATAAACTCTACCCTGAAGTTTTCTTTAGTGGTGAGGTTGAGTTAGAAGGACCTAGAAACTTGAGTCAAGTGGGGGAGTTATTGCATGTTGCAAGTGGTTGAGTTTGGATCTTAATTTGTTTAGTGGCATTTTTGAGAGGTTTTAGGTGGTTACCCAATCTCTAGTTTGAGAGAGAAGTTTTAAAGATTGAAGGAAAGGAAGGAAAAGCTCTTCTCAACTTGTTCATGCTACCACAACCTTATTGTGGAGGTAGGAGTTCTTCATCCTCTTTTGTTCATGTTGTTCATATTTTTCATGCTTTGATTGATGCATAAGGTATTGTGTTGTTCATTGTATTGCTTGTATGTGTGTGAGTTTCTTGGGAGGGATCTAAACTTGTTCTTGGATGTTTTTCTTATGTTTTACTTTGAATTTTGAGGGGATTATATGGGGTTTTTTTGGCATTAGTCACCCTTGGATAGGGAAAAAGTGGCCATGTACGAGGGGAGGGCCTTAGTTGTACCTCAATAGTGTAGAGTCTCCTCTTATGCTGAGAAGAGGGAAAGAGGGTAGGGTGTTATGGGCCCCTACTTGTCATAACATACCATGTTTGAAAATTTGAATTCTTGGAGAAGGGAAGGAATAAAGATCCTAGTTGTATTGACCTCGAAAGGGCATTTCTAGAAGAACGAAAGTTCTTGAGTTTTAGCCCCAAAAGGGCTATGTCATGGTATGGTGATTGACATCTCGTATTGGGAAAATCCACCTTCTCCCTAGTCAGGTTCAATGTTAAACCTATTGTGCAAAACCAAGATCGGGATGCATGCTTGGTTTGTTCTTCATATTATGTTTGTTTTACGTCGGGTCAGTTCTTGTCTTCTCCATGATTCCCTTGATGCATTGAAGATATTGAAAAGGATCCCTTGTGAAGGACCTAGAAGAGAATTCAAATTGTATTGTAATATTATGTAAAAAGGTATTTACATTTTAATTTTAGTGGTAAGGATGTCTGGTTTTCTTACTGGTTGTTTCCCGATGGAGCCTTGAACTAGGTTGATTAATAAAAGAGAAAAGATTGAGAAACTTTCTTGCATTGTATCTTATGTTATTCAGATCTTGCATATGTGTATTGAAAAGTAGATAAAATGGTGATGTTTAATTATGCAAATTTCAAGTTGAAATATGTTAAGAAAAATTTTCATTTGAGTTGTCTTTAAATTTTATAATTACACATGTGTATGAGGAAGTTAAGTGAATTTATTTGAATACTTGTTTATTACATTTAATCCTATTATCACTTTTAAATATTTAAAAAAATAAAATTTGGTGGTGTGTTTTTGCCCTATATTTTTGGGCATGACAATTATGAAGTATTTTACACTTGAAAGTAGATTTAACCCTTAGCACACCTATCAATTTTGCCTACTAAATTTTCTTTGTAATGGGAAAAAAACCAATGTCTCATTCTTTCTATTATCTTCTTTAAAAGGTAGTATTGACAATGCAGAGAGCCCACCGCTCCATCAGGGGCTAATATTTGTGTTATACCATCACATGTTTTCTTAGAACCTAACCTTTAGAAAGAGCCTAATTCATAGGGAAGAATTGCTAGGAACTAGCTTGACTAAGAAAATTGAGGAAATTAATCTAGCCTTGGATTTGAACCCTAGCCAAGAAGGCCCTAATCCTAGGACCTAGAAAGAGACCAATGCTACTCTGTCAAGCCCTAGAATAGGCCCTAAAAAATCATTTCAAGAATACATTTTTCTTGAAACTCCTTCTAAAAGAGAGAATTCACCCCCATAGCAGTCAAGGCCCACCCTTAAATGGAGCAAGATAGAAAAAGACATCATTAATATTAGCAAACAAGGGACTGCGAATAAGGAAAGTAAGGTTAAGACCACCATGATAATGGGTAATTACTAAGATACAAGCCCTATGGATAAAAGGTCTTAATATCTTTGAAGGTTAAAAAAATAAAATTAATAGAAAGATGAGAAGAAGGACAAATCTCTTTCTATGGAGTAATTAAAATTCCTTGAGGCTAAAACTGAAGTAGAAGATAACACTAAGAATGAGGACACATATGATGAATATTATGTTCACGATGTGGGAATGATTGAATAGGAGTCCATAATTTAATTTTAGTTGGGAGGGGACACTAAGGACCCAATTAAGTCTATGCAAGTCACAGCTTAGATAAAGGATGACCAGGCATGAAGAGAAGAATAGGAATATAGAATTGGAAACCCTAATCAACAGGGTTAAAGAGTTAGAAAAAAAGAAATCCATTAGAATATATTCTATAAATAGAAAAATATATTCCTTAGATAAAATGTATAAATAGACCATCAACAACCTTAAGTTGGGGGTCTTCTATGAGACTATCTATAGAGTCTAGAGGGAACTTAGAAAAAATTGTCTTGGGTGTGGTTAGTGGAAAAAGTAGGATGTGGAAGATAAAGGAAGTGGATACTAAAGACATGGAAAAGGAGCACAAATGGGATGCCAAAGACATCACTGATTGGCAAGGGGACCTATTCCAAATAGTCAAAGACCTAAATGTTATTAAGAAAGTTTAGCTATTTTTTTCTTTCTATTTTGAGCTTCTTTTGATCACCTATTATAGAGTTATTACATAGTTTAAAAGTACTTTGAAGCTTAAGATATTTTAGTATACTTTAAACTTACACTACTTTTAAGTTTTCTAAGTTTTTTATGGATAAGAACTAATGTTATATAAATTTTATACTATTGCACCTATGTTTTATGCGGAAAGTTTATATGGATTCCTATCTCTCGGATTGATCTATGTGTATGCATGTTTTTTAGTAGATCTAATTTGATTCTTCCTTGGATCAGTTTTAATCATACTCCAAAGATGAATATTCATAGTTCTAGTAATTTTGGTTAGGTTTTTTATCTTTTTGTGGGAATCTTTTTCTCTTTGCTGGTTTAGGCCATTGTGGAAAACTGCTTCATTGTAATGGCCCAAGGCATTACTTTCTTGTGTATATAACACCATGTTTAGGAACCTCTTCGTATCTCCTTTATTAAAAATATCTCAAAGAACCCAATGATGCACTCTAATACTAAGTACACATCAATAAATTATTAATTTCTTAGAGAGGAAAGTTCAAGGAAAGGAAGTAAGGTTACAATATGTGCCAACTAAGGAATACATGGGAGATATATTCACTAGACAATTTTCTGAGGATGCATTTGAATATCTAATAGTAATTTTTGGGGTCATTTCCCTGCCTAAGTTGAATTGGAAAATGATGAAATTGCATCAATTAAAATGTATTCATTCTATATCTTTATGCTTCCAATATATGTTTAGAGGCTACTACTTAAGTGAAGTAATTGTAGTGCTTATTGGTAATCTAGAATTTGTAGAACTAACAATGAGTGTGTATTGGCACCTTTATCATCATTTCAAAACTGGGAGATAATTTTCTAACAAAGGAGGAGATCTATAGGAGTGAATTCTAGTATAAATAGGAGCATCTAAAGTAGTTTTGAAAGAAAGAAGCGATTGTTGTTGAACAATTTTATGCATAATGTGAGAGCATAAAGGTATATAAAACACTTCCATGAATGTTGAAGGGTGAGATTGCTAGAAAAAATGATTTTGTGATGATCAATGATGCTAATAGGATCATTTTACAAATTTTATTGCATGATGATTAATTATTTTGTTGTTATTAATGCTAGCTATTGACCTAGTATTCCTAGCATGTGGCCTATAACAAACATAATGCGAAAAGTATTGTACTAAGTTTTATTTGTAATTATTATTGAGAGAGTATTGGGAATGTGTCTAATATTTCATGTTATGAGCACTACTATTAAGTGAAGATAGGTATGATCAAGTGAATTAATAGTGAAAATTCTAGAATAGTTAGTGAAAAATGATAGGTAATATGAATGGTTTATCAAATCTACACCAAATGAAGTGAATAAATCTTAGGATAATAGAGAGAAGATAGTCAAGCTGATACAATTATGACTGTAATTGATTACTATGATGCATAAAGTTTTGATATCATGGAAATGTGATCAGTTAAGTAGTGCTAGAGTGGATGAACAAACTAAACAAAATGAGGTCTTGAGAAAAAGTTTATACATTGATGATTAGTGAAAGATACTAAGTTTTCAATTGATTGAAATGATTCATTCATGATTAGGTGACAATGATGCAAAACTAATGGTGATTATCTAGCATTATTGTTTGACGATAATGTATGGAGATGATTCTAGAGAAAGAGGGTGTATGGTCAAAACATGCTTGACCTCTAGTAGAAAATTCTATGAATTGGTTGTCATATTCATGTAAATATTTTTAGTGGTTTAATATTGGCCTTATGGTACTTGTATTTGAGTGGGATATTTGAAATACTTATTTATTCAATTACTATGCCTTGACTAAGGCAGTGGACTTGAAAGAATATATATACTAGTAAAGGCTACAAAATTTTTTATTATAAATCATGGTCAACAAAATTCACTAAATAAGTGCAAGGTTCAATGCAAGAAGGATAGATTTCAATGTGTTGCGAAGTGTGTTTGAGCTTTTGTAGATCTAATCAACTAGAGGTAGTGATGTTGTAGACATGATTCTTTCCTTTGTCATCTAATAGTTACAACAACCAAAATCCCATAACTGGGTGTATCCTAATAGATCCTTTTTATTAATCCTTTAACACCCTAACCCATACCCCATACCTCATAGCAACTAGTGCTCAAAGTCCTTTAACTAGGATACTCCTAATAGGGGTAAAGGTAAATCTCCTAAAAGGGTGGTACCTATCAGTATATTTGTAACTCATAATATAGCTAAGTTCCTCATATGGCATATGTTATAAGAATGCACACTTTGTGGGTACTAGTCCCCACCATGGTTTTCACCCAAGTTGGTTTTCCTCAATATTGAAGTATTAGTGTCAATCTTGTCCATATTCTTATGTGATGAATTTTTTCATATTTTTCTATTAAGTTGTTCTTGAGATAAAGTCTAAAAGGTTGACAAGTTGGTTATTTGGTAGATTACTAATTCTAGCCCCAACCCTCTTAGCAATCTAATTACTTAGGAATAATAACTTAAGATTAGAAAAAAAAAAATCATAGATAGAAAAAAGGGAAAAGATAAAACATTAAAAAAAAAGTGTAAAACTTTAGCTAACTTAAGTGTGCATTTCATGGGAGATTTCAGAAAATCAAATCAATAAAGGAAATAGGGGTGCATAATCATAGAAGACGCATATAAGACAATGGGGAGATTTCTTATTTATGGTCACAACATAGAAATTATAAGACCAATGATAAAGTCTATGTTGGAGTTTGTTTTTTTTTTAGAAATTTAAGGGAAAAGGCTAGTAATCAAGAGTACTTGGGAAAACTCTAATTGTAATCTAATAAGTTTATAGTGTGAGGTTGCACCCAAATAACTTAAGCTATGAACTCAAGTAAACATTAAATCATGTTGTTGTAGAAACATACATTGCAATAAAGAAACACCCTTATAAGTAAATAGCCTCAAAAATATTAAATGAATGCTTGCTTACATTTTTTTGGAGAGGATACTATTTGCTATGTTGTCATATAAGGAAAAAAACTTGTACCTAAATATGTTAGTAAGTTATTTGTTGCTAAATCTATGAAAAATGAGCTTATATGATAGAGATATATATGTCTCTTTCTAATTGTAGATGATTATGATAATCAACTATTTGTTGATAAATCTATAAAATAGAATTCATCTAATAGAAATTTATAAGTTTCTTTTTATTAGAACTCATACATCCAAGTATATTTATTATAAAAATTAGATTGTGTTAATGTACAAACTACTTTGCATAAGAAATGCCAATAAACCATCATTTTATTTGGTAGTGTGTCTAATTTTTTTTAAAATTGTTGGAGACCAAATTTTATGGATATTTTTCAAGATCTTGATTTTTTTTCTCATTTTTTAAACTTAGAGAGTGATAAACTAAAGTGAATGGAAGAACACTATATAGCTCATTAAGTGCAACAATACAATAACATGTAGAGCCTTGCATGTTCAACTCTTAGGAGAAATGTTAAGAATTGAGTTTAGGTAAAAGGATGATGATAATTGACTATTTGTTGATAAATCTATAAAATAAAGTTCATTTAATAGAAAGATATAAGTTTTCTTTGTAGAACTCATACATCCAAGTCAATTTATTCTAAAAATTAGAATGTGTTGATCTATGACTTCATGTACAAACTACTTTGCATAAGAAAGCCAGTAAACCATTAGTTTATTTGGCAATGTGCTAATATTTTTCTTTATTGTTGGAGATATTGTTTTTTGGATATTTTCAAGATCTCGAGGATTTTCTTTCTCATTTTTTAAACTTATAGAAGACCACTTTATAGCTCATTAAGTGGCACAATACAATCAAAGGCAAAGCCTTGCGTGTTCAACTATTAGGAAACATGTTAATCATTGAGTTTAGGTAAAATAATGATGGGATAAGTGCATATTTAGCAATATAAATGTATGTGCATCTAGAATTAAACAATTCACAATATTAGTGAAACTTCTACACAATATTTTAAGAATATAAGATTTGTTCATATTTTTCAAGTCTAATCAATTACTACCTTTCAATGGAGAAACCTAATTTGAAATCAAAAAGGTGTCAAAAGTAGACAAAATATGCATCCTTTACATTTAATTATTTACATTATTTTAAGCATATTCAATTACTAACATTCTTTGAATTATAATCATAACCAATTACCAGCTTTAATTGCATAAACCTCACTTGAAATCTTGGAGATGTCTAAATTTGGGTAAGATTTGCATATCCTTTTAACACCTAACTAGTTGCTTCCTTTCATTGCAAAAACCTAGTTTAACATCTAGTAACTAATAAATTACTTGATCTCATTGCATGACCATGTTTGACATCTAGAGCCTAATCAATTATTTTCTTTAATTGCAGAGATCTATTTGACATCCTTGAAAAATTTCTGACATGAGTAAAAAATTCATTATCCATTACAATCTAATTAATATATTTCTTTGTGAAAACCAAATATAAAATCCTAGGAGGTGTCCATTATAGAATAATGTGTTAGGCTATGATGGTCTCATAAGTTTAAATCTTATCATTAAAATTTTGTAAATACTAGACACTCGCTCCTTATCTTTCTTGGAACATTAAATATTGCATAGCCATTCCATGTCTTTCTTACAATGCAACATTATACATATCTAACCAAAATGAGTTCGCATTTTGTCTGTATGCATTGGAAAATAAAACCATGTAAATGGATAAACATGTGTAGGACTTCATTCTTTTTGCAAAGATAAAAAGTAGAAAAATAGATGGTCACATCAAGAGGGTTGGAAAATATTCTTGCCAGAATAGTGGCAAGGAGAATAACTTATTATAGATATACATGAATTTAAAAGCTTAATGCCCATGGAGATTTCTATAATGTACAAAATACAAGTGGTAGTTATGCCTTGACTAAGACAGAGTCGAATAAAATTAGAAAAGGAGTAGGCACAAACAAAAAGATTAAACAATGATACCTTTGAGCCCAAATTAGGCTTGAGATGCAAAATAGAGTGGTCAAGGTGAAGGACATCACTCATCCACTCCAAGGGTTCCTTCTCTTGTAGGAAGATGAATTAAAAATGAATGAAAGCCATATTGTCATACACCAAAAAGGAAATAGATGAAACATACATGCAAAAAGCCATGTGAATCCTTATGGGATATATGATACAACTCATGTCTCTATTACTCTCTTATTGCTATAGGTCTATTTTCTTTTTGGAAGCATAAAATTGAAAAGACAACAGAGAAACAAAGGGATGTCTAATCACATAATATATATCAAAGTTCTAAAATTCTATTTAATGCTCAATTTAAAAAGGCCAAAGGAAGTGTTTTATGAGAAACACAACTCTCAACTTGTATTTTAATATGGGTCAAAATATTAGTCCCCATCATAGAGGCAATAACTAACAATTCCACTAATAACTCTAAAACTAAAAGAAATCAATTAATTACAAACTAGTCACAAAACTAATCAATAGTTATTTAACTCACACATAATAATAGTTCAAATCATAGAAATTTCACTTTTTTTATTTGTTGTGCCCAAACTCATACACTTCATAGAGATCTTGGCAATGTTAGGAATTTATGGTTGGTCCTAAATGAACTAGGATATGCTACAGAATCCAGAGATAGAAAAGAATTGATTGATTGCATGTAAACAAAATAATATACATGTATAAATGAAGTCATGAGGTTCACTAGTACTGAATATAGGGCTAATCCTTGGTCTACTTTTCCTAAGCTCACATTGGATTTGTTTTTATGATGGAAATTTTAAATGGTTCTGAATTTTTTAGTTGTAGCATATATCATGTTATATGTTGTTGTTTATTAGTAATTTTTTCTTAAAATTTTGAAGTTATATGTTTCAATGAGAGATTAAAATTATAAAAACAAGGATAATAGAGAATCTTTTCTTTTTGCTGAAAAATGTGGGGATGTAAATAGGTAGCCTGCTATTAAACTCTACAAATTTCTCCTTTAAAAATTGAGTAGCCACTCCTAATTAAACCAAGTTAAGAAATGGCATGAGAATTTTATAAAGTCTCAAGTTTCAAGGGAACATCATCTAATATGATGTCACATCAGTTTACTTTTTACTAAAGTATCACATCAATTTTTTTCTTACAACTAATAACTTTAAATTAGCAACTATTGTTACAATATTATCTAAAAAATTGGACATTAAATCACCAAGAATAGGTATTAAATTTGCAAGTGTAGGTATTAAATAAACAACTTCTTTCACAACTATTAGAAAGCCTAAGCTAATGAGTCCTCTCCCTTTCTCAAATTTCTAATTTTTGTAAGAATTTTATTTATTGATGTAATTTGCATGATTATACCACCAATAATTGTTTGATCTTTTTTAATAAATAAAAAACTTCCTCCCTTTTATCAAATTTTATAATTTAAATTAAAGAGTATTTGAATTGACGCCTTTTGTATATAATTTTGAGTCAAGCTTAACTTAAGAAATTTTTGTTGTGCTCATTGTCTCTTAGATGACTAATCCTAGTAGACAGATAATGCATGAGGGATTGATGAGGTTAATTCACAATTACATGAAAAAGATTTTTTCAAACCCTCTCCTAAAGAAAATTGATGATCAAAGTAATAAAAAGTTAACTTCAAGGGTGAAAGAGGAGAGGGGGGAAATATTATAGGAGAATTAGCATTTGATACCCATAGGTCAAGTAAAAAGAAGAAACTTAATATAAATGAGGGCTCAATAAGATAAAATAGTGACTATGAAGAAGATAAAGAGGAGATGGAAACATACGTGTCAAAGGAAGAGGAAATTTTTTAATTGGTTGAAACAATATTTGGAGGAGGCATGGAGTCTCCTACTTTGCCAAGTTTGTATACAATGTAATGAATTCATCAAAGGAAAAATAAAATGTTAATCAAATCAACCAAGAAGAGAAAAGTACCCCTACTACAACCAAGAAAAATGATAAGGAGACTCACAACAAAAATGAGGAAGATGAAGAACCAAGAGAAGCAGTGATTTTAATAGACTATGATGAGTCCATTGATGATGATGTGTATATTTCCATAAGTAATGTTGTGAGGAAGGGATTTCAATGCCAGTTTGAAAGAAGAGATGGTTTTCTAGAAAAAGAAAGAAAGGAGGAAGTAGAGAATCCCTATGCTACAAGTTGTCGATGAAGATGAGCTTAATATTCAACTCACTAAAGATTACATTAGAGACCTTGTTGTTGATCCTCTCCATGGAGTGTTGGAAACTGGTAAAGTTATATCTCACTGCTAAAGTTGTATCTCTATATTTCCTAAGGCTGGATAAATGAATATTTCACTCAATCAAGTTGTTGAACCTAAAATGTGGGGCTTTAGAGGGGAGAATTGATGAGATAAAAAATAAGAAATATGGGAGTGGGAAAATGGCAAATGTCACTAAGCAATAGGGATTACTGGAGGTCAACGAAGAACTAAAGATGAGGATGAAGAAAATAGAAAGGACCACCAAGGATGTGTAGACTAATTGCCAAGAAATGCCAGACTCATATGTTGATTGTCTGAAGAGGGCCATGAGTCTTACGGATGAGGGCAAGGAGGTAAAACTAGTGCTAGATCTGCAAGAACTTGATAAGGACAAGGTGGAGGAGGGATGTAGCAAATAAATTTTCTCCAATACTAAAAAGAAATAGATGAAGAAGACCTAGACCTTAGCAATACATTAAGCAAGTCGGTAAGAAGATTAAATATTTTCAATAGGAGTTGAAAGATAAGGCCAAAGTCTTGGCCTAGTTTGCTTTTCTCTTTTGTTGTTTTTTGATCTTATGTGTTCTACTTGGTTTTTTGTTAGTTTTATATTTTAGCTAGTTATGGCACTGGCTTTAGACAAGCTTAGTTGTGGGCGTTTCTACTGATCAAAACATTGTTTTGTTTATGGACTTAATGCTTTTACTTTTCTATAAAACTAAGAAAAAGAAAATATAATTTCATTTCATATGATTAATATAATATTTGATTACATGCATTAAGCAAATGATGAAATGTAAAAATACTTCAAAGAAGAGGAAATTTTTTTGTGAAGGTATTCTTATGCATAACCTTGCTTATTGGGTACAACTAGAATTATAGTGCAATCATTATTGCATCTAGATAATGAGGAAAAGCATTCGATAGATAAAATATGAAAGAAACTTTTTTAAAAATAAAAAAGAAAGAAAAGAAAGGTTGTAAGGAAACTCTTCTACCTATCCTTGCCCTTACTGGATACAACTTAATTTTATACTCTAATCATTAAGAGGAAAATAATATTCTATAAGAGAAATGTAAAAGAAACTCTTCCACTTAGTGGGTACAAGTCAGTATTACAATATAGCCATTATTAGTCCTACCTATATATATATATATATATATATATATATATATATATATATATATATATATAGAGAGAGAGAGAGAGAGAGAGAGAGAGAGAGAGAGAGAGAGAGAGAGAGAGAGAGGCTGAGACTATTGTTTTCGCCTAACTTTTTTAACATTTTTTTGCATCAAAATCTGTGTCTCAAAAAAATTAATCAAAGTTCCCTATAGTTTTTAGTCTCTTTATTTTGATTTTAGATTTCTATAGAATATTTTCTTTTCCCTAGTTGGTCCTTGGTAATTTTTCTAGAAGTTTTTTTAATTTCTTATTTGAAAATTAGAAGATTTTTTTCAATGCCAATCAGAAGGTAGATTCCTTGATTTTAAATTTGAGGTGACTTTAAAGGAGAGAACTCAAGTGAAATGTTAATTTTTCTATGGTCCTTTAATAATACTACATGAGTCATTCGTGAATTCTTTATGAAATGAATGACACTCTGACTATCTGTGAACAAATAGTTATCCTTATAAGGATGTCCTAATTATTTCAAGAAGAACTGAAGCCATATCATCTCCTTGGCTACCTCTATAGCAGAAACATACTGTACCTCTGTAGTGGATAGAGCATTAATCTTCTATAACCTAGAAACCCAGCTCATGGCTGCCTCACCAATAGTAAATACATAACTTGTAGTACTACGTCTGGTATCAATATCCCCTACCAAATCTAAGTCAACATAGCCTTGTAAATTAGTAGTAGAGCCCCCAAAGTGTAAACACTTATTGGATGTGCCTCTGAAATATCTAAGAATCCATTTGACTGCATTCCAATCCTCAATTCCTGGATGACTCATATACCTGCTAATGACTCCCACTGCATGTGCAATATCTAGCCTAGTGCATACCATAGCATACATCAAGCTTTCTATAGCTAAATCATAGGGTACCTTGGACATCTTATCCTCCTCTTCTTGTCTCTTGGGACACATCTCCTTAGTCAACTTCAAATGACCAGGTAAAGGTGTGCTAATAGCTTTAGCATTCTCCATAGAGAAATGTTGCAACAACTTCTCAACATAATTAGCCTAAGATAACGCCAATGTTTTGTTCTTCCTATCTTTGCAAATCTTCATACCAAGGATTTTTTTTGCTGCCTCCAAATCCTTCATCAAAAATGCATGTGCTAAGTGGCATTTTAGCCCCTTAATATGATCCATGTTAGACCGAGATTCAAGCATATCAACAACATATAAGCATAAAATAATGTAGCTATCATCATCCAACCTCTTAGAATAAACACAGTAATCTGAATAAAACCTATCATATCCATGCTCATTCATAAAACTGTCAAATTTTAGATACCATTGCCAAGGTGCTTGCTTCAAGCCATATAAACTTTTCTTCAATTTGCACACTAAGTTCTCCTTACCTTTGACCTCAAAACCCTATGGCTGAGCCATATATATTTCTTCATCCAAATCACCATGAATGAAGGTTGTTTTAACATCAAGCTTCTCTAAATGCAAATCTTTAGTAGCCACAAGACTTAAAACAGTACAGATAGAAGTCATTTTAACAATAAGAGAAAATATCTCATCAAAATCAATTCTCTTTTTTTGTGCAAATCCTTTTACAACTAACCTGGCTTCAAATCTTTTCTTACCTCCTTCCTCTTCTTTCAACCTGTAAACTCACTTATTCTGTAAAGCTCTTTTACCTGCAGGCAACTTGCACAAATCCCATGTCTTATTCTTTAGCAAAGAGTCCATTTCATCTTTCATTGCAGACTCCCACTGAATCTTAGTATCCACCTACACAACTTCATCATAACTTTCAAGTTCACCAGCATTAGTAAGTAAAATAGAATACAAAGAGGGATAAAATATTTGTGGAGGTCTAATTTTTCTTGTTGACCATGTAACATTCACTGGTGTGTGTGGTATTTGTTATTGCTGTTGTTGCACATCATGAGGAATGGATGGAACATCAACTTTTTGATTATCATCCATCACTACATAATCACCTTCTTTCTTCTCATTTTGCTACAACAGATCTTTGTACAACACTTTCTCATTGAATATGACATCTTGGCAGCTTACAATTTTATGATTTTCAAAATCCCAAAGCCTATAACCAAATTCATTAATGCCATATCCAACAAAGACACATTTCTTTGATTTAGCTTCTAGCTTGGTTCTATTTTTAGAGTCTATATGAGAAAAGCTTCACAACCAAAGGTCTTGAGAAAAGAATAACTCACCTTCCTACCATCCATGCCTCCTCTAGAATACTATAGCCCAAAAGAGTAGAGGGACCTCTATTAATCAAATATATAGTAGTATTGATAGCCTCCACCTACATGTGTAAGGGCAACCCAGTATGCAACCTCATGCTCCTTGCATGTTCCATTATAGTCTTATTCATGCGTTCAGCCACTCCATTTTCCTATGGAGTCATTGGAACATTTTTTTTTCTACAAATACCATTACTGGAGCAATAATCTTCAAATTCATGACTGCAATACTCACCACCATTATCAAATCTGAAACATTTTAATTTTTTACCAGTCTCATTTTCAACCTAGCATTTCCATTTCTTAAAAGTTTGAAATACATCACATTTCTTTCTAAGGAAATAAACCCATACTTTTCTAGTTGTATCATCAATAAATGTAACATAGCAATGAGAGCCACAAAAGGAAGATACATGAGTCAGTCCCCATACATTGGAATGCACAAGCTCTAATTTCTCCCTTTTATTTTCCTTCCCAGCCTTTGCAAAATTCACTCTCTTTTGTTTTCCATACACACAACTTTCACAGAAATCCATATTAACACATTTCAAACCTGGTAAAACTTTCTTTAAATGAAGTATTTTCATACCTTTCTCACTCATGTGCCCAAGTCTATTGTGCCACATTGTTGTATCAGAATCTATAATAGCTATTTGTTCTCCCTGCTCAACTGCAGCAATTGTTCCTAAGCATTCATTTTTCTTCGAAACAATCAAAGTAGAAGGAACAATATAACCTGTACAAAGATATAAGGTGCCTACTTTCACACCCTTTTCTACTACAAGGGAAGCTTTTGAAACCTTCCAATTTTTATCATTAAAAGTAACTACACAACCCTCATCACTGAGTTGCCCTGCTAAAATTGAATTCCTACTCAACCTTGGAACATGTCTTACCTCATGTAGTAGCCAATAATTCCCATTCTACAACTTAATCTTAATTTCTCCCTTTCCAACAATCTAACAGGGTTTATTATCCCCCAAATAAACAAGCCCAAAATCTCCTTGGACATAATCAATGAAATAACCTCTATGAGGTGTAGCATGAAATGAAGCACCAAAATCTAAAACCAATGAATCATCAACACTTTCTAAAGACAAAAGCAAAGCATCCTCTTCATATTTGTTACTTACCACATTTGCCTCCTCGTCTCCATTTAATTTATCTCCTTCCTTTTTCTTTTGATTCCAGCAATCTTTCTTTTTATGACCTGGTTTTTCACAATACCAGTAATCATTTGGTCCTCTTGATTGAGACCTCTTCCCCTTTGAATTTCCTCTTCATTTTCCACAATTTCCAGAGTTACTTCCTCTCTCAGTCATTCTGCCCCTACTTTGTGCATTCAAAGCACTTCCTGATGTAGATCCACTTGAGGATTTTCTACGAGTTTCCTCACTCAAAATAACATCTATCACATCATCATATTTTAGGGTACTAGATCCAAGAATAGAATTACTTGCCACCATTACCAAGCCATTCCAGCCTTTAAGCAAAAAACACAAAATCAAGAGAGCCCTAGTTTATTCATCAAAATTGATACCCAAAGAAGATAACTGACTAGTAACAGTATTAAACTCATTTAAATGATCTACAACAGATCCACCTTCTACCATTTTCTTATTAAATAAACGCTTCATGAGAAATACCTTATTTCTAGCAGAGGGCTTTTCATACAGTGTCACTAGGGTTTTCATCAACTCTTCTATTGTCTTTTCTTTTGTAATATTAAATGCCACTAATGGTGCGAGGCATAACCGAATGCTTCCAGATGCCTTTCTATCCAAAAGATCCCATTCATCATTTGACATAGATCCCTAATTCTTGTCTTTTCCTTTGAACGGCTTCCATAAATCCTTCTGATAAAGATAGTCTTCCATTTGCATCTTCCATAACTAGAAGTTCTGCCCATTAAACCTATCAACCCTCAGCTTACCCTCATCTTCCATCGCTCCCACTCAACCATGAGACTCCCACTTAATATATTTGGTCTAAAAATTTTTGATAACAAATTTGGCCTACTTTACCTTATTTTATATATGTTATTTGTATTAGAAAAGTGTGAAAACTTTCCAGTCATCTCCTCAATCATTGACTGGATTATGTACATCTTTACATTAGTTTGAATGTATGATCTTTGCATTGCTTATGAATGTTACAATAAAAAGAGATGTTACACACTTGCTTGCAAGAATTTAAGGTGATAACCCATTTGTGTAGTAACCCCAACTAGTTATAACTTCTTCAAACACCTAAAATCTGCATACTTTAGTTGTTTGGCATTTTGTCAAACACTTTGCAAGAAGGCTCTGATACCACTGTAGTATCCTCTCACAAGGAACTAAATGCAAATGCAATTCTTTTGGTATTATCAGTGTAAATAAATGGAAACGAGATGCAAAACAATTACTACAGTAATGCCAAAATTTTGATTCTAAATTATTATAGAAAAATCATATGTTGATGAAGTACAATCATAATAGTGATGCCCAAGAATGGAAATGAATCAAGCATAAACACTATAGTGCAGCATCCTACATGCATATTGTAGCAATAAAAAAACTTTTCTCCAATTTAAGCACAAACTAGAACTCCTGAATTGAAGCTCTCCCAAATACCAAATTCAATAGATATTTTACCACCTCAAATGGTTGCAACACTAAAGAGTTGACATTCTCCAATGGCTGATTGAAATTAGAAACCTTAGTTTTTTCTCCCAACTTGATATCAAATACAATCCACAAAATTAGATGATAAACAATGAAGCTCTCACCTCTATTTATAATTTTCCTTGACCCTCATAGAAGGAAATAAAATATTTAATAATTGCACTCTCTAGAAGTTTCCCCCTTCCACTAATTAATGCACTTGCTAGAAGCTTCTCCCTTGCAATACAATAATTAATTGTGCTTCTAGAAAAATTAAATTACTAGAAGCTTCCCCCTTCCAATAATTAATGCATTCTCTAATAAATTAAATTAATTAAATATAAAGTCAATTTTTTTTTTTGATTTTTGACTATATAAGAAATTAATTTAATCAATTTCTCCTTATTTCTCAACTTAGCCTTTGGAGAATGTAAGGGCTAAGAACTCCATTGATATGCTAAAAAGATGGGGACATTATAGTCCACCCTTTCTAAAATTGCTTGTCCTCAAGCAACTTTAATTCCAGATGCTGAAAAATCTCCTCATTCTCCCATGTCGCATCCTCAACTGGCAGGTCCTTCCATTTCACCAAATACTACCTTATAGTGTGCCACATCAAGTTCCTTTCCCTGAAATCAATGATAGCCTCTAGTACCAATATCAATTTTCCCTCGTCATCGAAGGGTGGGATCACTATAGAAGGAACAATATGATGTCCTAGTGCCTTCATGAGGCGTGACACATGAAAAATGTTGTGCACTTTGCTCTTGGCTAACAAATCTAACTCATAAGCCACCTCTCCCACTTTATTAATAATCTTGAATGGACCATAGTATCATGGCTTAAGTTTCTTGTTACCACTCTTCTTGAGAGTGGATTGATGGTAAGGTTGCAACATAAGATACACCATATCTCCAACCTCAAAAGTCTACTCTGTCCTCTTCTGGTCCGCATGCTATTTCTATCGATTCTGTGCCTTGGTTATATTATCCTTGAGAGTCTTAACAATGTCTTGACTCTCCTATAACAAATCACTTGCACTAGGTACTCTACTATCACTCAAAAGTAGATCCATAAAATTGGGTGTCTCATACGCATACAGGTCCATAAAGGGTGACATCTGAATAAACATGTGATAAGTAGTATTGTAGCAATACTCATAGAGATAAATCCACTTTTCCCACACCTTTTGTTGCCCTGCTATATCCACCCATTTATTCACTATATTTGTCTAACCATCTGTCTAAGGGTGGTGGCTAGTACTTGGAGTGAGCTCTATTGCACATAACCTGAATAGCTCCTACCAAAAATGACTCATAAACCTACTGTCTCTATCACTCACAATGCTATGAGGTAAGTCATGTAGTATAAATATCTCCTTGAAGAATAAATTTTCCAGTTGTGTAGCAGTGTATGTAGCATTGATTAGAGAGAAGTGTGCGAACTTTGTAAGGCGATCCACAACCACCTATATGTAGTACCTACCTTGGGCTTTAGGTGGTCCTATGATGAAGTCCATAGATAAACACTCTCACTTTCTATGAAGAATTGAAAGTGGCTGAAGTAAACTACCTAGATAGGAATGTTCCTACATATTCTATTGGCAAGTGGGATACTCCCTAATATACTAAAGTACTTCTGCTTTGAGCCCTTTCCATGTGAAGCATTCTCTAATCTGCAGGTATGTCTTGTAGAAACCTGGATGTCCTACAATAGGTGAATCATGAAAATATTTTAGAACCATCCTCCTCAATGTTGAGCCTGGAACCAAAAATATTCGCCCTTTGTAAATGATGAGTTCATTCACAAGGGTGTATCTACTATCCTAAATAGTTCCACCTATGAAACTGGTGGTCCATGCATCCTTTGTATACTCTACAAGGATCAAGTGTCTCTAATCCTTTGATATTTCTATCAATAAGCTCAAATGGGGCCTACATGATAAAGCATTAGCAACTACATTCTGTGTTCCTTTAAAATATGTAATATCGAAGTCATAGGACTATAACTTGCTCACCCACTTTTTCTACCTATCATTGAGATCTTGTTGCCCCAAAAAGTGTTTTAGGCTATTATGGTCAATTTTGATACAAAATTTTCTACCTACCAAATATTGCCTCAATTTAGCCAAAGCATGCATAATGACTAACATCTCCTGATCATATATGCTAAAGATCCACTCTAGCCCTCTTAATTTAATAGTCTCATAAGCAATAGGGTGCTTCTCCTACATAAGTACCGCTCTAATGCCCTCTGACTTCCTTTGCACTACTCTGATCTCATCTTCACCATGCCAGAAGTGGTGAAGCAAACCAATGGGACCCATCCAATACATCATGTTGAACCTATCACCACCTAGATCCCAAAACAACTAAACCCCACATCCATTTGCCATAGACTGATAAAAATATCTTGAAGTGTCTATAACACAACATCTCTACAACTCCTGCTAAACTCCCATGGATGTGATAACTAACCAAAGCATCATTCCAATTGACACCATAGTCGTCCTGTAACCATGTACCCATAAGAAAACTTTCTGACATAGGAGTAGCAAACCCCGTTGGATACATATCAACATGATGTATAACTGATAGCTATCCCTACAAGTAATCCCCCACAAATAGCTAATTTAGATGCTTGTAGTCGCTAATCCCATCCTCCAAAGATGGTGAATACCCATCCCACAAAGGATGGTATAATTCCAGAACCAATCCATATTGATGCATCATCAAGTCCTTCGTGCATGGGTCAAAAGAAAAGTAATGGGCACTCCTCACTGTATATTTGTGGTAAAATGTGCCAACCTCTATCAATGGCTCATCACTAACAATACTTGAATCAAATAGCTGATCCCTCTAATTCTAAAAAACAACAAGCCGACATCCATAATTAGTTGCATGGAATGGAGTGACAGATTTGCTTCCAGGAGATGGAAACAAATCAACATGAGAGCCATATTCCCAACCAGATGACATTCTTCAAATGCCCTTTGTTGATGATGGAGTAGCATCACGTACTACCACACAACTCTTGGGAGAATCCATCATTATGACACAAGAGCTACCAGTAAATTGTCCTATATCAACTATCGTGGTGCTAACCTTAGGAGAACTCGATACAACCAAGGTACTCATCCCAGCTGAAACTTTCATACCTATATTTATGATAGATGTAACCACATCCCCACTACAACCCATGGATATAAGATCCTTATCAACTACCTCTGTATGTAACTATATTATATCTGCAGCTAGTGGAGACTGTGCCAAATGCAATTCCTCTATAATCTTCTCAATCTGTAATTGTCACTCTTGAAGGTCCAATTGGGTATTCTGCAATGAGTCCATAGTCACCTCAAGCTCATGAGTGAGCTTATCAACCTTCAACTCCTTTCCTTGAAATGTAACATAAAAAATGTAATCTTGTTCGAGAAGAAAATCTCTATCTGCAAGTAGTTATAGGTAATTTTGTTTCATCATTCCAATCACTTCTCAGAGTGCATGTATCTCTACAAGGGAAAAAAACACTATGACTGTGCTCATCTATCAAAGTAGTACTCCAACCATAGGTAGCCAACATTTGATGAGCAACATCAAAATGCTCAATGGTTGTGGCAACCATCCTGTCATTAACCTTCAATTGGCTTGCTAAATTATGATCCCCTTGTGATGAAACATTTCACACAAATCTTCCAATTTTTCATCTACACTGTGATATGAGGTTGAATCAATGTCACTCACCATATGATAAGTAGCATCGTGTATGCTATCATCTATGCAAACCTCAATATCCAAGGTTTTTTTGCTATGCACCTCATAGGATGGCTCAACTGGTGAGGTAGAAGCTACTGATATAAAAATATCTTCGAGCACTTCCACTTCCAAGGTGACTACATATCCATCCACATCATGGTCTTAGGGTTCATTGTCATCAAATGAATTTTCTAATTCATTTTCTAAGGTCTGATTTTTGCTTCCCATCAGGTCAACTATATGATGGTCACTAACTGCTGGTAATTCATCATAGAGGCTTCTAGATACTATAGAGACCTCTTGTTCCTCTTTCTCTTTGTTCTATGATGTAGTCCTCTTAAACATGGAAACCATCAATTCATTCATCCTTTTCTAACTTTCATCCAACCTTTTCAAATTTTGTTTAAGCTTCCTCATATCCTTGTCCCATTGCTTCTGGGTACTTGAAGTAAACATGATTAGCTAATTGATTCAATATCCAATCTACCCAACAGGATGGCAGGTCAATAGCTCTAATACCACTATAGTAACCCCAACTAGTTATAACTTCTTCAAACATCAAAAATCTACATACTTTAGTTGTTTGACATTTCATCAAACACTTTGCAAGCAAGCTCTGATACCACTGTAGTATCCTCTCACAAGGAACTAAATGCAAATGCAACTCTTTTGGTATTATTAGTGCAAATACATGGAAATGAGATGCAAAAACAATGATTCTAGTAATGCCAAAATTTTGATTCTAAATTATTACAAAAAAATCATATGCTGATGAAGTACAATGATAATAGTGATGCCCGAGAATGGTAATGAATCAAACATAGACATTGTAATGCGGCATCCTGCATGCATACTATAGTAATAAAAAAACTTTTCTTCAATTTAAGCACAAAATAGAACTCCTGAATTGAAGCTCTCCCAAATACCAAATTCAATGGATATTTCACCACCTCAAATGGTTGCAAAGTGTTGATGTTCTCCAATGGTTGACTAAAATTGAAAACCTTAGTTTCTTCTGCCAACTTGATATCAAATGCAATTCACAAAATCGGATGATAAACAATGAACCTCTCACCTCTATTTATACTTTTCCTTAACCCTCGTAGAAGAAAATAAAATATTTAATAATTGCACTCTCTAGAAGTTTCCCCCTTCCAATAATTAATGCAGTTGCTAGAAGCTTCTCCCTTGCAATACAATAATTAATTGTGCTTTTAAAAAAAAAAAATCACTAGAAGCTTCCCCCTTCTAATAATTAATGCATTCTCTAATAAATTAAATTAATTAAATATAAAATCACTTTTCTTTTTGTTGACTTCTGACTTTATAAGAAATTAATTTAATCAATTTCTCCTTATTTCTTCACTTAGCCTTCGAAGAATGTAAAGGCTAAGAACTCCACTGATATGCTAAAAAGATGGGGACATTACAATTTGTTTATGATAAAGCCCATTTCCATTGAATCCAAACCAGATAGCTGATAAATTCAGAAAAAAAAATGCTGCTTGTTTTGCTGCTTCTGATCATGGGTTCCGATTCAATCATATGTGACTCTGAGTGGGCTATCTGCAACAATGTTTCGACTTTTGCAGAGTTGAGTAAATACTCCCAAAACTTGAATACACTAATCAATGATCTTTCTCGGAACACAGTTGAAGGGTTTAGCAAATCTTCTCATGGCCAATCTCCCGATACAGTCTACAGTCTTTTCCAGTGTTTTGGTAATGCTTCTGTGGTGAAATGATCAGATTGTTCAAGCCAGGCATATAGCGCCGCTCAAAGAGAATGCCCCTATTATATGGGGGCACGTGTGTTGACGGATAATCGTTTCTTGTGCTATGATAATACCAACTTCAGTTCAAGATTAAATGATACCTTCCGTTGGTATATCAACTTGGAAGATTTTCCAGGCCGCGACTTGCAGGGTTTCAAATCCAGAACCTCTACTCTTCTCTTCAATTTGTCTAGAGAAGCTACAAGTACAAACAAGCTTTTTGCTGTTGGATAGGGCTACTTTGACGACGCCGAAATAGCGTCTAGGCCACAAGTGGTGTATGGTCTCGTCCAGTGTTGGAGGGATCTATCTATTAAGGATTGCAGTACATGTTTGTCTCAAGGGAGGAAGAGATTGGAGAAATGCTGTTCATCGAAAAAAGGAGCCCGGGCTATATCAAGAAGCTCATGCATGTTGAGATATGAGATGAACCCCTTTTATTTGCCAATGATAGACTTGGACTCATCGCCTTCATCACCCTCACCTTCATCAACACACCCCAAAACATCAAGTGGTAAATTTGCCCCCTTAGTTTTAGATTTAATCAATTGACCATGTTTGCTAAATTCTCATTGGGTAGACTAGCTGTATGGATCCTGATCTCTTCAATCTCATTATATGCTGCCATGCTGAGAAATCCTCAAAAACACTACCTATAACACTGGTTTTTGTTGGAGGAATGCTTCTCTTGTTACTCACATGTTCAATTGCTATGAGAAAAACTCTCAAATCTGCCATTTTCGGGGGAAGAGTAACTCAAGCTACCCATAATGAAGGTGTTCATTACAATTTTAATCTTGTTCTTGTTTTCTTTTTGGTTTGTTTGGTAACTGTAACATTTGATCATTTAGGTTACCCATGTTTCTGACTGTACAGGGAGGTGGTTATTTCAACAGGAGCAGCTTCTTGACTTCAGCTTGGAAGAACTCGCAGAAGCCACTGACAATTTCCATGAAAACAAAAAGCTTGGACAAGGTGGTTTTGGTGCCGTGTACAAGGTGAACATTTTTTCCCTCGAGAAATTGCGTTTCCATGGATTAGGAGATCTATTTAATGAGCCAGATAGATCTCAAATTTTGTTTTCATCTTTCAGGGAAGAACCAAAGAAGGAAAGGAAATAGCAGTGAAAAAGCTGTTAGCGAAATCCACTCAAGGAAATGAACAATTTATGAACGAAGTGAAACTTGTGGCGAATGTTCAGCATCGAAACCTGGTGAAACTGATGGGATGTTGCACTGAGAGAGATGACAGGTTGATTGTTTATGAATATTTGCCCAACGAGAGCCTTGACACCTTCCTCTTCGGTAAGTTAACACTGATCGGTCTCGTCATCATCCCCTTTCTCATGAATCTCTTTAGTATTCCAATGTTTCTAGAATGGCATGATAGTTTTAGATTTGGGATTCGGTCATCCTTAAATATTATATTTAAATATTACAATCAAGGGAGAAATTCAGTTTGAAAATAATAAGTCAATTTTGACTATTTAACACTTTAGCCTAAAGAATGAAGCTTAATATATGATGTTTAAGACCTCTGTTGGAATTGCAGAGCCAGAAAAGTTTAAAAGCTTAGAATGGCAACAACGTCATAACATGATCGTTGGGATTGCCCGGGGGCTTGTCTATCTTCATGAGGACTCGCCCATGAAAATAATTCACAGAGATATTAAACCAAACAATATTTTGCTTGACGAGAAACTCGATCCAAAGATAGCCAATTTCGGGCTTGCAAGACTATTCCCAGAGCATGAGACGCATATCCAAACATCTGTTGCAGGCTCGTGGTAAGGATAACAAGATGTTTGACGGTGTAGTGGTTTTTTTACTTAATTGTATGATCTATAAATGTTTGTAGATACAAATGAGTGGATGCTGATGTGGCGCAAAATGCAGGGGTTACATGGCACCCGAGTATGTACTCAAAAGGAAGCTCTCTGCTAAAGCCGATATTTATAGCTTTGGGGTGCTCCTGCTTGAGATTGTGAGCGGAAAGAAAAACATGGAAATGATCTGTATAGCCCAAGGGACAAAAACCCCAGTAGAACGGGTGAGGAACTCAAATTTCTGTGATTCTCTTTACCTTTGATGATATTTTTGCCCTTACACTTGCTCAACCGATGAAATGTTATGCAGGCATGGGCATTGTACAATGAAGGGAATATGCTAGACATGATGGATTCGGCAGTTTTAGAGGCGTGTCCCGAGGAAGAAGTGTTGAGATTCATTCTTATCGGCCTTTTGTGTGTTCAGGATAACGCAGAGCTCCGTCCACCCATTTCTATTGTTATTCTGATCTTGTCAAGCACTTCAATGCCTTTGCCCAGTCCAACAGAGCCCGGGTTTCTACCGAGCAGCAAAAGTAGTGTTGCATCAAAGTCAAGCTCAGCGAGAGGTACGATTGAAAAGAGCACGGCATCGAAGACATCTATGACGACCTGGTCATCTTCGTCAGGCATTCACATAAAGGAGCCCAAAATGATCTCAGAAACAAATCAAGGATGAGCATAGGAACATCACAACTAAGAGCTCTGCATTAGAAATTGATTTTTAAGTAAAAACAGAATATATTCAAGCTGTGTTTGTGTCATGAGTTGTATAACTGTTCTATTCTGATTCTATGATTCCATATATTGGTTGAAAGAAGTTTGCTTAATGTATTGCACATTTAGTATTGTAAAGCATAATTAATAAATGTATTCTAATGTAATTTATGTGTCTTTAATTTTTATTATAATAGATCAGTTTTTTTTTTTCCTTTTTGTTCTAGTGGTTATTAATTATCAATAGCAGAATAAAATCTTTCTTGATCAAATAGAAAAAATTAGAACACATGAAAAAAATTGCATAAAAGTCTACTAGGTTTCCTTCAAGTATTATAAAGTATAATTAATGAATGTATTCTAATATAACTTTATGTGTCTATAATTCTATTGTAATAGATCATTAGTATATAATAATGTAGAAATAGCTTCTTCTTTTTTTCTTCCAGTGGTTATTCATTATCAATAGTAGAATAAACTCTTTCTTGATCAAATAGAAAAAAGCTAGAACACATGAAAATAGTTGCATAAAAGTCTATTAGGTTTCCTTCAAATATGGCTAGACCATATTAAAAATAGTTGTATAAACCCTACTTAAGTTCTTTCAAAAGACCATCTAGATCATATGAAAAAATATGAATAAAATCTTATAAAGCTATTTTAATCTAATGGTGACATTGTTAGAATTCTTTTAGAATAACTAAGAGGGGGGGTGAATCAGTTATCCAAGGTCCAATACTGTCCAATACAATTTTTTATCAAATCCTTAATGGCATATAATTGAAATTATCATGCATGCAATTAAACATTAAACAACCATGAAAAGTAAACATGCATCACACCATAACACAAAGGATTTTGGTGACCCAGAAACCCTTTAGGAATAAGAAGGTAAAACTAGGGTGGGGATGACACCTACAAAATAACTACACAATTGATTTCAACCACTTCGAAAGGTTTTCCTTATTAAATACCTGCCCTGTTAAAGGTTTTGCACACTGTCAGATGTGACCTTATTAGAGGATTTCTACACCCTATTAGGAGTGTGCCCTGTTAAAGGACTTAAGAACATTTAACTTAGAATGCCACCTTGTTAAAGGATTTACATAGAGCTGTTAGGCCCACCCAAGTCCATCAGATTTACAGTCACCTTCTCAAAAGAATCTTTTATCCCTCTTCAAGGATCTCCTATACTCCTCCTAAGGATCTCTTATCCTTCTCCTGGGGATCATCTATCTTTTCCTAAGGCTTATTAAGCTAGCTGTTAAGCTAACTTAGCAATGTAGGATTTCAATGTCTAATACAATGGTATGAAAGTATTAGAGAGATTTTGACCTAATAATGATTGCAACTCTAAGCTTACAGATTTCATATCACTCTTCAGTTCTTCTTCTTTGCTTGGCTCTTCTTCCTTGTAGTGTTGAAAGCTTGTTCATCCTTCAAGATCTGTCTCCTTGAGTTCTTCCACTCATTATGCCAATGCACTCAATGGTCACTTGATCAACTCAGAGTCTTGATGCTCTGTTCTCACTCCTCATTTTGTCCTCTTCTTGACATTTCACACTAGCCTTCTCTTGGCTTCTTCACATGACCACACTTATGACCAACTCCCCCTCTCTTTGCTCATTTCTAACCTGTAACTCCTTATACAAAAGTTCTATTCTTCATTTCCCACTCAAGTCTTCCCACTCATCAATTCGAATTGCTCTAAGAAAATGATATTGTTTTCCCTCCTAAATTGTTTCTTCTAGAAACTTCATCAGTATTTGCCTTGGATTGGTTTACATAAAATTTTGTGACATCTACTCATCATCCTTATCATCCAACTAATTCAAAAAATTCGATGTAACAAACTTATCATTACTGATCTGGCAAATCTTTTTGACTTTAACAAATAATGCAGCAACTCGGTATGATTGGTTTACAGATGCTCGACACCTTCTATGTTACTCAGCTTCTACTACATTTGTTGAGGCTCGACACCTTCTGTGTTAGTTGGCTTCTACTGCTATTTACTAATGCTCGGCATTATCTAGTTTTGGATTACTCAGCATCCATTGTGGTTTCTGCTTTACTCGGCACCTGAAGCTTTCTTGTGTTACTTGACACTTGAATGACCTTGCTTGGCACATGAAGAATTACTCAGTACACACTAAAGTTGAACTTGCTCAGCTTCAACTGAGAATTTGTTCAGCTCTAACTAGCTTTCTCATTTCTCGTACTATTTCATCAATGGCTTAGTTGATCCTTATACTTTATTACAACATCATAACTTCAACCTTTCTCTAGGTGCTCTAGTTACATCTTATTGATTAACTCCTCCTTGGCAATCAACTAAGTGATAGTATTTGGATCACTAAAGCAATTATCATTCCTGCAAGTAGCAAGTTTGACATCAATGATAAAATAGTGATTGAAAGCATTCTTTACCAATTCCATCATTCTTCATTCAAAGATCTTTTCAATCATTTCCAACAATCTCCCTCTTTGGCATTGATGGCAAACCAAACTAATCAATTGATCAACTTAGTTACCACCAAAATTATATACCAAATAGAAAACTTGTTGTCATTACATATCTTCCTTTTTCCATCATGTCTCCCTCTTTTGCTGATACAAACTAAATCCTTTGTTTTGCTTCTCCCTCTTGACTGCTACATCCTTACTTCTGAATTTGATCCTTCATAGTTGCTTGCTGATTCTTATCTCTTATGAATCTCCCTCTTTCATCTTTCTTTATTAGGTCTACTACTGATCTCATACATTCTCATGCATCTCCCTCTTACCTTTTATTGATCAGTTTCTCATAAATCTCCCTCTTTGACATAAATGCCAAAGGTGTAGCATCTTCAACATGCTTGGTGTAAGCTTTGCATCTCATGTCTTTTTCCTCTATCAGCATGCTTGTGACTAATCTGGAATTTTTGTTCTTGTTGTCATCCTCTACATCGTTCTTCTGATATTGCAATGATCTACTGCTATTGATGTAGGGAAAACTCTTTGTTTCTTTAGACTGCTTGTGTTAGGGGCTTTACTGCCAACTTGCCTCTAAGATATTCATAAGCATCCTTGGGCAATAGTTTGGTGAAGATATCTGCATTTTGTTCCTTTGTGTGAATGTACTCCATCTTCACTTGTTTGTCTTCCACCAATTCTCTGACATAGTAATACTTGATTGCAATATGCTTGGTTTTTGCAGGCATTACTGGATTCTTGGATATGTTTATAGCACTTGTATTATCACAATACAGTATCACAAGTTTTGTTACTTCTTCTTTCATTCCTTTCATTAGATGTTTGAGCCACACAATGTTTGTGCAATTGACTGCTACTGCGACATATTCTGCTTTTGCAGTGGACTGAGATGTGTATATATTTTTCTTGCTAGTCAAAGTAACTTGCCTTTTACCTAAGAATATTGCTTCTCCACTTGTGCTTTTCTTGTCATCAATGTTGCCTCCCCAATCTGTGTCTGTGTATGTATTGAGCTCAAACTTCTCATTCTTTTTGTAGTATAGGCCAAAATTATCAGTTCCTTTTAGATACCTCATTATCCTTTTTACTACCATGAGATAATTTTCTCTAGGATTAGCAGAGAATCTAACCACTATCCCAACTGCTAATGCTATGCCTGGTTTTCTATTTGCAACATATTGTAGTTTTCCAATCATGGATCTATACATTATTTGATTGACTTCACTAATTCATCATTTTTGGATAGCTTATGTCCTGTTGCCATTGGTGTGCTGACAGGATTGGAGTCTTCCAATCCAAACGTCTTGAGTATCTCTTTGATGTACTTGCAATCCAAAAAAGAACTTGATTTCTCCAAACATAGACATCTCAAACTCATGTTTCATTTTGTCACCAAAACTTTTGCAAAGCGCTTCCTTTCCTCCAAAAATTATGTCATCCACAAAGATTTTTGATACAAGGATATCCTTACCTTCTTTTGATTTGATGTACATATTGTTTTTATCATCAGTTCTTTCAAATCCTATTTGTACTAGATACTTGTGAAGTCTCTCATACCAAGCTCTAAGGGCTTGCTTTAATCCATATAGAGCCTTATGCAACTTGCATACATTGTTTTTGTTATTTTCATCAACAAATCCTTCTAGTTGCTCTATTTAGACTTCCTCTTCAAGTGTACCATTCAGAAATGTGGACTTAACATCCATTTGATAGACTTTAAATTCTTTGAAGGCTGCATATGCTAGTAAAGTCCTGACTCCTTCCATTCTAGCCACTGGAGCAAAAGTTTCTCCATAGTCTAATCCTTCTTCTTGCGCATACCCTTTATAGATTAGTCTTGTCTTGTTCCTTGTGATTTCACCATTCTCATCTAACTTGTTTCTAAATACCCACTTAGTTCCAATTACATTCTTTTTAGCTGGTCTTGAGACTAAGGTCCAGTTCTTGTTTTTTTCAATTTGTTCTATTAATTCTATCATAGCATTGTACCAGTCATCATCTTTTATAGCTTCACTTACTATTTTTGGTTCCATTTTGCTGAGCAAACATGTCTCACTTCTGAGTCTATTCCTTTTCATTGGTCCTACCTCTTTGTTTCCAATAATTTGATATGTAAGATGATGCCTTCTTATATACTTTGCCAATACTGGTTCTTTCCTTGTTTGCATGTTGTCTCTTTTAGAATCTAAATCTTCATGTGTATTTTCATCAGATATTTCTTTTTTTCCTTCATGTTGATAGTTGTCAGAATCTAAATGAACATTTTTTGTATTCTACATCTCGGCTTCTAAATGTGTCTACTACTTGGCATTCACTATCTGTGACTCGGTAGATACTGGATTTTGATGCTAATTTTCATTCTGAGTTGTAACTTCACCATTATTAGGTATACCTTCATAAAAGTATACAAAGGTCTTGTATTCTTCTACTTTCTTGGTGTCCTCAACACTTTGAACTTTTGCAAGCTCATCAAATTTTACATTTGTGCTTTCTACTACTTTGTTAGTGTTGACATTCAAGCACTTATAAGCTTTGCTTCTAGTAGAATAACCAAGAAATGTATCTTTCTCACTCTTTGCATCAAACTTTCCATTTCTAGACTCTTTATATTTATAGCATTTGCATCCAAATATTTTGAAATGTTTTACATTAGGAGAATGCCCATACCATAATTCAAAAGGTGTTGCATTTGTACCTTTCTTGAGTTGAACTCTATTGAGTGTGTAAACTGCAGTATTTACATCTTCTCTCCAGTACTTGAGTGGAACATTTTTCTCCATCATTAAGGTCCTAGCACAATCAATAACTAATCGATTCCTTCTTTATGTTAAGCCATTTTGAGGTGGAGTCCTAGGTGCTGATGTCTGCCTTTTGATTCCTCTTTCATTACAGAATTCTTCAAATTCTCTTGATGTGAATTCACCTCCTCTATTAGATCTAAGACATTTTAGGATTTTCCTAGTCTCTTTCTCAACTCTGGCCAAGTACCATTTGAAAATTTGGAATGCATCTAATTTTTGTTTCAGGAACATGATTGTCATCATCCTTGAATAGTCATCTACAAATAGCATTATGTATCTATCACCTTTATAGCTTTGCACTTCAATAGGACCACACAAGTCAGTATGAACTAGCTCTAATACTTCATTAGAAGTATAGGCCTTTCTTTTGAAAGTTGACTTGGTCATCTTTCCTAGTTGGCATTGTTTGCACATGGTGTTATCAGGCTTCTTCAACTTTGGTAAACCTTTGACTTTCTTCATTTTTCTAATGCTTATCAAATTGTCAAAATTTACATGACATAACCTCTTGTGCCATAACCGTACATCATCAGTTTGAACAATGAGACAAGAAACATCTTCCATGTCTAGGTAGAACAAATTACTCCTAGTTTGGTCACCTTTTCCTATTAGACTTCCTTGAGAATCATAGATCTTGGCCATTCCATTTTCAAATTCAACCTTGTATCCTATGTTGCCTAACTGTGAGACACGTAACAAGTTATAATTTAGGCCTTCAACATAGTATACATTATCACATGATATCTTTTCAGTAAGCTTGATACTACCTTTCCCTTTGATCTAACATGGTGCATTGTTACCAAATCTAACACTATTTCCTTCATATTGAATAAAGGTAATGAACTTACTTTTATCTCTAGTCATGTGATGAGGGCATCCACTATCTATGATCCATTTATCATTCTTGTTCATGCAGGTTACCAAGGTAGTTGCTTCATTTTCATCTAATTCATCTTTCATAGCCACATAGACTACTTCATCATCATTCTCATCAGAGTCTTCTTCAACAATGTAGCATCTTTTGGATTTACCTCTATAGTCCTTGTTGTCCTCTTTCTTATTCTTGAAGTTGCCTCCATCCTTGTAATTTTTCTTTTGTGTGCATCTGGATGCAATTTGACCAACTTCATTACAATTGAAACAAATGATTGCCAACTTACCTTTGAAATTGCCTCTTCCTATGTGAAATCTTCTTGCTAGTAATGCCTCCAATTGGTCTACATCATCTTCATCATTGCTGCTATCACTAGATACATACTTTCCTTTTCCACTCTTTTTCTTTGTTTGCGCCTCATTGTTTTTTATTGTCATCTTGGCTTTGAATGCAGATTCAAAGTTTTCTAGCTTGTAGTTGCCAAAGTTGGATAGCTCAAAGGTAGCGAGTCTTCCAATTATTCCTTTAAATGACAATGTGTTGCTTGTTACACACCTTAGCTCTTAGATGGTTGATACTCTTATAGCATAGATAGGAAGCAAAGTTCTCAAGTATTTGCTACATACTGTTTCTTTTGATAACTATCCTTCTAGGCATCTTATGGTACTTACCACTTCTTTCATCCTTGCACCATATTGAGCAACATTCTCTCCTTCTTCCATTTTCATATTATCAAACTTTCCTCTTAGGCTCTCTCTTTTGGCTCTCTTGACATTATCATCTCCTCCATAGATTCTTGATAATTTTTTCCACATGTAATGTGTAATACCACATGCTTTGATATCATCATACTCAGCATAGCTTAGTGTTGAAGCAATATCTAACATCGCTTGATTGTGCTCCTTCTTCTTGCTCTTGTCATCTACAGTGAGGGGTCCTACAGGGTCTACATGATCAACTGTGATTCAGGTATGTGCATAGTCACATATTGATCCAAGGTGCAACTTCATCAAACTTTGCAATGCAACAAAGTTGTCTTTATTTAGCTTGGGAACTTCTCTCTTGGACATCTTGATCTTTTTGCTACTAGTACCTTGAAACAAATCAGCAGTTGGCTCTGATACCAATTCTTAGAATTCTTTTAGAATAACTGAGAGGGGGGGGTGAATCAGTTATCCAAGGTGCAATAATGTCTAATACAACTTTTTGTCAAATCCTTAATGGCATATAATTGAAATTATCATGCATGCAATTAAACATTAAACAACTATGAAAAGTAAACATGCATCACACCATAACACAGGATTTTGGTGACCCAGAAACCCTCCAGGAACAAGAAGGTAAAATTGGGGTGGCGATGACACCCGCAAAATAATTGCACAATTGATTTCAACCACTTCTGATGGTTTTCCCTGTTAAATGCTTTACACACTATCAGATGTGACCTTGTCAAAGGATTTCTACACCCTGTTAGGAGTGTGCCCTGTTAAAGGACTTAAGAACATTCAACTTAGAATGCCACCTTGTTAAATGATTTACATAGAGCTATTAGGCCCACGCAAGTCCATGGGATTTACAGTCACCTTCGCAAAAGAATATTTTATCCCTCTTCAAGGATCTCCTATCCTCCTCCTGAGGATCTCTTATCCTTCTCCTGAGGATCTCTTATCCTTCTCTTGGGGATCTTCTATCTTTTCCTAAGGCTTATCAACCTAGCTGTTAAGCTAACATAGCAATGTAGGATTTCAATGTCGAATACAATGATAAGAAAGTATTAGAGAGATTTTGACCTGATAATGATTGCAACTCTAGCCTTGTAGATTTTAGATAACTCTTCAGTTCTTCTTCTTTTCTTGGCCCTTCTTGCTTGTAGTGCTGACAGCTTGTTCACCCTTTAAGATCTTTCTCCTTGAATTCTTCCACTTGTTATGCCAATGCTCTCTATGGTCACTTGATCAATTCAGAGTCTTGATGCTCTATTCTCACTCCTCATTGTGTCCTCTTGTTGACACTTCACACTAGCCTTCTCTTGGCTTCTTCACACGACCACGCTTATGACCAACTCCCTCTCTCTTCACTGATTTCTGACCTATAACTCCTTATAAAGAAGTTTTGTTCTTCATTTCGCACTCAAGTCTTCCTGCTCGTCAATTTAAATTGCTCTGAGAAAACAATATTGTTTTCCCTCCTAAATTTTTTCTTCTACAAACTTTATCAGTATTCACCTTGGATTGGTTTGCATGGTTTACATAAAATTTTGTGACATCTACTCATCATCCTTATCATCCAACTAATTCACAAAATTCAATGTAACAAACTTATCATTACTGATCTGGTGAATCATTTTGACTTTAACAAATAATGTAGCAACTCGACATCATTGGTTTACTGATGCTCGACACCTTCTATGTTACTCGACTTCTACTACATTTGTTGATGCTCAAAACCTTCTGTGTTACTTGGCTTCTACTGCTATTTACTGATGCTCGACATTATCTAGTCCTAGATCGCTCAGCATCTATTGTGGTTTCTACTTTACTCGACACTTGAAGCTTTCCTGATTTACTTGGCACCTGAAGAATTACTCGGGACACATTGAAGTTGAACTTGCTCAGCTTCAACTAAGAATTTTTTCGGCTCTAACTAGCTTCCTCAACTCTCATACTATTTCATCAATGGCTTAGCTAATCCTTATACTTTATTACAACATCATAACTTCAACCTTGCTCTAGGTGCTCTAGTTACATCTTATTGATTAAAACTCCTCCTTGGAAATCAACTAAGTGATAGTATTTGGATCACTAAAGTAATTGTCATTCTTGCAAGTAGCAAGTTTGACATCAATGACAAAACAATGATTGAAAGCATTTTTTATCAATTCCATCATTCTTCATTCAAAGATCTTTTCAATCATTTCCAACAGACATGTGTCTCACTAGTCAATATCAAATTCTATTATTAACATAAAAGTGTATAAAATTCTATACACATCAATAATTTATCTATAATTTTATCATAAAATATAATATATTTACATTCAAGCGTAATCTATCTATATGTGACTATTTAATTAGATATGATATTGTTAAGCCTCTTTCACATACTTATTGCAAAATATTAGGAAAGATCCTTCCAAGAAACACATGTAGGTTCCCAAGAGATCTAATAACAATGAATGTAAGATATTGGAGCTCAAATTAGAGCATGTATATCAAAATATATCTCCCATTGTAATGATGCTTAGTCATATGTCAACTACTAGTCATTATTCATATTAGAATTTGACTAGTATACACTCTTGAAAGGGCCATAATTGAATGTAAAGATGTCCACAGTCTAGTCAATGATTGAAAAGATGGTCCAAAAGATTATATTGGCCCTCACATGTCAGAGAAAGGTCTATTGAAAACCCTTGTGGAATATTTACCCTATTACGTAAAAGTAATAATGGCAACAATGTAAAATTTTAATCTATTGTAATATATACTTTTAACCTATTTTAATATATACAGGGTTATGCCTTTTGTTAAAAAAGGAAAAGAAAAATAACGGTAACAGTGTTAAAGTGAGTTGTATCATATAAGTAATGTTAATTGGAAGAGTTTCTTTGTCAGGTTTTCGCTTTTCTTTGAAAGTTCTTTTACATTTCACTTGTTGAATATTTTCCCTTCTTAGTAGTGTAGTCTTGTATTCAGTAGGAAAAATCAGACGAAAAGGCTCCTTTACCAACCTTTTAATGGTAGGTGGAAAAGTTTTTCCTTACCACACGAAATCAAATACTATATTAGTTGTATGAAATCAAATATTATTTTGATTGAAAAGTATCAATTTAACTATTATACATACATACATACATACATACATACATACATACATATATATATATATATATATATATATATATAAAGGTTTAAATTCAAATATTCTTTAATTTAAAAGATAAAAATTGATAACAAAAGAGAAAACATTTTATTTATTTTAAAAAAATTAAACATTTATTAGTGATATGACCATGTAAATTACTTTAGTAAATAAAATTCTTACAAAAGATTATCAGATTTTAGAAGATCACAAATTGCACAATGATATTTGAGATAGGGAAAAGACTCTTACTTCAAGGCATTCCAATAGTTGTAATAGAAGTTTTTTTTTTAATACCTACACTCGTTAGTTTATTAAGTATTCTTTTGATTTAATATCCAACTTTTCAAACCCTATAACAATAGTTGCTAGACAAAATATATTGGTTCTAAGAAAAATAAGTTTTGTGATGCCACATTAGCTATGAGTGTCTTCTTTCTTTTTGGCATGGTAATTGATCTAACTTTTTTAAGCTAGTTTGGATGCCATGGCTAAAAAATATTAATTTGGCACCATATTTGATTATGTGGCCTTACTTTAATTATAAGCTTGAGACTTCTGAAACAAAAAAATGTGCTAATTTAGCAAAGAGGAAGGTGTAAAGGTTCTTGTTGGAAAAGTAGATATAAACAATCATTTCTTCATCTCTCTCAATGCAACATCTCAACAATTTTCAAAAGGATTTGATGCTAACCATTCATAACATTCATTTTCTTGTGTTGACTTTAAAGATAGTTTTTCACTACTATTTCCTTTCCCTCTTTTCTTTCTCCCTTAAAAATGGAAACACAATAAGATTTACCTTATTCATGTTTAATTAGATTTCCTAATCCATTCAAACATTATTTCTTTAGGGAAAAAATATAGAAAATTTGAAATGCTCTTGGGTGGGAGCATGGATAATGACTATCTATACTTTGTCTCTCGAGTTATGGAGGAAAAATTAGGCATATTTGACAGTCTACTAAAGGGTGCCAATGGTTCAACAATGAAAAGGGATTGCAAGATGCTAAAAACTTGACAATTTGGAAGATAAGAATCCAAATAATTTTCTTGGTCCTCAAAAAATGGTCATCCTTGTTTGGTGCAAAACCAAATGGCAAGTCTTCTTTTTTTCCTTCCTATCATGTGCAATGCTTATTATGAAAAAGGAAGTTTAAAATCCTTGTTCGAGATTCTTTGTTGACAACTCCATCTCTACTATGCATCTCATACATGTGAGAAAATTCCTAGGACCTAGACCCAACATCAAAGTGGTTCAAACAATGTGTAAGTGAAAATGGAAGCTCAAAGGATAGGTTGACATTACTTATCTTTCATGAGGGTTGCTCTCTTTAAGCTTCACAAGTAAGGAAGATCTGGTATTTACCCTACGTGATGGCCCCTAGAAGTTTGGGAAAATCTCTCTAGCTCTTAGAAAATGGGAACCTAATAGTGATATCTATGATAATTTCATTCATTTTTCTCCCATTTGGATTTGGTCTCCATCTCTCCCCTTCAAAAACTAGCATGAAAAAAATTTTGCAAGACTGAAATTCCTCCTTTGGAGAGTTAACAAAGGTTTGTGTTTGTGTTGAAGTTAAGGAAATCTCAACCCACAACTCTAACAATCACATTCATTCAAATATCTATCACAAAAAGAGAGAAGAAAATATTTGGAGACTTGGGACAATAAAAGAAACATTCGTGATATGCAAAAAGTCAATTGAGATTGCATATACAATATTAGAAATAAAAGGAGAACTCAATCTATGTAACTGACACTTTTTTGTATAATTATACTACATTTTTTGAAATGTAGCTTGACAACAAACTTTACTATAGAATCTATCAAGGGCTTTGGGATTTATACCATGTAGCACTAGATATTCCATGCATAATATTTCAAAAGTCACCTAGGTAGCCTTACAAATTGAAATCCTAGACTATGCCTCACCTCATCGCCTTGTGGAACTGTGTAACAATATCAAACTAGATCTCCCAAGTAACTATGTAGAACAACAATATGGGAATAATATGATGTCAACAAAAATTCAAATAACATAGACCAATATTTGGGTGGGACAATTTCCCCAGTATGGTCCATTTATAAGTAACTAGTTTACAAAGAAATCAAGCAATTAGGATGCAATGTCAAAAGAAACAGATCTACACCAACTATAGAATGTGCCAAATGCTCTTGATAGTCCTTATTACAAAAGAGCTCCTTGATCATGAATACAAAGTGAACAATAGTTCAGTATACAACCCGAAAATCTAGTGACAAAGATCAACTCTCACACTTTGCTACTCATCTACCATTCCATTGCTCTACTACTTTAAACTTCTTCAAATTTTATTGATTGCCAAATGGATGCATTGCACCTTCCTTTTATAGTGGTTTTCCTTGGTTGAATCCAAGCTATCCATTATGGAAATAGGTTTGGCCCTATTTTAGTGACCAATGTAAGTCCACATGTTACATTAGTGCTATAGCCCAAGTGGTTTCCTAGGTCGACCTCCAAAAATTGTTTCCAAGGGAAAATGAGCTCAATCTCAAAGGATAATAAAAACCCCACTTAGACTTTTAAGTTTCACTTGACCACATCACTTAGCTTCGGTGATATCACAATTAGGCTTCATGCCCAATGTGAGGTCCCAATTGCCTTGGCTAGATAAAGTGTTACCAAGTTGGTTGGCCCATAATCCAAACCCCTTACAAAATCCAAAGTAAAATGATTCTACAACTCATCCTCAAGTTTTTAAGACACAAATAGATATAATTCATTTTATAACATAGAGTCTATGGTTGTGTTTTTCCTAAGAATCACTTCTCATAGAATCATTGGTATCAGTTTTTCTAAGCTCCCTTTGGATTCTCTTCTATGAATGATGAAGATGTTGTGGTCTTTACAGATGTCAACAATGGTCCCAAGTTTTCATAACATTATTTTTTCTACTTGATACAAACCTAGGCTTTGTTGGAATTGGCAAAGGCATTGAAGTGGTTGAAATCATGATAATAGCAATAGAAATGGGTAGACAAAGTTTTGCATTGTCTTGAACACACAAAATCTCAACATAAATGAACCTCGACACTTGTTCCTTAGGGAAATTCTTTAAAATTTTTGATTAATCCATCATGTCCAATAGATTCCCCACATTGTATAGTTCCCACGCCTACATAACACATCATCGGTTCAACAAGTTTTAGGGGAAATATATCAATAAAGTTAAAATGAAGGATGAAAAATTGTGCTCCTCACTTGTTCTACTAGGGTGTCCTTCCTTAGGGACATATGGTTCATATCCATATTTTTATCTCCATTGAGAATCTCAAGTAGTAATCCAATGCTATAAATGTCACCTTTAATAGAGAGCTTCATTTTTACTACATACTCTAGAGCCATGTTACCCCTACATTGCATGCCACATCATCAAAAACTTGTTTGAATCTAGAAAGAATAAATACTACATCATACATCTCATGATCACAAAAATGTATAGCATCAGGTATGTCATTTTCCTTATCACATTCATTCAACAGATGTTTGCAAATGCATCTCATGCTTAGGGAAGTGTCTTGCCAGCCAAAAATTAGCTATCTTTGGATTGAGATTTTTGTCAAGGAAAATATTGCTCAGTTTGATATCTATGTGAATTATTTTCATGGGAAAGTCCTCATAAAGTTAAAGAAGCTCATGGACAATCTAAATGATAATGTTATAACATTTCTACCAATCTAAAAGTCTAAACTCTTTTGTATCTACAATATAATCCTAGCACTAAAACTTGTTATAATGAATGCTAATGATACTACATTGTGGGAGCATCCTGAGAATTGGAGAGTATTGATATGTTGTATTAATGGTCATGTTTTTTACTGATGTCAACAAAACATTATTTCTATAAAGACTAGCTAAGTAGCAGACAAAGATCTTGATGGTATAGACAATGGTTTGATTGTTTGGTCATGTGCGGTTAAGGACATGTTTGACATAGTGTCCTGATGAAAAGGTTAAGTGTGTAGAGTATGAGTTGAAGATGTATGCAAGTTGTATCTGATTTATAGAGAGCAATTCAAAGATAGAGTATTGATAAATTAGTTCTTGATATTTGTTGGCTATCTTTCATCTAAGATGTAATGAAGAGAAGCGTAGTCAGGTAGTGATAGAGGACAATTAGATGATGAAGTTAGTGAGTGTACAAGCCTTAATATAGAACATGTGAAGTTTTGTATAGATTGTGAGCTGAAAATACTATTGTAATTTTAATCAATTAATTATATTATTACAATTAATTAGGAATTCCTCATGGCTGAGTCAAGGAATTATAATGAAGATATGGTATAAAGGAAAGATGTTTTCCTTGATTGTAAGTATTATGTTCAAGTATTATGATCATTGTTGAAGTGTGACATGTGAAAAGGAGCAGAGTGCTTACTAAATGTGTGTAAGTGATCCAAGAGATTATTGGATGCAAGATTTGAGATCTGGTTGCAAGATCTAAAGGAGAGGAAGTTTAGTTGATAGAAGAGAGATAGAGGGAGGAAGTACAATTTATTTCTATTATTCTGCAAGGAATAATATAGAGATCATTTGGACCTAGGGTTCTTTGGTATTTCCGTCGAAGTTGTTTAGGTAGTGGGTTTAACTATCTTCCACAACTCCTAATAGGGTTGGAATCTCCTAACAGGGACTCATATGTACTGAATGTTGTAACAACACTACTAACAGGGTCTATCCTCAAACACTGAATATATATTTTAGTATATCATCCTATGGGTACCATCCCCACCAAATTTTCTCCTTTGATCAAGGGTTTCTATAGTTAACATATATAGTTTTATTGTGTATTGGTATCTTGTTGTGGTTTCAATTTAAATTACTCATATAGTTAAGGTTATTTAAATTTGTTGATTGTGATATTAGTTGTATAACTAATTCACCCCCTCACCCCCCCCCCCCGCCCCCCAAAAAAAACCACCTCTCAGTTATATCAGTGGACTATATATTCTAACAATTGGTATCAAATCTTTAGGTCCTTGAAGGATACGCTTAAGAACTTTGAGAGATTGATGGAAAATGAAAGGATAGTCTAGGATTTAATGGGTCCAACTATGAAAGTTGGAAGGAGAAGATGAAGACTTGTCTATTGTGCATGGGTTTGGGTTATTGGATCTTGACAAGGAATGAGAGGAAAATTATGAAAGAAGAATAGTTTAAACAATGCACTGAAGTAGAGATAGATTTGTTCAGGTGTAACATGAGAGCTAGAGAAGCTCTACTATCAGCCCTTCTAGAGAATGAATATAGTCTAGTAAAGTCACTTGCAATACCTCATAAAATTTTGAAAGCATTAGAATCTACTTTTGAAGGTGATGATTATGCAAAGAGAATGAGATTACATAATTGGATATGTGCATTTCATGATTTTGGAATGATGGAAGATGAATCTGTAAGAAGTTATACTAGTATAATACCAAAAGTGGTTGTAAGAATTCAGTCTCATGGTTGAACCAAGGAAGATGATGAAGTAATATGGAAGATCTTGAAAAGTTTTACACCACCATTCAAGTCGATAGCTTAGATGATTTAGAGAGTGATGCCCTACACTAAGGATTTCACTAAGGAAACATTACATGGAAGGTTAGAATCAACAAAAGTAGATCTAAGATAGTATGGAGAACTTGCAAGAGTCAAAAAAAGTTTTAGTATCCTAAACATTTGACCTAATTTGACAATGACTACAAGCACCTGTGAAAATTTTGTTGGTAGCAACAGAAATTATGAAACAAGAAGATTGAGGAAGGAATAGCCCTTTTGGTGAGAAGAGAAAAAGATGGTAAGAAAAATTTTAAATGTTGAACTTGTAATAAATTTAGTCATTATGTATCTAATTTTCCTAAAAGAGAGAAAAAGTATAAGGGAAGGTTTAACCCTAGAAGAGATAGAGAAAGAAGTTGTTTGTATGCAAATGAAGATGAAGAATCTAATGAGAAAGATATAAGTGAAAGTGATGATGAATTAAGATTTGTGGCTATCAAGGAAGATGATCTTGATAGATAAATTAGAGAAGAAAGAGCTCTAGTTATCCAAGTAGAAAAGAAATCTTATTTGATAATTGATAGTGATTGGTCACAACACAGTACCAATGATATGAATAAGTTTGTTATGTTCAAGAATCATGAAGGAGGAATTGTTAGAGTTGGTAAAAATGTAGCCTATCATATAACATGAATTAGATCCATTACTCTTGATGGTAAAACTAACACTGATGTTGTCTATTTTGTTGATGTATTGAAGCATAACTTCTTGAGTGTTGGTCAATTGGTGGACAAGTGTTAGCAGTTGCATTACTAAGAAGACCTGTACTATCAAAAATAGAGATGGTAAGATGATTTTAATTGGCACTAGATCTAGAGGTAATGTACTTTAGTTGAATCCTACCAAGATGACATGTTTGGTAGCTGAAGTGGATAATAGTTGGTTTTGTCATAGAAGATTATGTTACATAAACTTTGACAATATTGTGCAAATTAGTAACACATTTGTAGTCAAAGACATGCCTAAGATTGTTAAGCCTATTAATGTTGTGTGTAAGTAATGTATTTTTTCTAAGTAGAAGAAAGTAGCATTACCTTGCAAGAAGTTCACTACCATAGAGAAGCTAGAGATCATTCACACATATCTAAGTGGTTCTTCGAGAATAAGAGGATTCTATGGCAAAAGGTATTTTATGATTTTTGTAGATGATTTCACTAGAATGATGTGTGTAGAATTCCTTAAAGAGAAATATGAAGCTTTTGAGAAGTTTAAGATATTTAAGAATAGAGTTGAGAATGAATCCAATGTTAACATTAAGTGTTTGAGATTTGATAGAGGAGGAGAATTCACATCTAGAGAATTTAACATATTTTGTGGAGAAAATGGAGACAAAAGACAACTATCTACACCTAGAACATCTTAGAAAAATGTGATTGCTGAGAGATGAAATGAGTCTATAGTAGAAGAAGCTAGAGAGATGTTATTTGAGATGGATGTTTCTAAGACATTTTGGAGAGAAGAAGTTAATACAATAGTATATACTCTAAATAGAGTATAGATTAGCAAAGGTATGGACAAGACACCTTATGAACTATGGTTTGGACATTCACCATCATTCAAGTATTTCAGGATATTTGGGAACAAATATTATATTAAGAGAGATGATGAAATTGGTAAGTTTTATCCAAGAAGCAATGAAGGTATGTTTCTTGGCTATTCATTGAAAAGTAAGGCATATAGATGTTTCAACCATAAAGACGATAGTTGAAAGGAAAAATCTAATGATTGATGAGAAGTTTGGAACCAAAGAAAATATGGTAGATTATAATTCAAAAGAAGAAGAGGATAACTCTAAAATTCTTAGATAAAATGTTGAGTTTTTGGTTAAGACTAACAATGACTTGTAGAATGATGCACTAACTTTTGAGAATAGAGGAGAACAAAGTTCTACACCTAGAGAAGAGATAAGAGTTGAGATGTCAACTCCTACCCCTAACAAGAATTTGACCTCCTGAGAAAATAATTAGAAGTAAAGATAAAGGTGTAATGAAAAGGAATAGAATAAATGAGGAGATATGTTTGATATCCCAAGTTGAACATAGGTGTGCAGACGAAGCAATCAAAGACAATAATTGGATCCAAGCAATAGAGGAAGAATTGGATTAGATACTAAAAAATAACACATGGGAGTTAGATCCTAGACCAAAGGACAAGAATATGATAGGAAATAAATAAGTTTTTAGGAATAACATGAATGAACAAGAAGAAGTTCTGAGAAACAAGGTCAAACTTGTTTGTAAAGATTATTTACAACAAGAAGGCATTGATTACAAGGAAACACATGCACTAGTAGTAAGAATGGAAGTAGTAAGGTTGTTCTTGGCTTATGCAATGAAAATGAAATTCAAGGTTTATCAGATGGATGTTAAATCAACTTTTCTAAAGGGAGAACTAGAAGAAGAGGTTTATATTGAGAAGCCTAAAGGTTTTCTTTTATCAAAAGAAAAAGAAATGGTATGCAGATTGAAGAAAACTCTTTATGGTCTTAAGCAAGCACCAAGAACCTAGTACGTGAGGTTGGATAGTTACTTAGCAAAGATTTGATTAGCTAAAGATATGATAGAAAATAATTTATATCAAAAATAAATTGAACATGGATTGTTGGTTATTGTAATATTTGTTGATAACATCATTTTTGGAGGTAATGATGAAGCTAGTGATAAATTTATTGAGGAGATGAAGAATACATTTGAAATAAGCATGATATGTGAAATGAACTTTCCTAGGATTGTAGATTGTGTAGAATAATGATCATATAATCATTTCACAAGCTAAGTACCTAAAGGACTTGTTGAAAAGGTTTGGCTTGGAAAGTTGTGAGCCTGTTTGTACACCCATGGTAACTAGTCATAAATTATCCAACAAAAATGAGACACCTACAATAGAGAAAAAGTATAGATCAATAATTGGAGGCTTATAGTATCTAACTCACACTAAAATATGGGAAAGGTAGTTAAGATTGTAGCTAGATTTCAAGATGATCATAAGGAACACCATTTTGCAGTAGTAAAGACAATATTTAGATATCTAAAAGGGACTTCTAGTTATGGAATTTAGTATGATAGTTTAGATGATTTCATACTTTTTGTATATACTAATTCTGATAGGGCTAGCAATATGGATGAAAAAAAGAGCACCAGTGGAGGAGCATTCTTTCTTGGAGGCAGATTGGTTTCTTGGTTAAGAAAGAAGCAAGATTACATTTCACAGAGCATTGTTGAGGCAGAGAATGTTGCAGTGGTAAACAACTATAATCAAGTTATGTGGATGAAGTAGATGTTGAAGGATATTAGAATTGAGATTGAAGAACTTTTTATCATTTATTATGATAACACAAGAATAGTATGTCCAAGAATCTTGTATTGCATTCTAAGTCTAAGCATATATCTATTAAGTATTATTTCTTGGGAGAGCAAACAATAGTAAAGGAGATTAGATCAGAGAATGTAAGTACTAAGGATTAGATTATAGATATCTTTACTAAGCCTTTTCCTAAAGATAAATTTGAACTTGAGAGGGATGATTGGGGTTATGCTCCTACCTACTTCTGAGTAGATAATGTAGAGAGTGCATCAGTCTACTAGTATAGAGCATTATTAATTGACTAGACTAAATGATGATGCTTGTCATATAGGGGAGTATCTTGTATGTACTGAGTCATTGAGGACTCTTAGTATTTGGTATTTGGTATTGAATAATGCCTTTTGACACTCGACCTAGTTGATGACTTAGAGTAGCTAATTAACAATTTGTATGTAACAATTCATATTGAGATTGAAACATTCAACATTGATGTTAATGGGGGAGAATATGCATGAAAAACATGTCCTAAAGAATTGGGGGAGCATGGGGAAGAGTATGCATAAGATAAGGATAGAAGCAATAGTAGAGTACTATATGGTATTCTTGGAAATTGGATATTTTTCATCTATGTTCCCATCAATGCAAACGGGGGAGATTATTAGCATGAATGCTAATGATACTAAATTGTGGTAGTATCCTAAGCGTTGGAGAGTATTGATATGTTGCATTCATGATTGTGTTTGTCATTGATGTCAATATAGCATTGTTTTTGTAAACACTAGTTGAGTAGGAGACAAAGATCTTGGTGGTACGAAGAATGGTTTGATTTCCTAGTCATGCACAATTATGGACATGTTTGGAACAATATCCTTATGACATAGTTAAGTGCATAGAGTTTGAGTCAAAGGCATGAAAGTTGTACATGATTTATAGAGAGTAGTTTAGAGACAGAGTATTGTGAAAGTAGTTTTTGATGTTTCTTGGCTATTTTTCATCTAAGATGTAATGAAGTGGTGCAGCCAGGTAGTGACAGAGGATAGTCCAAAGATGGCATTAGCAAGTGTGCAACCTTAGCGTCACACATATCAAGTTTTGTATAGACTATGAGATGTAAGTGCTACTATAATTGTAATTAATTAATTATCTTATTATAATTAATTGGGAAAGCCTCAAGACCGACTCAAGGAATTGTTATGAAGATATGGTACAAGGGAAAGATGTTTTTGTTGATTGTAAGTATCGTACTCAAGTATTATGATCATTGTTGAAGTCCAAAGTGTGAAAAGTAGTAGAGTGCTTACTAAATGTATGTAAAAAATCCAAGGGATTATTGGATGCAAGATTTGAGATCTAGTTCCAAGACCTGAAGGAGCAGAAGTTTGGTTGATAGGAAAAAGATAGAGGAAGTACAATTCAATTCTATTATTCTTCAAGGAATAATACAAAGATCATTAGGAGTGTGTTTTCATTGGTCTTCCCCTTGAAGCTATTTGGCTAGTAGGTTTAGCTATCTTCCACAACTCCTAACAGAGACTCATATGTACTGAATGTTGTAACAAGACTCCTAATAGGGTCTATCCTCTAACAAGGAATATTTATATCAGTACATCATCTTGTGGGTACCATCATAATAGTGGTTTTCCCTCTAATAAAGGGTTTCCTTAGTTAACATATCTAGTATTATTCTGTATGACTATCTTATTGTGATTTTAGTTTATATTACTCATATGATTAAGATTCTTTAAAGTTGTTTTTTTTGATATTAGTTGGATAACTGATTCAACAACCCCCCCCAAACCCCCTGCCCACCCACCCCCCCTCTTAGTTATATCAGTGGAGTATATATTCTAACAAAACTATCATGTCATTCCCACAACATGAAATGCTACAGAGCTTCTAGAGAAAGGGATGATGGCAAGACCAATTAGTGTTAACTTACCGTAGATGAAGGTGTGAAGGCTCTTTTTGGGCAAATACTCATAAACAATCAACCTTTCATCTCTCTTACCGCAACATCCCATTATTTTCACAAGGTTTCTCTACTGAACATTCACCACAAGTTTCACTTCGTTCATAAATTTCTCATTTTCTTGTCTTGACTTTTTCGACATTTTTTTCACTGCCATTTCATTTCCATCTTTGGTTCTTCCCTAAAAGATGAAAACAAAATAAGACACCTCTATTTCTTTTCAAATAGATTTCCTAATCAATGAAAACATTATTTGTTAAGGAAAAAGAAGTAGAATAGAGGTTCACCTTGTACAGAACACCAAAATGGAAGCATCTATCTAGTCGACCAAATTGCTATGATTTGACATTTATAAATTATAATTATAATTAAAATAGAACTTTTTTGTAAATTTTAAGTAATTAATAAGTTATAATAATTAGCAATTCAGTGGGTTGCATAGTCATTTTGCACCAAAACCACCTTCTCCAAGCTTTTCATTTTCATGGAAATTGTTAGTAGCTTCTACCAATTCTTCCAAGCTGAAATCAAAATGCTTCTCCTATTGAAATAAACACCTCTTTGTGTGGTGGGAAACATGGCTAAGCTAGATGATCAAATGTCACACTTACAAAATAAATGAAAAACAAAAAAAACAAGATTAGAATCTAAATGTACACCTTCATTATGGGCAGCTTGAGTTAGTGGTCCCCCGAAAATGGTAGATTAGATTGTTTTCTCATAACAATTGAACAAATGAGTAACATCACAACCATTCCTCCCATAAACCCCAATGTATTGGGGGCTAGTTTTGAGGACTTCTCTACATGGCAAATCTTTATTGTCATGTACTGAAATAGAAGGGCTCATAGAAGGGCTATTCATCCTTCACAATTCTACCCACTGAAATATCACTAACATGTTCAAAGGAATAATTTTTGAAAAACATAAAGCTAAGAGCATGTTCCCATGCCACTGCTTAACTTATTTTGGCTAGCAGTGGCTGCTCAACTCTTTTAGGAAATAATTGTCAAAATGGTGGTCCCATGAATATGTATTCTGTTTCTTATTTTAAAAAAGAAATTAGAAATATGAATTAAATTAAATTAATAATAGTTCTGTAGAGAAAAGAATAGAACTAAAATTCTTTTAGAAAAAAGGAAAAGATTTTGAGGTGGCATTTATTTTGTAATAATTAGCCACTCTTTCCCACTAACTTATTTTCATTTGATAAATAATAAATTTTCCATAAAATAACTAAAAATTCTAAATTATCCTTTTTAGAAAATTTAAAATGTATACGAAAACACTTATGATTAAACATAGCATAAATTGGGAAGAAATTTAGGACATCGACGAGGATGAGATTGATGACGACGACGACGACCTGAATTCCGTGCCATTGTCGAATAAAAGGAGTGTTTCTCATATATCCCTGAACAGAAGTTCCCTAATTCTTTTATTGCTTGAGACCTTTCAAGCAAGTGCATAAACATCTCCTGTTATTGCAGTCATAAGCTATATGGTTTGGAATCAACTTGAATAAGTGCGTCAACATCTCTTGTCATTGCATAATTTGCAAGCGATGCAAAGATCATATACTCTTCAAAGGGCCATAATCGAATGTAAAGATATCCACAGTCCAGTCAATGTTTGAGCAGATGGTCTGAATGATTACTCACTTTTCCGAAGGGCACGAGAATAAAACAAGGTAAAGGAAGACCGAATCCGTTGGGCCTCACATGTCGGGAAAAGGTTTATTGCCAACCCTTGTGAAATATTTACCGTGTTATATAAAAGAAATAATGGCAACAGTGTAAACTTTTAATCTATTTTAATATATACTTTTAACCTATTTTAATATATACTTTTAATATATACAGGGTTAAGTCTTTTGTAAAAAAGGAAGAAAGAAAAATAATGGTAATAGTGTAAAAGTGAGTTGTATGATATAAGCAATGTTAAGTGGAAGAGTTTCTTTGTTAGGTTTTCACTTTTATTTAAAATTTCTTTTACATTTCACTTGTTGAATATTTTCCCTTCTTATCAATGTAGTTGTTGAATATTGTCTCTTCTTAGCAGTGTAGTCTTGTACCCAGTAAGCAAGATTGAGTGAAAAAAATCTTTTACCAACTTTTAAAAGTTAGGCGGAAAAGTTTTTTCTTACCACACGAAATCAAATAATATATTAGTTGTATGAAATCAAATATTATTTTTAAACTATTTTAAATTAAAGATTGAGTCAAAAGTATATACAAAAATCTCTCTCTCTCTCTCTCTCTCTCTCTCTCTCTCTCTCTCTCTCTAATAAAAATTGACATAAAAGAGAGGAACATTTATTTTATTTTAAAAAATTCAAACATTTATTAGCGATATGACCATGTAAATTATTTTCTTAAATAAAATTCTTACAATAGATTATCAGATTTTAGAAATCACAAATTGCATAATGATATTTGAGATAGGGAAAAGACTCTTACTTCAAGGCATTCCAATAGTTGTAATAAAAGTTGTTTATTTAATACCTACACTTGTTAGTTTAATAAGTATTCTTTTGATTTAATATCCAATTTTTCAAACACTATAAAAATAGTTGCTAGATAAAATTTATTGGTTGTAAGAAAAAATAAATTATGTGATGCCACATTAGCTATGAGTGTCTTCCTTCTTTTTTGCATGATCATTGATCTAACTTTTCTGAGCTAGTTTGGATGCCATGGCTAAAAAGATATTAATTTGGCACCATATTTGATTATGTGGCCTGCCTTTATTTATAAGCTTGAGACTTCTCAAACAGAAAAAAAGTGTTAACTTACCTAAGAGGAACATGTCAAGGTTCTTGTTGGAAAAATACTCATAAAAAATCATTTTTTTCATCTCTCTCAATGCAACATCTCAAAAATTTTTAAAAGGATTTGATGCTAACCATTCATAAATTGTTCATTTCCTTGTGTTGACTTTAAAGATAGTTTTTCACTACTATTTTCTTTCCCTCTTTTGTTCCTCCCTTAAAAATGGAAGTAGAATAAGACTTATCTATTCATGTTTAATCAGATTTCCTAATCCATTGAAACAATATTACTTGAGTGAAAAATAATGGAAAACTTCAAATATACTTGGGTAGGAGCATGGGTGAAGACTATTTGCACTCTGTCTCTCAAATTATGGAGGCAAAATTATGCATGTTTGACAGTCTCCTAAAGGGTGCCAATGGATTCAATAGTGCAAAGTGATTGCAAGATGCTAAAAACTTGGCAATTCGGAAGATAAGAATCAAAATGATTTTCCTAGTCCTCAAAAATGATCATCCTTTCTTGATGTCAAACTAAATAGCAAGTCTTCTTTCTTTCCTTCCTATAATGTGCAATTCTTATTATGAAAAAGGACTTTTAAAATCCTTATTTGAGATTCTTTGTTGACAACTTCATCTCTATTATGCTTCTAATGCATGTGGCTAAGTTCTTGGGATCTAGAACCAACATCAAAGTGGTTCAAACAATGTGTAAGGAGAAATGGAAGCTTAAAGGACAAGTTGACATTACTTGTCTTCCACAAGGGTTCCTCTCTTTAAGCTTCACAAGTAAGGAAGATCTAGAATTTACCCTTTATGATGGCCCTTAGAAGTTTTTGAAAATCTCTCTAGCTCTTAAAAAATGGGAACCTAATATTGATATCTATGATATTTTCCTTTATTTAGTTCCCATTTGCATCGAGTTTCCAAGTCTCCCCTTCAAATATTAGCATGAATATATTTTGAAAGACTTAACTTCCTCGTTTGGAGAGTTAACAAGGTTTGTGTTTGTGTTGAAGTTGAGTAAATCTCAACCCAAAAACTCTAACAATCACATTCATGCAGATACCTATAACAAAAAGAGAGAAGGAAAGCTTTGGAGACTTGGGATTATAAATGAAACATTCTTGATGTGCAAGAAATCAATTGAAATTGTATATATATAGTATCTAAAATAGAGTATTGAGAAATTAGTTCCTGATGTTTGTTGGCTATCTTTCATCTAAGATGTAACGAAGAGATGCACAATTAGGTAGTGCTAGAGGAAAATCAAATGATGATTTTAGCAAGTGCACAAGCCTTAGTATCACACATATGATGTGTTATATAGATTGTGAGCTGACTGTTCTAGTGTAATTGTAATTAATTAATTATCTTATTATAATTAATTGGTAAAACCTCAAGGCTGACTTAAAGAATTATTATGAAGATATGGTATAAAGGAAAGATGCTTTCCTTAATTGTAAGTATCATGTGCAAGTATTATGATTATTGTTGAAGTATAAAGTGTGAAAAGGAGTAGAGTACTTACTAAATGCATGTAAGTGATCCAAGGGATTATCGAATGTGAGATTTGAGATCTAGTTGCAAGATCTAAAGAAGAAGAAGTCTAGTTGACAGGATATAGATAGAGGGGGGAAGTACAATTTAGTTCTATTATTCTACAAGGAATAATATAGAGATCATTTGGACATAGAGTTCATTGGTCTTGCCCTTGAAGTTGTTTGGGCAATGGCTCCTACTATCTTCCACAACTCCTAACAAGTTTGAAATTTCCTAATGTCATGCCCAAAAGTATAAGATAAAACACACCAACAATTTTTTTTTTTGTTTTTTTCCTTTTTAAGTGATAATAGGATTAATGTAATACATATGTGCTCAAATAGAATTACTTTACTTCCCCACACTCATGTATAATTACAAAATTTAAGTACAAACAAATGCAATTTTTTTTTTTCTTAACATATTTTAAACTTAAAATTGCATAGCTAAGTATATATCACCATGTTATCTAATTAAACTAAGTTAAAGAAATGTGATTACCAATCATAAAAAAGTGCAATAAGGTAAACATCATCACATCTGATTTTTGAGTAACATACACAAAACTGAAAATAAAACTATAAGGCTCCAGGCAAGAATATTTACTCAATCTCTTTTTCTATAAAACTACTTGGTTCAAAGGCTTTGCCAAGAAAGAACTAGTAAGAAAACCCATCTTCGTTGCCAGTTCAACAAAAGTTTAAATACATCTCAACACAGGATTCTAATCCCGAACATAATTGAATTTCAACAATCAATATACAGTCCCATCCAGGCCCTTAACAAGGGATCCCTTTCATTTTTTTCAATGCACTACTAAGATCATAGAAGGAACAGAATCTGACCAGGTAACAAACAAGCATAGCAAAGAAACAACATCAAACATTCATATCAATACTAGGTTTTCACAACAGGATTCACAATGAATCAAAACTAGGAAAAGGTGGATTTTTCCAACAGGAGATGTCAGACACAACACCAAATAGGTGCCCTATCGGGGCTATAAATCAATAACTTCTGTTCTTCCATTCTTACATGCCAAAAATCATATGTGGTTTGTGCTGACAGGTAGGGGCCCATAACACCCTACCCTCTCTCCCTCTTCTCGTCCTAAGAAGAGACTCTACACTGTTGGAGTCTAACTAAAAAGACATTTCCCAAAATTGGTCACTTCTACCCTATCCAAGGGTGAGTAATACCAAAAAAACCATGCAAGAAAATCTCAAAATTCAAACATAAACAAGAAAAGAAAACATTCAAAAAAACATGGTTTTGAAATCTTCCCAACATACCCACAATCATACAAGAATTCAAACATCAACAAGGTAGCATAAGCATGAAACAAACATGAAAATTTGAACAAGGGAGATGAGAATTCCTACCTAGACAAAGAGGTAATGGAAAATGAACAAGTTTGAGTCTAGAGCTTTTCCCTTCCTTGCTTCAATCTTCCAAGACTCCTCTCTAAATGTAGAGATTAGATAACCACCAAAACTACTCCAAGAAGGACCTCTAAATAAGTCTCAAACTCAACCACCAAAAAGAGCAATTACTTCTCCCACCCACCTACAAATCTAGAAGTCTCTAACTCAACCCATACTAAGGTTAACCACCAAGTGGAGTTGAGGTGATGCAACTCATGGTAGCCACTTGCAATTTTCGCACAAAGACAAAAATAGACCTTTTGAGTGACCTCAAAAGTCAATAAAAGGGGCTTAGGGGTTGGAAAAGGCCCCCAACCCATACCCATACCCCTTGGGTATAAATATTTCATGTTTTAAAGCCTTAGGAATGATTTGGAACCAAAAAATAGCTAGGAAATATTTAGGACCAACTAACAACTCTAAAAAATGCAGATTAAGCACTAATCTAGATTAGGAGTGATTAAACTTGATTAAGAAACAATTTAGCAAAAAGACACTAACTTAATCTGACTTAGGTCCAAAGGTTACATAGCTAACCCTAACCAACACACTGAAAAGCATAAACAATTCACGAGTGTCAAGTGACACTATAAGAACACAGTTACAAACATTAACATTTATTGATCACAGAAAGATACATACATATATCTCACAATTAATTTAGTTATGAACAACAAAGTTTCCACAAATGGCACAAAGGGGTCAATTTCGTTCCTCCGTTAGATTCTTCGACTAATAAATATCCTGCACACTAATTGCACACATCAATAGCTCAAGAAAATCTCGTGCATATATATATATATATAACTTATCAGGGAAATCACATAACTCAGAACATAATGCTTCAATCAATTAACTATTTAATTCATTTCTACTCATATTTAATCATTAGTAATCACATAATCAAAATAACATAACTTATTTATTAATTCAAATTAAGTACTAGTATAATCATCAATAGGTATGCATATACCTAAACATCATAACATCACCAATTAAATAATACTCAATTATCTAAAGCATAAAACTTAATCATCGAGGTATCGAAATCAACATCCTTATCATTAGGTGAAAATACCTTGTATCATTGTTAGTGAAATTTTAATGTTTAATTAGTCAAGATAATGTAGTAGTTCTTGAATCACTAAGCATTAAAACATGGATGTATCAACTACTCTAAATTTCATTAGGACATTCACAACATAAAACATTACTTCATATCCGTTCAAATTTCCTACAATAGACTTGACAGAGAAATTCATATTTAATAAGCAGGTGCAAGAAGGGACCTCACACCTAATAGAGATTCAAAGTCTCCTGACAGGGACTCATATGTCTTGAATGTTACACCACTAATAGGGTCTATCTTCTAACAATGAATATTTATATTAGTACATCATCTTGTGGGTACTGTCCCCACTAAGATTTTCCCTCTAATCAATGTTTGCCCATGTTAACATATCTGGTGTTATTGTGTATGAGTATCTTGTTGTGGTTTCAGTTTAGATTACTCATATGGTTAATATTTTTTACAGTTCTTTATTTTGATATTAGTTGGATAACTGATTCACCCCCACCCCTTCCACCACCTCTCACTTATGTTAGTGGATAATATATTCTAACAATCAGTATTAGAGCTTCAACTCCTTGAAGGATAAGCTTAACAGCTTTGAGAGATCAATGGTGAATATTTTTGGAAAGGATAGTCCTAAATTTGATGGGCCCAACTATGATAGTTGGAAGAAGAAGATGACGACTCAATTATTGTGCATGGGTTTGGGTGATTAGATCTTGATAAAGAATGGGAAGACAATTGTGAAAGAAGAATAGTTTAAACAATACACTAAAGTAGAGATAGATTTGTTCATATGTAACATAGGAGCTAGAGAATCTCTACTATCAACCCTTCCAAAGAATGAATATAGTCACGTAAAGTCACAAGTAATATCTCATGAAATTTAGAAAGCATTAGAATCTACTTTTGAAGGTGATGATCATGCAAAGAGAATGAGATTATGGAATTGGATATGTGTATTTCATGATTCTAGAATGATGGAAGATGAATCTATAAGAAGTTATATTGGAAAAATATTAGAAATGGTTATAGGAATTTGGTCTCATGGTGGAACGAAGGAAGATGATGAAGTAATATGGAAGATCTTGGAAATTTTGACACCACCATTCAAGCCAATAGCTCAGATGATTTAGGTAGTGATGCCCTGCACTAAGGATTTCAGTAAGGAAACATTTCTTGGAAGATTAGAATTAGTAGAAGTAGATCTGAGATAGTATGAAGAACTTGTAAGAGTCAAAACAACTTTTAGTCTCCTGAACATCCGATAAAATTTTACAAGAAGTAGAAGCACCCATGAAGATCTTTTTGGCAGCAATAGAGATGGTGAAGACAAGAAGACGGTAGAGGGAATAGCCTTTCTAGTGAGAAGAGAAAAAGATGGCAAGAAAATCTTTAAATTTTAGACTTGTAATCAATTTGGTCATTATGCATCTAAATTTATTAAAAGAGAGAGAGAAAAAGTATAAGGGAAGGGTTAACCCTAGAAGAGATAGAGATAGAAATTGTTTGTATGCAAATAAAAATGTAGAATCTAATGAGAAAGGTTGAAGTGAAAGTAATGATGAATTAATATTTGTGGCTATCAAGGAATATGATATTGATAGAGAAACTAGAGAAGAAAGAGCTATAGTTACCCAAGTAGAATAGAAATATAATTTTATAATTGATAGTGGTTGTTCACATGACATGACTGGTGATATGAAAAAGCCCGTTACGTTCAAGAATCATGATGGAGGAATTGTTAGAATTGGCAAAAATGCAACCTTTCATATAATAGGAATTAGATCCATTAATCTTGATGGTAAAACTAACACTGATGATGTCTATTTTGTTGATGTATTGAAGCATAACTTGTTGAGTATTGGTCAGTTGATGGACAAGTGTTATTAGTTGCAAATTTTTGAGAAGACCTACACTATCAAAGACAAAGATGGTATGATGATTGGAATTGGAACTACATCCAGAGGTAATGTATTTAAGTTGAATCTTACTAAGTTGACATGTTTGGTAGTTGAAGTGGATAATAGTTGGTTCTAGATTAGAAGATTATGTCACATAGACTTTGACAACATTATATAAATTAGTAGCACTTTTGTAGTTAAAGACTTGCCTAAGATTGTTAAGCCTACTAATGTTGTGTGTAAGAAATGTATTTTTGCTAAGAAGAAGAAAGTATCATTCCCTAGCAAGAAGTTCACTACCATAGAGAATAAAGATATCAGTCACACATATCTAAGTGGTCCTCCTAGAACAAAAGGATTCTATGGTGAAAGGTATTTTATGATTTTTGTTGTTGATTTTTAATTTTTAATTTTTTTCTCGCAAGGGTATCTTCATGATCCAAGGCCCAAAATTTTCCCTTTATGGGGCAAGCCTTGGAGCCAGACTAATCCTCTTTGGCTGTGAGATTGTTCATCACTACCCCCAAGTGTCTGCGGCAAGGTGATTTCAAGCTAGGGAGTCAAACCCAAGACCATGGGGAATTACCCACAACCTCATACCAACTCGCCTAATCCACGAGGGCATTTTTGTTGTTGATTTTCACTAGAATGATGTTTGTAGAATTTAATAAAGAGAAATCTAAAGCTTTCGAGGAGTTTAAGATATTTAAGAATAGAGTTGAGAATGAATCTAGTGTTAAGATTAAGTGTTTGAGATCTGATAGAGGAAGAGAATTCACATCTAGAGAATTTAACATATTTTGTGAAGAAAATGGAATCAAAAGACAACTATTTTCACCTAGAAAATCTTAGCAAAATGGGATTGTTGAGAGAAGAAATAAGTCTATAGCAAAAGAAGCTAGAGAGATGTTATTTGAGAATGATGTTTCTAACACATTCTAGAGAGAAGCAGTTGATATAGTAGTATATACTCTAAATAAAGTACAAATTATAAAAGGTATGGATAAGACACCTTATCAACTATGGTTTGGACATTCACCATCAATCATGTATTTTAGGATATTTGGGAGCAAATATTATATTAAGAGAGACAATGACATTGGTAAGCTTTTTTCAAGAAGTGATGAAGGTATGTGTCTTGGCTGTTCATTAGAAAGTAAGGCTTATAGATGTTTCAATTGTATAACTAAGACAATAGTTGAATGGAAAAATATAAAGATTGGTGAGAAGTTTGGAACCAAAGCAAAGATGGTAGATTATAATTCAGATAAAGAAGATGATAACTCTGAAATTGTTAAACGAAATGCTGAAGTCTTGGTTAAGACTAACAATAACGTGTAGAATGATGTGCTAACTTTTGAACATAAAGTAGAATAGAGTTCTAAACCTAGAGAAGCGATAACAGTTGAGATGTCAACTCCTACTCCTAATAGGAATTTGACAAAGAATCATCCTCCTAAGTAGATAATTAGAAGTAAAGATGAAGGTGTAATGATAAGGAATAAAGTAAATGAGGAGATATGTTTGATATCTCAAGTTGAACCAAAGTGTGTAGATGAACCAATCAAAGATAATTATTGGTTCCAAGCAATGAAGGAAGCATTGGATCAAATACTAAAGAATAACACATGGGAGTTAGATCCTAGACCAAAAGAGAAGAATATGATAGGAAATAAATGGGTTTTTAGAGATAAGATGAATGAACAAATAGAAGTTGTGAGAAATAAGGCTAGACTTGTTTTTAAAGGTTATTTAGAACAAGAAGGCATTGTTTATAAGGAAACATATGCAATAATATCAAGAATGGAAGTACTAAGGTTGTTCTTGCCTTATGTAGTGAACAAGAAATTCAAGGTTTATTAGATGGATGTTAAATTAGCCTTTCTCAATGAAGAACTAGAAGAAGAGGTTTATATTGAGCAGCCTGATGGTTTTGTTTTATTAGAAGACAAAGACATGGTATGTAAATTGAATAAAGCTCTTTATGGTTTGAAGCAAGCACCAAGAACCTAGTATGTAAGATTGAATAGTTACTTAGCAAAGCCTTGATTTGCTAAAGGTATGAAAGATAGTACTTTGTATCTAAAAGAAATTGAAGATGGAGTGTTGATTATTATAATATTTGTTGATAACATAATTTTTGGAGGTAATGATGAAGCTAGTGATAAATTTACTAAGGAGATGAAGAATAAATTTGAAATGAGCATGATAGGTGAAATGAAATTTTTCCTAGGATTGTAGATTGTGTAGAATAATGATGGTATATTCATTTCACAAGATAAGTACCTAAAAGACTTGTTGAAAAGGTTTGGTTTGGAAAGTTGTGAAACTATTTATACACCCATGATAACTAGTTGTAACTTATCCAACAAAGATGAGATACCTCCAGTAGAGAAAAAGAAGTATAGATCAATGATTGGAGGTTTGCGGTATCTAACTCACACTAGACAAAATATAGAAAATGCAGTTGGGATTGTAGCTATATTTCAAGTTATTCCTAAAGAATATCATTTTGTAGTAGTAAAGAGAATATTCAGATATCTGAAAGGGACATCTAGTTATTGAATTTGGTATGAAAAATCAAATTATTTCACACTTTGTGCATATACTTATGCTGATAGGGTAGGTAGCGTGGATGATAGGAAGAGCACTGGCGGTGGAGCATTCTTTGTTGGAGGAAGATTCATTTCTTGGTTAAGAAAGAAGAAATATTGCATTTCATAAGCACTACTAAGGGAGACTATGTTGCAACAACAAACAACCATAATCAAGTTATGTGGATGAAGCAGATGTTGAAGGATATTAGAATTGAGATTGATGAACCTATTATCATTTACTATGATAGCACAAGTACAGTGAGCATTTACAAGAATCTTGTATTTCATTCTAAGACTAAGCATATATCTATTAAGTATCATGTCTTGAGAGAAAAAAGAACAAAAAAGGAGATTAGATTAGTGTATGTAAGTACTAAGGATGATATTGTAGATATCTTTTGATGTAGAGCATCCTAAATATCAACCAATAAGTGTGATACATGTTGATCCCTTCAAAATGTATGAAATAATTTCATTAATTAGAGGCATCTCATGAAGTAAAACAAAATATTTTTCAGCACAACAATATCAACCCTTCTCCATTTACATATCCCGATTTCTATGTCTGACTACATTATTCATAACTTTTAATCCTTAACATTTCATTCCAGAATCTTTAGTGAAATTGTTCCAGATTAGGAATATTAAAAAATATCCAAATCTGAGCCAAAATAAATAAATCTATTGCTAGTTATAGTATTTGTACTATGACCCATTTTCTTTGTCATAAACCATAAACAAAACTAGTAACCCTTCCTAGGGCATCAAATAACTTGCTCAAAACAACTCAAAATGAAACCAAAAAAAATTAGGATTGATCCTATATAAGCCATTATTTTATCCAATACATAAATCATTTTTTAAGATAAAATCTTTATCTACACACTCAATGGAGATCATTTAAAACTAGTCTTCACTCAAATATCCATAACTTACAAAAATCTGAATGAAAATGATTAAAAAAAATTGGAAACAAAATATAGTTCACATATATTTCCACTTAATATAAATATAGTTCCTTTTTCATTCAAATGTGTCTATTCCAAACATTTAAATTTGACTATAGTTGGACATCCTCAAATCTGCAATTTAAAAGCTCTGCCAAAACTTGCATAACTTCTTCATTTCTACATGAAATAAATCCAAACAAAAGACAAAAAAATTAATTCACTTATCTATCTAGATATAAAAAATTTACATGGTTTCTAGGTTGTACAAGACTTGAAACTGACACTAAAACTGAGAAACCAATCAAAATGTCAACTCAAAATATTACCAAATTTGTTTCAAAATGTATCTCTTCCTTTCATTAATGCTTTGGTTCAACCATAAATCTATTTGTATAGCTTTTGTGGATGGTTATAACTTCCAAAACACCCTTTAAACCAACCTACTACATTCTTTTAACCCTTTTGCATTTTTGACAACATTTTACGCATTTTATGCATTTTTGCATTTCAACTTTCATATAAACCCAACTTAGACCAAAATTATGACTCAAATGAATTTAGATGGATACCAATAGATCCATTAACCTTTTAAATAAACATTTTGAGATTATTGATCATATTAAGACCTCCTTTCATAAATTTGACAACTTGTTACAAATGGTTTCATACACTTTACATCTTGACCCAAATATAACATTAATTACTCAAATGGATTTAAATATGTCAACTAAGGAATCTTAAACTTCTCATGTTGTTATACTTTTGGTGCTCCTACACCATCTTTATGAAGCCTTTTCCTAAAGATACATTTGAGTACATGAGAGGGATGCTTGGGGTTATGCCCCTACCTACTTTTGAGTAGATAATGTAGAGAGTGCATCAGTCCAATGGTACAGAGCAACATTATTTGACTAGACTAAATGATTTGATATTGGGCCTAATATGGTCTGATCCAATAGAAAAATACATATTTGTATTTGTGTTTCTTGAGACAAATTGGAGAGAAGACTAGAGGTCATGGGTATGAAATTGTGTGGAAGTAATTTGGGTTTTCCAACAACTTAAAGGTGGTATTTAATGTTGTACTGAAATTGGTAAGATCATAGCTCAAGAAACAATTATCCATACACACCCAAGCACCTGTGTAATTACTACCTTCACTTCAAGCAGCACAGTATGCTTCTTGAAAATAGTATGAGCTAGCTTCTGTATGAAAGAGCTTAAGCTTAGTCATGGTAAATGTAATACCTAACTCAGTTGGATTAAAAAAATTACAGCTATTATTATTTTTTTCTCTCATTAAATTCAACTTAGCTTGCTTAGTAGACAAAATTCCACTTCTATTATGGGTCAGTGGTGGGTCGATAATCCATGATCCAAAATAAGCAATCTAATGTACTATTACATATATACTAGCTCTATATATATGCTATATTATATAATATATGTAAAAAGAGTTAGAGGAAAAAGGTCCTACTTGAATAAAATTACAATTTGGCATTGTGTTATAGTGAAGATTATATGTATAATCTCACTATTATAAGAATACATATAGAAGCACATTTAGGGCTTTAGATTATATTTCTAATCTTATGTATAGTTTAGGGCTTAATATGGCATAGTATTCAATTAGAATTAGGGTTAGTGTTGAAATTTTATTTTGTGGGAAATTTAGTTTTCAACTAGGTTTAGGGAAATAATTTGATTTTATGTTAAAGTTACAATATAATATAGTTGTGGGTACTATTCAATTTTGTATCCCCTCTCTATGCATCCCTTTCTATTTCATGGCCTAATTATTTCCCTAACCTCATATCTCGCCTCCTCCCCCAAATCTCTCTACTCCCTATACCTCAACTCTTTCATCACACTCTCACCATTAATAACCCATTATTACCATCAATCCTCTCTCTCTCTCTCTCTCTCTCTCTCTCTCTCTCTCTCTCTCTCTCTCTCTCTCTCTCTCTCTCTCTCTCTCTCTCTCACACACACACACACACACACACACACACACACACACACACACACACACACACATACACACACACACACACACATCAAATTATATGATTACTCTAATCCATAACTAACACCCTCCTACATATTTATTTCATATCTCTCCCTCACACTATTTGAGTGCTCTATGTTATATGTCTGATCTACTCATTTTCTATTTACCTCCTTACCTAGCTATGTACTCATCCTAATTTCCATAAATCTCTATCTTATCTCTGTATATCTCTCATTATATCTTCCTTCTATTATCACAATCTCTCTCTTCTCTCTCTCTCTCTCTCTCTCTCTCTCTCTCTCTCTCTCTCATGTAGATGTAGATGTAGATGTACACACACATGCACACACTCATTCACCCACCCACACACAAAAAAAGGTACACACACACTAACATGGATGCACACACATGCATAGATGCATGCACATAGACACACACACACACAATCAAAAACTATTATTATTCCATTTCCTAATTAGTCTCTTTCTCAATCAAAATTATGTCTCTCATCCCCTCTCCCCCCTTGTACCTTTGAATTACCATCTTTGTCTATGATATGTCTCTCTATCCATGACCCTCCCTCTTCCCCATCGAAACATATCTATCTCTTTTGATCATTTTTGCATTTTGAGAATATCCTCCTTATAATTACTCCTTCTCTCTGTAATATATTCTATTCTCCCATTATTATCCTTCTTTCTCTAGGTCTTCTCTTGTTTTATCGCCCCTATTTATCTCTAGCTCATATCTTCGCCTCCCTCTTCTCCCACTCTCTTTTCTTCAATCCCTTCTTACTTTGTCCTTCTATAATTTCTATTAAGCTACACCCCATTTCTCACATATATCATTCACTCCTTGATCACTCTCTTTCACACTCTCTCCTTATTCCTCTCATGATCTCTTCCCCCTATTTACATCTCTATCTCTCCCTCTCTCATATGCACACACATAAAAATATATGATTACTCTAATCCCTAATTAATATCCTCCTAGATATCTATTTCATATGTTTCCCTCACCCTATTCGATCTCTCTATCTTATATGTCCTATCTACTCATTTTTCCATTTATCTCCCTACCTCACTATATACTCATCCTAATGACCATAAATCTCTACCATCATCTTTGTATATCTCATCCACTCTTCCTTCCATTCTCTCTCTCTCTCTCTCTCTCTCTCTCTCTCTCTCTCTCTCTCTCATGCACACACAGACCCACATGCGTGCACACACACACACATACACATTTTCTTATCTCTTTTGATCATTTTTTCCTTTTGAGAATATCTTTCATCTAATTAATTCCCCCCTCTCTCTAATATAGTCTATCCTATCATTATTATCCTTCTCTCTTTATTTCTTCTTGTGTCTGCTTCCCCTTAGTTCTCTCTATCTCATACCTTTTCCACCCTCTTCTCCTTCTCTCTTTTCTTCATTATGCTCTTACTTTGTCTTGCCATAATTTCTATCAAGCTATACCTAATCTCTCTCATATATCTTTCACTCTTTCATTTCTCTCTCTCTCTCTCTCTCTCTCACACACACACACACACACACACACACACACACACACACACACACACACACACACACACACACACACACACACACACACACACACACACACACACACACACACACACACACACACACACACACACACATACACACATACACACACACACACACACATTGTGAAATATCCCATATTTTTTCCCAACATTTATCTAATTGTGCAGGGGGCTAAGGAGTTTGCTTGTACTTCCATATCAAAACACACTTTGTTATTAAGTCCATTTTTTTGGAAACTACCTTGGATAATTTCTCTCTAAATATGCAATTGTTTATCCTTTTCCAAATCATTTTGATAAGTTGGTTTCTAGAGGAGCATATCCAATTAGAGATATTTTAATGGGTATCCTTATTCAATGTCCATGAGATCCCTAACTGATTAAATAGTTCTTCCCAATTCATAGTAGAATAGGAGCAATGGATCAGAAGGTGGGCGATACTCTCTTCCTTCCTACTACATGGAACATAGTAGTTTCCCATTTTGAAGACACCACTTTTGAGGTTATCAATTGTTTGGATGCTATCATTGATAATGGACCACCAAAAGAAGTTGATTTTGGGAAGTAGGTATGATTGCCAAACTAGTTTCAACTTTGGTGCTCGAGCCTCCTTAATTATATTGTAGTAGTCTAATTTAATATAGAACTCCCCACTTGAGTTCTTATCCCATATGAATATGTCTCTATCCATGAAGGAAGGGTTGAATATGGATATCTTTTAGAAGGGACACCAAATCCATATAGACTCCCTTATCTATAAAATCTAAATTCCTTGTTCTAAATGACTTGCATTCCTTATTCTCAATATATTTGGACACCTCTTGACCATTAGTGTTCACCCCCCATTCTTTTAGAGAAGAAAAAATCATGAACCTTCACATGAAATTACCAATCCATCTATCTTCCTAAAATCTCTCCAAATTCTCATCACCAATGTTCCACCTAATAACCCCTCTTATGTGTTATTTAGTATTGATAATGATAGCGAATATCTTAGAAGTAGCCAAAAGATCCTTTGTATAGAGACCTTGATTGAAAGCCCTCCCACCAATGTATTTATCCCACATATTTATGCACCAAGTAGTTGAGGCTTGGACTAGTCTCCAACCAATCTTCATCATAAGGGTATGTGTAGGATCATGGTGTGCCACCAAGTGGCAATGTGAAAAAAGTGGAGATTTAAAATACCTAAAGGAATTTCAAAATCTGCTTTGACTTTTTCCCACCCATCCTGATACCAAAGAAAAAAGGTGATACCAACTCATTTTGGATATGTGATCCAATATTGGGTATCTTATCCAATATCACATACTCAATTTGATATCAAGTATTCGATATAGGATTGGGTACTCAAAACTTGAGCCCATTTTTTCATTATTTCTTGTTTAGTTTTGTTATTTTCTACTCACCTTTTTAGATATATGATTTTAGATCAGGTATAGCATTTAGGAAATTTCAAGTAAGATTTTTTTTTTTGTTTTTTTTATTGTATTCATTGGATTATACTTAAAGTTAGGTTTCTTTCATATAAAATCATAGATTTTTTATTTTAATTAAAAACTATTAATACAAAGAGTAATGTTTGGATTCTTTGCAATTTAATATGCATGACTAACTCGAATGATGTTGATATGAAATAGAGTTCCTTGAAACCCTCCACCAAATGATCCAATACCCCCTTAAAACCCTACACCAAATGATACACTACCACCTCAAAACCCTATTAGAATTGAAGATTTGGTACAAGAAAATCTTACCAAACTAATGGGTTTTCAATTTACATATAGCAATATACCTACATTGGCTCCCATGTTATCTTTGTTAAACACCATAGTGGATAATACTGAGACACTTACCAATGACCAAAATGCTTTTCTTCACTAGCCTAAGAAAATGCATGTCATGTTTGATGATGGGTTGGACTATGATGAGGTTGCAGCCCTAAACATAACTAAAGGTAATATATTAAACCTTTTGGTGAACCAAAAAACTAGTAAAAAAGTAAAACCCAAATAGCCTAAATTATCAATTAAATGGTGCACAATTGAGGCTATGGGCACAAACTTTGGGATCATTGGTAGATGGTATTTGAAAAGCCTCCACACACCAATTTAAAGGTCCCATTCTATTTCATTAAAAAATGTATGCTAAATTTGTGTTGGGCCTCAAGGTGAACTACTAGAGCATGAGTCCCAACATAGGTGTAGGAGGAGGAGCTCCATAGGATAGATCAATTTCCTAATAGAAGAAAGATGGTACTTTTCTCCCCACTTATTGATGTCTTCCCCCTGTAGTGTAACATCTTGATATCATTGCATAGCTTAGCTCTCATACTATTAGAGTCATCCATAGATTGATTAGCCTATTGATATCCTAAACTAGGATAGTGTTGCCTCCCTATGTTGATGATGGTTGTGCAAGTTCATAATCAATGAGCTCATCACATATTTGTGTACCCCATACTTGCACAATATGCAAGAATATTTGTCTGGGTCCAATTAGTTATCATTTCAAGTATTAGTTTTTATTTGGTGATACACACATGTGCAAAGACTATACATTCTGATTTGAGAGAGCCCGAGGGGCATGTAGAGCCATATGATCCTTCTATGTTTGTACATGTATACATTTTTTTCCTCTGACATAGATGATTTAAAGTGAATCTTTATAATATAATAATTCTAACTCATACTAACTTATACATGCATGTGATCTTTATTCATGTTTAGTTGAAGAGAGAGGAGGAGCTTAGATTGTTTGATGATATCATGATCTTGACTATTTCACTTTTCCTTAGACATCTAAAATATACTATGTTGTGCTCTCATTTATTTTCTATTTGATGTTGGAACATATATGGTTTCTATTCTTTCTTCTCTCTGGCTAGCATCACCTTTTAGTGAGGGGGAGAGTATGGGGGGTGAGTCACAACCCATTGAAAAGGGAAAGGTAATTAGATGTTGTAAAAGTGATTAAATATCAATGCATTCTTACTAAATGTCTATGCTAATGAAATTTAATTACATTCTTTATTATCTTGGTGGATTTGGCATCGCAAACCTTTTGGAATTTCCATACATAGTGACAACCCCATCATGTATATAACTATCATTTATTAGTTATTTTCCTTATTTAAATTTAAAAAATTAAAACTAAGTTCCATGATATTAACAACTAGGATTTTGTATCTCATAAGAAACACTAGGTACATAGGAGGGTGGACATTAGATTTTTGTATCTTAGCTCATGGAACCATTATTTCAAGAGGAGGGGTCAACATATAGGTAAGTTTTAGTTTGAATTTTGGATTATATTATATAAATTTAGTATGTTATCAATCAAAATTTTATAGTTTAAGTTGTAGATCCATCTAAAAATCATAGTTGAACATATACAGGCCAAAAAAAATAAGGTTCCATAAATCTTGACACATGAGAGGACTCTTGCAAGGTTGAGGAGGTATTTATGATAAAAAATTAAAACTATAAATCTTCATTAAGAAAAGGATCACTATGCATTTGAGTAATTCAATGTTAGATACATAGAATGATATTAATTCAGTAGTCTAATTTTGGGTTTCCCTTTTTTCTTTATGTATGAAGCTACATTTTGAGATGATATATGTCACATTGTATACAAAAGCTTTGATATTATACACATTTCAATGGTGTAATCAACCATAATTTGTATATGGATCATGTATTGTTTATGTATTTTGATATATGACTTTTTCCTTTTTTGTGCATAAGGATATAAATTTTAATTTAGTATAGTATTGTTCAATTTATTGCGGATCATGTGTATTGTTTATGTTTATGGAATATCATTCGTTTTGATCATGTTTGTTATATTTGATTCAAATGTACTAATTTGTGAAGAAAAATTTATCAACATTTATTAACAAATTTTAATGCAATGTTTAATTTCAAATTATATCATATATTTTGAAATGATTTCTATAGCCCCTTAAGATGTCTACAATTAGCCAAATGCATGGCCAATTTGGTCTTAGGAGAAAATATTTGGTCTTAGGGGACACTTTAGTATGTAGTGGTCATAAATGTTATAAGGGATCTATGGTCAAAATAGGGGTGTCTATAGGGTTCGTGCATCTACCCAAAGCTAAAAAAATTGATAATTTGATACAATGATCAATGGTTTGAAAGTAGGGAAATCATGCGCCAATGAAGTGGCCTGCAATGCAAGTTTTGGCATTAGGTGAGATCATTGTGCCAAATCCAAATGAGATATGATATCTTCAAAATGAGAGAAGTTATTGCAGAGATCAACAACATCGTCCAAAAGTGTTTGATGTTTCACTAATAGCCCTCATGATCTCTAAGTTATAGCCCTTAGAAGATTGATTTCCAAATGCACTTAGAGCATCTTATAGACTCTTTAGTACAAGGTGTCCATGAACATTTTATGCTCTCTATGGATGGAACAAGGGTGTCACTAGGGTCCAATCTCCCATCCATAGCTAATGGCACTGATTATTTGATACCACAATTAGTCATTTCAAAGTTATGTAGTGATGCACCAATTGACTCAGGCACACTGGACATTTTGGCAATAGACAAGGTCACTATGCCAAATCCAAATGGAATGTGATCACTCCAAAATGAGAGACGTTATTATTGAGAGAAACATCACCATCTTGTAGCATTCAACATTTCATTGAAATCCATCATATGCTCCAAGTTACGACCCTCAGAAGATTGATCTCTAACTACACTTACATAATCATAGAGACTCTTTGGTATAGGGTAACTGTGAACATTATAGACTCTCCATGGTTAGAAAAAAGGATGTCACCAGGGTACATGTACCTATCCAATGCTAATGGAACTAACAATTTGGTGCCACAATCAGTGGTTTGAAAATTACGTAGTGATGCACCAATGAACTAAGTCACATTGCAAGTTTTTAGCATTACATGTGATCATTGTGCCAAATCAAAAAGAAATCTTATCTCTCCAAAATGAGAGAGGTTAGTGTAGAGATCAATATCACCATCTCTTAGCATTCAATGTTCCACTAGTAGCCCTCATGAGCTTTGACTTACGATCCTCAAAAACTTGATCTTAAAACACACTTAGAGGATCTTAGAGACTTTAGTATGGAGTGGTTGGGAATGTTGTAGGCTCTCTATGTTTGGAACAAGGGTGTCACTAGGGTTTATCAGCCCATCCAAAACTAATGGAACTGATGACTCAATTCCACAATTAGTGGTTTCAAAGTTACACAGTGCTACACCAACGAACTTGGGCACACTGCAACTTTGGCATGAGGCGAGATCACTGTGCCAAATCCAAAGGGAATGTGATCTCTCAAAAACAAGAGAGTTTATTGTAGATGTTGATATCACTGTCTTGTGTAATTCAACATTTCACCAATATCCCTCATGAGCTTTGAGTTAAGACCCTTGGAAGATTGATCTCAAAACACAACTGGAGAATCTCAGAGACTCTTTAGTACAAGGTGGCTGTGAATGTTGTAAGTTCTTTTCTATTTTAATAAGGGTATCACAAGGGATCATGCACCCACCTAGAGGTAATGGTGCTAAAAATTCAAGGCCACAATTAGTGGTTTCAAAGTTACATAGTGATACACCAATGAATTAAGGTGCACTACAAATTTTGGACTTGGGTGAGATCATTGTGCCAAATCTAAATAGAATGTGATCTCTCCAAAATGAGAGAGGTTATTGTAGACCTCAACATCACTAGACCTCAACATCGCCATCTTGTATCATTTGACATTTCAGCAATAGCCCTCATGAGCTTTGAGTTATGACCCTTAAAAGATTGACCTCCAAACAAACTTAGGACATCTCAAAGACTCTTTAGTACGGCATGGCCATGAATGTTGTATGCTCTTTGTTGTCAAAACAAAGGTGTCAATAGGGTTCAGTTGCCCATTTAGAGCTAACGATGCTAACAATTTTATGCCATGATCTATAGTTACAAACTTATATAGTGATAATTAGCATAATAATATAAAAAAAAATCTTAACCACGACTTTATTATAAAACTTCGATTTTATAAAATGTACAATTTGTTTTTGCTAATTAATGTAATCTTTTAATATATATATATAGTTTTAAAAATTAAAAACTTAAATTTTAATAACAATTTTTATTTTTTACTTAAATTTGATGCCCTCCATAAATATTATATAAGGATTTATTTTTCATTTCGCATTCACTACTTAAATAAATATTTTTTAATGAAATTATTTATAATATAAATAGATAACTTCCATTCATTGAATATAGATATTGTTTTAAAATTTTAAAATTTATAAAAAATAACCATTTTCAAAATTATATCTACATATATTTTATTTAAAAATAAATAGAACAAATAATATTTTAAATTTATTAAATATTCAGAAAGAGTTTTATGCCCTCCTAAAAAATCAAACTAGTAAAATATTTTATAAATAAAATATTTCCTAGTCTTAATTAGTAGATGAATAAGAAAACATAGAATATGGCACTACGTTAATTATAGAAATGGCCAAGTATAACATTAAGTTTTTAGTAATTTTTTTTAACTACTTATAAGTCATTGACAGGTGATTGTTATCACAAGTACAAGATGTAATGATTGGAGAGCATGAGAGGCATGCAAAATGGGCATCTAACCACAATAAATTCCTTAGTTAGATAGTTGATGCATGTATGCTCATGCCATAAGCTATGTTGGTAGTATATTTTCTCAATATGCCATGATGTTTTTTACACCAAGATAGATGGTTTCAACCAAAGGTCATTGTGAATTCAAATATGAAAATTGATGGGTACCATTTATTTAATCATCATCTAAATGAAATGTTGAACTCTTACCTACTAATATTTCAGAAGATTGAGTTCATTTCAAGCATGAAATGCCTTTGACGTAATAAAGAAAAATACTTATGTGGGTTCTTTTTCAAAATTATACTTTTTTGAATTAAGGTAAAAACATGTTTTATAGGGACTTGCAACCCTAGTTGAGAAAGTACAAAATACAAAAGATATTTAATAATTACCATAACTATAAAATATGTTGGAATAATAAGAAAACCCACTAACCATCCACCAACTAGCAAAACTAAAATTCAGCACTAAGACTAACCAAACCCATCAAAATGATAGAAACAAGAAAAACAACAGATACAACAAAGATAACCCAAACCTAAACAATATCCTTAAGAGCTCTCACTTTCTATATCTCCATCACATTAGGTTCATTTTTAGTTTTCTTTGAGGTTCTTGAGCTGCTAACAATGTTCCTTTTGAGCCTAGCCCTATTAAGATTCCAAATCTTTCTCTTTTTTGTTAAGATGGACATTGAACTCAATTCCTTCCTTGTTCACTTTTCCTTTGTCATTCGCCAGTTTCATGATAGAAGAATGAACTTTGTCACTATTTTCCTTAAATATTTTGTTAATCCTTTCCCCCAAATCATTTAGTTGATCGAGAATGTCATCATAGTTTCATTTCATCTTCTTCCTTAACTCACTTTCCTCCTCTAGCCATTTCTTCAAGCTATTACCTTTATCTCTGAGATAATGGATTTCATTATAAATCCATTCATCAATAATGAAAGATAAGTTAACTTTGTCCTAGGCTTTGCTAAGAAACTCCAAAGAACTTGGGTTGTTATTAATATCATGAGTAACGAAATCCTGCTTTTCACATCTTGGATATAAATCCTTAGAATCAAAGACAAGGTAATCCACAAACCTAATAGGAGAAGTGTCCTTGATGATATTGGTCCACTTCAACTTATTCCCATGTGCATCTTTATGTTTATTTTATTTCTTTATAGGGAAAAGGGAAGCATTCACCTTTTGAGACTTAAGAGAGGAAGTGGATATCTTATTATATTAATTCTTGTGGGAGTTGGAGTGATTCTCCCTAAAATCATCATCCATTTCCATGCCGTCCAACATTAAATTTATAATTAATGTGAAAATATAATTATTATTATTTGTATCTAAAAATATAAAATGTATCCATGCCCCTTTTCATTAAACATGACAATATTTACTGTGAAAAATATATTGTTTACATAAAGACATTAGCATTGACACTAAGAGAATCTTTAGGATATGAAATGACTAACACTTGGAAAAGGTGTCATCAGTCTAGTTAGTGTTCAATAAGAAACTCTTATGGTCCATTTGGCTATAGGAATAGGAATACGTATTCTAGATTTGCTAATTTGAGAATACAAAATGAGAATATGTATTCCAATTCTCTATTTGGTTCACCAGGGTTTTGATGGGGAATATGTTTATTTCACATTTGGTTGTTTAAAACAGGAATAGGAATACAATTATTTCTTATAATTTTATTTTTATTCAATATATTTTTCCTTAACATTTTATTGAGTTGGTTTGTTTTTTTTTTTTTTTAAAGGTAATTTATTTTTTTTTTTCATTTTTTTTTTGGTTGAATTAGTAGAAATTTACTTTAGTTCATAAAAGAAAATTACATAGCATCACACACAATTAATTATACACCACATGATAGTTATCAAACTAGTATAATTTAATAATCATTTTGTACATAATTAGTCATCACAATTAAAATTTCCTATTACCTCACCTAGAATTTGAATATCAATCACAATAATCATTATTTATTTATTTATTTTATTATTTAACATGAATGCAATGCTTTTTAAATAAATATTATTTAACTTTATGTTTAGTAACTCCAAAAAAAAAAGGTACATTGATTTATAAATTGTTATAACATTACATCTATTTTCCAAATATTTGTATACAAAACTCATAAAACTTGTAGTAGGATTCTATCTTTATTAATTGTCACATAAGGTTCCAACATAGAATTCCAATAATTACACATATAAGGTAGCATAAAATGAGTATGTTTCCTCTTATGCCTTACACATTTTACACTCATTTCCTTAATCATGTTTTCAGCTTTGGCTGAAGAAATGTCAACCCTAGCTACCTATCGTGCTTTCCATATTATGCACTCATTTCCTTCATCATGTGCAATTGTAGAGCCTATAGCATCAAACCACCTAAAATATCCACAACCATTCTTCCCATACAATATAAAATGTAAATTAGTTCATATTGAATAGATGACATGTCATTAATTTGAAACATACTACATATAACATGTCATTAATAACCTTCTTTCTATTGAGGCGAGACCAAAACTGGCCCCAAAGATTTTTCTTTGTGTGCAACTTTTTTAATTGGCATAGGCCAACACCACTTTGGAAATTATTAATTGGAACATCTCTCAAATCCATGAATCATGTACTAATAAACAATGCATTGTTAAAACTTTATCAAAAGGATATGGAAGAACAAATCTTGTATCGACAAACAATGGATCTAGTAAAATGCAAAAAGGCTTCAAAATATATTCTACCACTAACCAATTTAGAAAAAATCCAACTAACCAATGTAGAATATCTATATACAACACCGACACAAAATAAATAGAAACTCAATTAATGAATTTCACTTTAGATTCAACTCTAATATATACAGCAAAAAACCAATTAGCCATAATGTAAGAAAGCTTTACAATTAGGTTGAATCACACCCATTTATAGTATAAATTGTATTCATTTCAAGGAAGTATTATTGATAAACTAATATCAAACAAGCTAAAATTTGAGAAGGTTTCAAGGAAGTAATATTGATAAACTAATGTCCAAGAAGCTAAAACTGAGGAAGCTCGTACACATATTTGTAATTTGCTTGTGATGATTTTGAATACGTGTAACATTAACTTGGGATTGATATATTTTGATAAATCATTATATTGTACAATTGATATCCACTTGAAAGAAACTAGAAACATATTGGATTCCATGCAATTCCCAAGAAATTTCATGGCACATAGAGACATTAGAGATAGCATTATATAAATCTATAACTTCAACTAATTCAAAAAATTTAAGAAGCAAAAAATCTTCAAGAAGCCCTAAATTGCAAAGGAGGTTACAGATAATTTAGAATGACATGAATCAAAATTTTGAGGGGAAATATTTCTTACATGGTTAGATTCATTAACTAACAAGCTAAATTAGCATGTAAGTAGTTTTTATTTTATTCAAGATGCATTAAAAACAACAAGACAATTTTTAATGAAAAAACTCAAATGAAAATAGTACTGAATTTAGCAACCTTACATAATTCTTTAAAGTGAAGAGCGTGATAGGCACCTAGAAATTAGAAGAGAAATATAAATTAAAATCTGTAATATATCTTGAAGATGTTAGAGATTTTGGGAAATATAAATCTCTTTGAGCTCCTTATCATTTTATGCACATCACAAATATGTGTATGCAACTACTCTTCTCTCCAACAATCATTTTATAAGCTTTTAATGCACATTTTAGTAGACTTTACTTGGCAAATACAACTATAGTTTTACTTTGAAATTAGCAAGGAGCTACTAAAAGGATAAAAATGGACAAAGAACTAAAGATGTAAATTGAGAAAGGAATAAAGGATCATTTAAATTGATTGATTTCCTTTCAAAGGAAGCATAGTAGTAATTGATCTTTTAACTTTTCCAAGCAAATTAATTAGTTACATTTCAGAATTTAAACTAATAAGAAGAAACAAAATCAACCATTGTAATTCATGAAATTCAACACTTGTGCTTGGAGGGAGGCCAATCAAGAGTGAAAAAGTTATAATTTTTAAAATTATTGTCATTTTTTTTATTGCTTATACATTGTATGGTATATAGAGACTCAAAATCAGCAGAAATATGGAAGCAATAATCTCCCAAAACTTACTCTATGTGACCATATTCACCTTTAAACAATGTCAAACTACATGAAATAGACTTGCCAATACCAAATAGAAACAAAATGGTAAGGTAGTTTTGAAATCTAATATTACTATCTAGCTACTAGCATAGCATGGCAAATGTGAGCTACACTTCATAATCCTCTAAGCTTGTAGTTAACATAATCTTTCCTTGCCTCTACATCCATCGCTAAGAATAAAATTGCACTTGTAGGTTCATGCATAAAAGTGTCATACGCCACAATCATAGTCTCTCAGCTAAGTCTAGGGATGGCTCTCAAGGTAGCTAACATATGTGCACCATCTTTCTTAGCATCCTCTTTATAAACCGTGAGGGTTATTGATTCACTCTTATATCATATGGATGCTTTCAAATATTACATCCAAGGAAGAGGCCATTCTTTCCTTCCTCCTCTTTGACCTCCTTTTCATTGGCTTTGAAGGATTATTTCTAGTGGATGTAGTGGACTAATTTGACCAAAGGAAATCTTCATATAAATTAGAAACACCATTCGCAACCATATTCAAATCATCATCATCATCCTGATCAAAAACCTCATCAAAAAGGTTACCATCTTCAAAATCTTGTATTGTTCCAATTAAAGTTCCTTCCACCATGCCATTCCCTACAATGATTGCTAGATCATTAAAATAGTTAAATAGCTTCCTCTAATACACTTTTGTAGTCCTGAATTCTTTTATCTACACATTGCCAAAATAAAATAATTTGATATTTTTATTACATTAGTACTGAAAAAAACTTTGAGGAGGGCATTACCTTCATATGTTCATCCCATACACTATCCTTAGCTTCCACACATTGAGTTATCTCATTCCAAACAAATCCGTTTGTATTCAACTTATTTTGTAATTTCTCTTTTCCAAGGTTCAATTTCATGTCTTGATTGAATCTTCTCTCAATAGGAGTCCATGCTTGTCAATGAAAACCTCCTTCACCTTTCCTTCCTAAATTGACTTGCTAAAGTACAAAATCTAGGATTTTTCTCTCCATTTCTCTAGTCCATACCACTTTTGTATTTGTAGAAGAAGCAGAAGTAGGTGTAGCAGTAGGGGTCACAATAGGGGTAGTAATGGGAGGCATATGAACCTCCTCATGTATGCTCGTCAAAACATTTATGGAAAACTTCTAATAAATAAAAGTGCATAGTAAAGTACACACATATTTCTGCAGTAAGCAACTATTATATTTATGTAAAACTTCAAATAAATAAAAGTGCACAGTAGATATTGTTGATAGGAACTAAAAATATTGTACCATACTACATAGGTGAGAGATAAAACATACACAGCACAAAATATGGAACCATACTACATCTTTAGGAGTATATCAAGAAAAATGACATGGTTTCAATATTTCATAGCCCAATGAAGAAATTATATAGCAACATTATAGATAGAAATAAATATGGTATTGATCAGATAAAAATGTATACAAAATTAGATGTAATGAATTCAAATAGTGGAAATGGTGATCAAGATGTTAACAATCGAAGAGATAACAAATAAATGACAATGGAGGGATCACCTATTCCATCAAAGTGGGAAGATGTAATTCAATATAATACATATCAGTAACTAATAAAGAGTTCAATTTCCAAGAAATCTTTATCCATATCATGGTGTGATCAAGAAAATAAGTAGCCATGTGAAGATAATATGAATTCATCTATTAGATGTATCCAATAGTATTATGAGATGACCATGTCCCTCTTTTACATGATGCTAATTATTATCAAGCTCCCTTCTTTACATGATGTTTTTTATGTAGTTGATAGCAGCCAAAAAGATGAGGGGCTGACCCCATAGTAGAAAAAGGTTGAGAATCAGCCAGAGGTTACTACCCAGTTGTCTAACCTATACCAAATTTAAAAATCATTTGAAAACCATAAAATTTTGAGAACCAAATTATCATTAACCATAGTCCTTAAACTACTATGCACAAGAAACTGAATAATAAACTAGTAGCATTTAAAGACATCACTACTATTGGTCTACTTAATCAATGTAGTCTAAAAAACCTCGTGGAGTGTAAAGTTTGAACACACAATCAGACCAAGATATTGGTCCACTTTACATGATGTTAACTATTATTTAGACTAAGATATTAGTTGAAGTACAAAGAAATAAATATAACATAATAATATGAGGAATAAATATCAATGATATTTTAATAATGAAGTTCTTCAACATATAATAAGTATTATGGACTATCTAAAGTCAATGATGCAAGACTGAATACACATAATACAAATAATTGAACCATATGCAAGACTACAATAAGAAAATAATATTAAAATATTCAACTATTACAAAAATATAATAGAGTTCAATGAAGAAAATTTGCTCAATATGTTTGAAGATAATTTGCAAATTAAATGGAAGTTGATTTATACAATGAATGGAAGATAATTCATATTTAGAGAATGAGGAGAAGAGTGGACGATGATATTAGTAGTCTTATTTTCAATGATGAAAAAGAAAAGTTCAAATGGTTATGAGATTGATGATTGTTGAAGCCCAATTCAAGTTCATATCCTATATATACAGAGAGAGAGAGAGAGACACACACACACACACACACACAGAGAGAGAGAGAGAGAGAGAGAGAGAGAGAGAGAGAGAGAGAGAGAGAGAGAGAGAGAGAGAGAGAGAGAGAGAGAGAGAGAGAGAGAATAAAAATACACATGCACATATATATCTAAAAATTGCGAGTAAGGAGATGATTTGATTGTACAGTTATAAGACAATTAAACATGATATACTATACAATTTAGCCACTCTCCCACCTCTAGTCTAAGCTAAATATTTATTCCTCAAATATTGCTACATTCTAATATGTATGGTGTTATTTACCGAGTTGGATTTTAGTTGGATGCACTGACAAACACCCAAAATCTAGTGGGGTAGTGGTATCAACCATAGTTACTGTTTCTCATTTATCCCCGTGCCAATGACAAGTACCTATCTTGCTACCAAAATTTTGTCTACAATATAAGATAGGATATTGATACATTTTACACTCATGCTATTCCTCACAAGAATAATGGAACAACACATGCACTCACAGTCATTGTATAGACTTGTGAAACCTCAAGAAATATAGCATATCTATTATTAATGTTGGTGTCAATCTTTTTGGGTAAAACTAGATGCCTATGTGGTGTAGGAGCACTCAACATAAATCAATATCAAACCTTATATCCACATATAAAACTTCAGATCTCAATATAAAACCTCAAAAATATTAATTTATAGGGATCTAGACCAAAATTGTATGAACTAGTTCCAAGATTGGCATTGCTATAAGCCCTTGGTCAACTCTGGTCAAAGATGGTCAAAGGTCCTAGAATCTTAGGATTGTGGATATTTTCATATTTTTTTATGTTAAGGATACATTTGGATCATTAGATTTAAGTTTTCATAACATTTTCTTATAAAGTACAAAAAGTTTAGAAAATGCAAAATTGCTTGAAAAGATGTTTAGCAACTTTGAAGCAACTTTTGTAATTCAAATAAAAATATTCCCCAATGATAATAACAAGTTTGAAATATTGTTATAACTATTCAAAGGCCTATAAAAATCCATTTCAAGTGGTTGATAGGCATATAGAGATTGTAACTTCAATTTTTGAATCAATAAAATATTATGTTTTACTGTAAACAACCTGTTCTTCTATGTCGTATAGATTTGTACATACTCTTCCAACATTTGTAACCTATTTTTTTGGATAGGTGGATGAAGTATCTTTTGAATGCTTCTAGTTTGAAGTCTCCATCTATTCAATAACTCAAGATACTCACATTTTTGTATAAGTAGGTCTGGATTTCTTGCTAACCTAGGGTTTCAAAACATTCTCAAGCATAGAAGAGGATTTCACCATGGGAATTTAATAGACTCTAGTGAAATCCTAGTATTATATATGTATTCTAAGATGTGATTGGATTAAAATTTGTACTTCCAAGGTTCATTGAGAAATTTGATGCCCTAGGCATGCATTTCACATGTTCATGCTAGGAAAAGGATGCAACATCCCCCACAACTCCAACTAGAGTTGACATAAAGGCTTGAAATCAAGTTTTTAACTTTCTAGGGTTGTACTAACATGTTCCTATTATTTTTTTTCAGAATGGAGTCCTAAAACATGTATTTCCTTTGTAAATGGAGGCCTAATTACCCTATTTGCCTATGTGAGAAAGTGAACAAAAGCCCATTTGGTTTTGTGATCAAACATTGGTGCCTTGAAATATTTTCTAAGTCCAAAAAGGGTTTCCAAAATTGAATTTCTTTCCTTGGTTTATGCTTGGATTTTTTCTTAAAATCTAATTTTTCATCAAAAGACTACTAGTGTTTCTAGACGAGTTAACAAAGCAACTATGTGGAAAAACTTACATAGTTTGGTTTTAAGCATTGTTTCATGTCATTGGTGACATAAATAGACTATTTTAAAATGTGTTGGAGTCTTAGGTTGTTTCCCAAAATTGGTCAATTTGTGCATTGCGAGCAACTTGTGATAATTTGTCTTTTTCATAGGGTTCCGTAGTGATTAGGGTTTTCCTTATTTGGGTGTATGGTTGTGATAACCTAGTATCATCCTTGTATCACTTGTGATTGGTTCTTGCACACTTGATCATATTTACTAAGAGATTTGGTTTAAGGACTTCAATTAAGACGGTTTTTAGACTAGTTGGTCACCTTGTGATAAGTCCCACTAGGCTCCATTGCATCAAGTGGTATTAGAGCCTTGGCTCTTACTAAAGAAGATGAAGAAATCCCCACAAGGGTAAAAAATTTTGAACTAGCAAAAATAGTGAGAGAACCAAGAGAAACCAATATAGCTCTTGAATAGAGGTTGAGAGAATTGGAAGGCAAGGTGGACAAGTAAAAAAAGGCACAATAAGATGATGAAGATCAAGATGCTGAGGCTGATGACTTTGAAGAAGAAGGAGAAGTACCTATTGAATAGAGACCTCTCTTAAATGTACTCAAATCCATGGAGAAAAGAACCATGGAAGGGAAGTTAGAACTGCCAACTCTTAGGGGCAAAATGAATGCTGAAAATGCATTGGATTGGATTGAACCCCTAAATAGTTTTGTTGAGTGTGAAGACAGACTAGAGAAGAAAAGGGTAAAGATGGAAAATTCCAAGTTGAAGGGAGCATCCCTAACTTGTTGGAACTTCATCCAAATAGAGAGCATGAAGAAAGGAAGAAACATAATTTCTTCTTGGGATAGAATGGTAGCACTAGTCAGGAAGACAAATATGCATGAAGACTATAGTGTACAACTCCATAGGAGGAAACAAAGTCTGAAGAAAAAGTGTAAGAATTTGGCTTAGGCCAAAATTCACCCAAGAACTAAAGAACTCAACACAAGCACATAGTAGACCAAAATAGACAGAGTATGATTAGAATGACGATATTCATTCAATATGACAGCTTAGCCAACTTGAGAGTACACTAGGAGTGCCTGTATATAAAGGCCTCAGGAGAGCTTCTTGAATGCATAGAAGTTAGCAACAGGATAAGTCATACAACTAGGCACATGTCCACCAGATATGGGTTATCCTCCGTTAAGCATGGGATTATGTGTGATGATGTGAGGACAAGCCTATAATGGTTTAGAATGCAAATCAGTGGTGTAGACAACATGTGCTAAATGAGGAGTGCAGATAACTATGTTGTCAACATGACAACTCAGAGAATGATGCATACTCTTGTGTTGTATATACTATGTGCATAATTAGAGTTGCATAACTCAATGAGAGTACACAAACTCCTAAGTGTCTCACCTAAAATAATAATAAAATAATGCAAAATAATTAAATAATGCATTAACCTAAGTAAAATTAAGTAAGTGTAATAAGTAAATACTTATTTACACCAACAAAAGAGATGTAGATGTTAGTTCCTATATAGAGGACTTCCTAAAATTATGTATGAAGACCAATGTTGTAGAGGATAAGGAAGACAAATTGGCAAGGTACACGAATGGTCTTAAGTCACCCATCCAAGAAGAACTCAAGCTTCAAATCTCTAGCTCTGTGTACAAGTGATATCAATTAGCACTCAAGGTGGAAGAAAAATGGAAGAGGAGGTAGGATCAAAATGAAGACACGGAGAATATTAAGAACTTCAAGCCTAGGAAGAATTCTTGGAACAAGGGGCAGAATAGTGGAAACAAACCTATTGATTAGAATAAGGATCAGGGAGGACAAAATCATAAGGGAAAATATAGAGGGAAAAAGTCTTTCAAAGGCAAAGGAAGAGGAAATGGCCCTGTCACAAGCTACAGTTGTAATCAAATCGGACATCATGTAGTAAAGTGCCCTAAAAAGAGAAACAATAATCAAGGCGAAAGAAGAGCACAAATTATGGAGAAAGAACAATTTGATTATAGAGAACTTGAAATAGAGGAAGGAGCATGTCTAATGATGAGGAAAGCGCTTTTATTGATCCCCCACACCCAAGAGTCACCCCAAAGAAAGAACCTCTATAGGAAAGGTATCAAGTGCCAAGGCAAGATATGCAATTTTTTGATTGATATAGGTCCCGCTGAAAATCTACTTTCTTCTAAAATGGTAGAAAAGCTTAAAACACATAAGAAACCCCACCCCTTTCTATGTCATATCTCTTGGCTAAGAAAGGGTTAACAAACTTTAGTGATAGAACAAGCATGCATAACATTTTCTATAGAAGATTTCAAGGATGAGATATGTGATTTTGTAGAAATGGATGCATCTCATATACTTCTAGGAAGACCCTAGCAATATGATGTTGATGGCATCCACCATTCCAAGAAGAATGCTTCTTCTATAACTAGGAATGGTGTAAATTTCACCATGAAGCCCATGCCTTATCCTAAAGTAGAACCTACTATTGTAACCATAGGGGAGAAAGAAATGATTAAAGCCTTGAACGAACCTAATGCCCAAGGTTTTATTTTGATATTTAAGACAAAGGTGAACATAACTTCTAAGGACATGGATCCTATCCCTAAAGAAATACAAGGTCTACTACAAAAGTATAGTCAGGTTACTATTATTGATCTGCCCACAAGCCTCCCTCCCATTAGAGATATTAGTCACAAAATTGACTTGATACCTAGATCTTCCCTACTTAACAAGGCACCCTATAAAATGACACCAAATCAACATGCTTAAAATGCCAAGTGGGTGAATTTATTTTTGGAAAAAGGTCTAATACAAAGGAGTTTAAGTCGTTGTGTTGTTCCATCTATCCTTGCTCCTAAAAAGGATGGAAAATGGAGGTTGTGTAATGATAGTAGGGCTATCAACAAGATTAAAATAAGGTATAGATTCCTTGTGCCTAGAATTGAGGATCTATTGCATCAACAAGGAGGAGCTTACTATTTCACCAAGATAAACTTGAAGTCTGGCTACCATTAAATCAAAATAAAACTAGGTGATAAATGGAAGATAGAATTAGAAACTACTAAAGGTTTTTTTGAAATGGTCAGTAATGTCATTTGGGTTAAGTGATGCCCCTAGCACTTTTATGAGGATTATGAAAGAAATATTCATATATTTTAGTGGAAAATTTGTTGTTACTTACCTTGATGACATACTAATATTCAGTCATAGGAAGGAGGAACATCTTGATCATGTGGAATAGGTACTAAGGAGGCTTCATCAACACAAGTTGGTGATCAACTTAAAAAAGTGCATGTTTATGAAGAAGGAACTTGTGTTCCTAGGATTTGTGATCTAACAAAGTACCTTCAAAATGGACCTTGAGAATGTTGAAGCAACCATCAACTGGCCCCAACAAAGAACCAAGGTGATGTAAGAAGCTTTCATGGTTTTGCCACCTTCTATAGGAAATTTATCAAAAATTTAGCATGTGTGTGCACCCATGCTTGACACCATCAAAGGAGAAAATAATACTAAATTTTCTTGGACAAAGGAAGCCAATGATGCATTTTAGTACTTGGAGAATAGTATCTCTCAATACCCAATCTTGGTTCTACCTAATTTAAATAAGGTTTTCACTATGGAAATTGATGCAAGCAATTTGGCCATAGGTGCAGTCCTAAGTCAAGAAGGGAAGCTAGTAGCTTTCTAATCTGAGAAACTAAATGATGCTAAGAAAAAAATTTCAACTGATGACTTGGAGCTTTATATCATGGTACAAGCCCTCATGAAATGAGGCACTATCTAATTCCAAAGGAGTTTGTAGTATACACTGAAAACAATTCATTGAGTTTCTTCAATTCTCAAGAAAAGCTATCAGTCAAACATCTAAAATGGATGGAGTAGTTGCAGACTTACACTTTCAACATCAAACATAACAAAAGTGTTGCAAACAAAGTTGTTGATGCCCTTAATAGAAGGGTTCGTCTAATTGAAGAAGTATAACTAAAAAGTGTTGGAATTGATTCCCTCGAGAAATTATATGGTGATGATCCTTATTTTGTAGAGACTTTTCAAGTTCGCACAAAGATGGTTGGAAGATACCATAAAAATTTCTCTAAATATTTGATTTAGAATGGACTCCTATTCAAAGGAGCTCAATTATGTGTTACCAAATTCTCAATGAGGACAAATATCATTAGGGAGAAATATTATGGTGGCCTAGGAGGACATTTTGGCATTGACAACATAATAGACATGGTAAAAAGAAGCTATTATTGACCAAAGATGAACAACAAGGTAAATAAGTTCATTAATACTTGTACCATCTGTTAGCAAGCCAAAGATGTTTTAAAAAATCAAGGGTTATATCAACCCTTACCAATCCCTACAAGACCTTGGGAATCAATCTCAATGGATTTGGTTGCGGGGCAAGCTAGAACTAAGCAAGGTTTTGATAGTATTTTTCTCGTAGTGGATAGAATCAGTAAAATGGTCCACTTTATACCATGTAAAAGCATAAATGATGCTTCTCATAGTGCACATCTTTTCTTTAAGGAAGTATTTAGGATCCATGGTTTACCACAAAATATTGTATCTGACAAGTATGTAAAATTTCAAGGCCATTTTTGGAGAACACTATTTAAGAAACTTGGTACAAACCTAACCCATAGTTCTACCTACCATCCATAAACTGATTGGTAGACTAAGGTGCTAAATAGATCTTTAGGAAATCTCCTAAGATGCCTCACAAAATAGTATGCTCAAATTTGGGATCTACTCTTGTCCCAAGCAGAGTTTGCATTTAATAACTCCATGAATAGATCAACAGGCAAGACTCCCTACCAAGTAGTGTATGATCTTCATCGCAAGGGATCATTGGACCTGGTAGAACTACCATCTAATTTCAAAATAAGTGTTGAAGGAGAAGAGTTAGCAGAACTCATTACAAAGGTGCAACATGAGGTCAAGGAAGAATTACAGTGATCAAAACTAAAATACAAAGAACATGTTGATAAGAAAAGAAGGGAAATCCACTTCAAAGTTGTAGATAAGGTTTGAGCATATTTGAGAAAAGAGAGACTACCTAAAGGTAGATATTCCAAACTTGAGATGAAGAAAGTTGGGCCATGCAACATACTTAACAAGATGGGTGAAAAGCATATGAAATCTCTATTTTCCCTACATTGCAAATTTCTCTAGTCTTCAATGTTTCAGACCTCACCCCATACAAAGGCATAGTAGGTTCAACAAGTGAACAAGGTGACCAAACAAATATCCATAGTGAAAATTGTGTAACTAATCTCTCTCAAAGAAAACCAGTAGAGCTAAAAGAAATTTTTGACACCAATTTGCTAAAAAAAACTAGAACCAAGAAGTACATGTAGTACTTAGTCAACTAGAAAGGGTTCCCCAAGACTAATGCAACTTGGATGATAGAAGACCATATCAAACAACATGGTACTTCTATGGAACAACTACCCACAAGTGGAAACTTGAGTTTTCAAACACAAGGAGAGTATGGTGTACAAGCACTTGGCATAAATCAATATAAAACCTTATATCCACATATAAAACCTCAAAAAGATTAATTAATAGGTATCTAGACCAAAATTGTATGACCTAGTTCTAAGATTGGCATTGTTATAAACCCTTGGTCAACTATGGTGAAAGATTGTCAAAGGGCCTAGAATCTTAGGATTGTGGATCTTTTCATGTTTTGTTATGTTTAGGACCTATTTGGGTCATTAGATTTAATTTTCCATAACATTTTCTTATAAAGTGCAAAAATATGCAAAATTGTTCGAAAAGTTGTTAAGCACCTATTAAGCAAATTTTTGTAATTCAAAGAAAAAACTTCCCCAATGGCCATAAAAAGTTTGAAATTTCTTTATGACCATTTTAGGGCATATATAAAGCCCTTTCATTAGGGTGATAGTCATATAGAGAATGTACTTTCAATTTTTGAATCAATAAAATAACTTGTCTTACTGGAAATAACCTATTGTTCTATGTTGTACAAATTCTTATGGAATCTTCTGAAGTTTGTGACCTATGTTTTTGGATAGGTGGATGAAGTAAATTTCCAATACTTCTAGTTTGAAGTCTCCATCTATTCCCCAACTCAAGATACTCACATTTTTGTATAAGTAGGTCAAGATTTCTTGCTAACCTAGGGTTTTGAAACATTCTCAAGCATAGAAAAGGATTTCACCATGAGAATTTTATAGCCTTTGATGAATCCTAGTATTAGATATGTATTATAAGATGCAAGTGGATTCAATTTTGTACTTGCAGAGTTCATTGAGAAATTTGATGCCCTAGGACTGCATTTCACATGTGCATGATAGGAAAAGGATGCGACATCCCCCACAACTCTAACCAGACTTGGCATCAAGGCTCGAAAATAACTTTATAACTTGTCTAGGGTTTTCCTTACATATTTCCATCATTTTTTTATTGATGGAGTCCTAGAACATGAACCTTATTTGTAAATGGAGGTGTAATTACCTTAGTTGCCTATGTGAGAAAGTGAACAAAAGCCCATTTGTTTGTGTCATTAAACCTTGGTGCCTTGGTATGGTTTGTGTAATGTCCCCTTTCTAGCATTCATATCATGATGTTGTCATTAACCTATTTCCCCATAGTCTCGTAGGCTAACTAGGACATTAAAGGGGCTTAGAGGCCATTTGGCCTAGACAGTTTCAATTGTAGGTCTTTCTGAGGGATTCTGGGGCAACTTTGGGCATACTTACTATTTATAGTAAGTCATCTTGGACATGGTTGAACATTCAATCACAGTCGTATGTCGATGGTAATTGTTTAAAATTGACAGGAAAACTTATTTATCATTGATAAGATTTGTTATGCATTGATAAAGCCATTTTATAAAGTTAAATTTAAATATTTAACTTTATTAATGCATAGACTTTAGTTTGTGGGAAATATTAAAATTAAAAGAGTTCCCTTTATTTTTATAACACATTGGAGACATAAGCTACATAAAGGGAGTTATGTTTTATCCCACATTGAGAAAACGAAGGATTGAGCTCTTGTGAGAACACTATAAAAGAAATGGAAGAGATTTTTTTTTGTATGCTTGGATGAAGATTAATGTTATGTTGCTGGATATCTGATTATCGGGCTTGGAGGACGGAATCCCTCTTTGCTAGCATTCTCTTCGCTGTTGGAAGACACAGTTAGGAGGATCAAGGGTGTTTTCACTTCAGGAAACACACTGGGTTTCATTTGGGGCATTCGCATAAAGAAATTTACAAGGGTTTGAGGTGCAGATATGAAGTTAGTTATTGCTATAGTGCTACATGAACAATATTTTGCTACAGTTGGCATGAACAATATTTTGCTACAGTATGGCGTGAACAGTGTTGGTATCAAGTTTACTTGTTTTTTCGGCTGATTAGATGTTTGGAGGGCTGCTGACTACATCTGCAAAATACTACAGCAACTAATTCCAGGTTTCTTCTGTCAAATTTTGATACTTTGCATAATAATCGTTGAATACAAGTCTGAATAGTTGTTGCAGAGTTTAAGGCAGCTGTAAGTGCACATCTACATTTAAAAATCACCCTTTTATCAATAGATTGAAAGAGTTTACAGATTTTTCATATACTGTTGAATGTGTGCCAAGTGTTTGTGAAAATGTTATGATGTGTATTATACATTTTAATGTCACTTCATAGTTGTTCGTAAATCTACTCTTTGGAAAGCAATTTATTGAGGAAATCAGCTTTATGAGTTTGCATACAAAGTGTTTGACAATATTCCTTAAGTTAAATTTCTACAAGTCAAAGTTCAAATCAGGGGGGGATATTACAGTGGTATCAGAGCTATAAGTTCTGCCATCCTGTGGAGGTCTTATAGGAAATTTGGAACTGGCGGATAGAGGGGAAAGTGTTTGATGAAATGTCAAAACACTAAAATTAGAGCATTTATGTTTGAGCATGCGACAGGGGCCTTATAATTTCCGCAATCCCAGAGCAAGACAAAGTAGGAGTTCAAACCTGCAAAGAAAATAGTCTAGTTCATCCGTACAGGGGGGTATAGAATCCAGTCATACAGATACAACGGAGGTATTCTTTGATCAAGACAACAATATGGGTGACCGAGATGACAGGAATACAAGATTAGGTGGAGGCAGGAATGCTAGTCCAGAGCCTGGAGAGGAAAGATTCTTACAGTTATTAGAGACCTTGGTATAGGGTCAGCGAGTAGCAGAACAAAGGGCACAGGAACAGAATCAAAGATTGGATCTTATGATGCAGATGATGGCTCGTGAAATGGGGTTGAATGCTAACATGGGTGGAGGAAATAATCAGAATGGTAACAATTAGAATGGAAATGATCAGGATGGGACACATAATGGAGATGAATAAGTTGGGAACAATTTCGGTCATGCACCCCAGCGAGCTAGGATAGTGAGTTCAAGGCCCATGATTCCTACATTTCCTCCTAGAGCTCCAGAGCAGCTCATACCAGAGCCCCAGATTACTGATATATAGGACCAGTTGAGGAGAGATTGGGAAGTCGGAGGGCTAGATTTTACTGCTGCAATTACCTTTAGGGAGTATATGGATGTGCGGATGAAACATATGCCACGTGGACATGACAGGAACCAGAGCTATGAGCTACAGAAGAAAGTAGGGAGACTTGAGTTACCATATTATGATGGCTCAGGAAAGTCTACAGCAAGAGCTTGGGTTAAAAAGCTTGGAACATACTTTCAATTGAACCCTATACCTGAGGAAGAAGCTATTAAGTACGCAACAATTCATCTGGATGGGTTAGCACACGAGTGGTGGCATCATGGTATGGTCACTATGGGACATGCACACATTACCTCATATGTGGAGTTTACAGAGAGGCTGATTGAACATTTTGATAGGAAGGATCCAGAACTCCATTTCAAGGAGTTAGCTTAGCTTAAATAGTGGGGATCATTGGAAACATACATTTCAAAGTTTCAAAAACTTGCAGTGTTAGTAACAAATGTATCTGAACGGAGGATACTAGTTCTATTTATGGATGGGTTAGCTGATCCATTGAGAGGGTGGATTAAAGCTCTCAACCCTCCCACTTTGCAGGAAGCCATTAAGAAAGCTCGTGACATGGATTCCTCTTCATCTTCAAAAAATATATTCCAGGCAAAGAGTTTCCCTTCAAGGAAAGATAAGGATAGGAAACCTTCTCATAAAGAGGTTCAGCCAGCTAAGGAGGAAAGTAAGAGGTTGGACAATGAGACACTTAATGATCTCAGGAAGAAGAAGCTTTGTTTTCATTGCAGGGAGCCTTGGGATTTGTCACATAAGTGTCCATTGAAAGCAAAAGCTAAGCAAATGGAGTACTTTTCAGCCGAAGAGTCAGTAGATGGAGATTCAGAGCAGTCATCCAAATCAGATGGAGATGATGATAGTTCTTCACAGGAGGAAGCACGCGGTGATAGCATGATAGCTCAGTTGTCAAGTATACAAGAGTTCATCACTTTCAAAGTTAAGGGAACCTTGGATGGACAGAGAGTTGTGGCACTCATTGATACAGGGGCGACACATAACTTCATTGATGAGAAGTTTGTGACATGCAGAGGGCTACATACAGAGGAGCATAGGGGATTTAAGGTGATGGTTGCCGATGGCTTCAAAATTGAATGTACCAAGAAAATCTCCAACTTGCAACTTCATTTGGGAGATTGTGACATGACAGGAGATTTGTTTGTGATCAACATTGGTGATCAGGATATGGTGCTTGGGATGAACTGGATGAAGTCTCTGGTAGAGTTTACATTTAACCTTGAGAAAATGGAAATGAGGTTTGAGGAAAATGGTAAGAAGATAGTGCTTAGACGTTTGTTAGATGGGAGACTTCGAGTGGTGTCACTCAAGCGGATGCAGAGTTTCTTTAGACATGATCAGGTGCAGTGGGCAGCAGAGTTTAGAGTAATGCCTGAGATGACAGAGCAACATAAACAAGAGTATCCACTTGATGTACAAAAAATAATAACCAAACATACTAAGGTGTTTGGTGAGATAGCTCCAGGGAGACCCCCAGATAGGGGAATCGAGCATGTTATTGAATTAGAGGAAGGGGCTAAGCTAGTTATCATCACACCTTATAGCCATCCGAAGAGATGTAAGGATGAAATAGAAAAAGACAATTAAGGAGTTGATTGACATGGGGCACATACGGCCAAGCAAAAGTCCTTTTGCTTCTTTAGTAGTATTGGTGAAGAAGAAGGATGGTACAATGAGGATGTGCATTGATTATAAGGAGCTAAACAAGAAAACAATCAAGAACCGATACCTTATCCTGCGCATCGATGAGCTTATTGATGAATTGCATGGTGCATGCTACTTCTCCAAGATTGATTTGAGATATGGCTACCATCAAATACGGGTTAGAGAGGTGGATGTGGAGAAGATAGCTTTTAGATGCCACTATGGACATTTTGAGTTCTTAGTCATGCCCTTTGGGTTGACAAATGACCCTACCACTTTCCAGTCTTTATGAATAGAGTGTTCAGAGATTAGTTGAGGAAGTTTGTGTTGATATTTTTTGATGATATACTGATATACAACCGTACTTGGGAGGAACATTTGAAGCATATTGATACAGTGCTCAATATTCTAGAAAGGGAGTCATGATATGCTAAGATGAGTAAATGTGAGTTTGGGATGATAGAGTTGCTCTATCTAGGGCATATTATTAGTGCAGGAAGTGTTCGGATTGACCCAGACAAGATCAGGGCCATTCTAGATTGGCCACCATTGAGAAACACTTCACAACTCAAGGGATTTCTCAGGATTTGTGGGTTCTACCACAGATTTGTGAAGGGATTTTCACAGATAGCAGCACCACTTACAGATTTGACACGGAAAGATAGTTTCAAGTGGTCAGAGAGGGCTCAAGATTGTTTTGATAGGTTTAAGGAGCTGATGAGTACATGTCCTATTTTAGCCATTCCAGATTTCAATAGGCCCTTTGAGCTGTAGTGTGATGCCTCGGGAGAGGGCATAGGAGCTGTTTTCATGCAAGAAAAACATCCCATCGCATATGAGAGTAGAAAAATATGAGGTGTGGAGAGAACCTATAGAATCTACGACAAAGAGATGCTAGCAATCATGCACACGCTACCTAAGTTTAGGCAGTACTTAGTGGGAATCTGGTTCACAGTAAAAACATATCATAATAGCTTGAAACATTTCCTTGGACAGAAGGACCTTAATGACAGGCAATAGAAATGGGTGATTAAATTACAGGCCTATGATTTCGACATAGCCTATGTCAAAGGGAAGAAAAATATTGTTGCAGATGCTTTATCTAGAAGGCCTCATTTGCTTGCTGTTGGGATAGTCATGGATGATTGGAGAGAGATGATCTTGGCAGAATATGCTAAGGATAGTTGGGCATCTAGCATTATTGAGGGAGCTATTGAAGATAGTCGATACACTGTCGTAAATGATCTGATCATCTACAAGGAAAAGATTTATTTAGTACCCGGGTCTGCTATGAAGCAGAATATTTTGAGGGCATTTCATGATTCACCAATGGCAGGACATCCCAAATTCTTTAAGACATATCGGCAGGTGAGAGAGCGCTTCACTTGGAAAGGACTCAAATCAGAGGTGCTTCAGTTTGTGAGGGAATGCCCTATGTGTCAGCAGAACAAACAGGAACATTCTTTTCTAGGTGGTTTACTACAGCCCCTACCCATACCAGAGAAGAAGTGGAATAGCATTTCCATGGATTTTATCACAGGCCTCCCCAAGGCACAGGGTCGGGATTGTATCTTTGTTGTGGTAGATAGATTGACAAAATTTGCACATTTCTTTGCAATTTTGTCTACATATTCAGCAGTACAAACAACAGAACTATTTTTTTGAGAGGTATTCAGACTACATGGGATACCACGGAGCATAGTTAGTGACAGAGACAGCAGATTTATGAGCCACTTTTGGCAGGAGTTGTTCAGGTTATGTGGAACAGACCTCAATCCGAGTACCAGCTACCACCCGCAAACTGATGGGCAGACAGAGATAGTGAACAAATGGGTTGAGGGGTACCTTCAAAACTACATTGCAGGAGAGAAGAAGGCTTGGGTGAAGTGGCTACATCTAGGGGAGTACTGCTATAATACCTCTTTCCATATGTCTATTAAAATGTCCCCTTTTATGGCACTATACGGGTATGATGCTCCTAATTTTTTGGATTTGATATTTGGGGACAGCAGGGTGCCTAAGGCCAAGGATACTTTGCAGGAGTGCCAGGACATTATGCGATCCTTGAAGGAAAATTTGCAAAAAGCACAAAATCAGTAGAAGCAATATGCTGATCAGCACAGGGTTGAGAGGTCTTTTGAGGTGGGAGATATGGTGTACCTCATGTTACAGCCATATAGATAGTCCTCTCTCAAGAAGAGTGGAGCAGAGAAATTGAAACCATGCTACTATGGACTGTTCAAAGTAATCAGGAGAGTGGGCAAAGTAGCTTATGAGTTAGAGTTGCCTGCAGACAGTAAAGTGCATAATGTGTTCCATGTGTCACGCCTTAAGAAGGCATTGGGTCACAATGTGGTGCCTTCAGTAGTATTGCCACCTCTTGATGATGAAGGAAAGCTTATCTTGGTTCCTGAGGCCATACTTGACTCAAGGGAGAGGGTGATTCACAGGAGGACTATCAGGGAGTATCTAGTGAAGTGGAGGAACCTACCTGTCAAGGATGCTACTTGGGAAAATGAGCAGATATTGCAGCATCCAGAGCTGAAATTGCTTGAGGACAAGCAATTTTGGGAAGGGCGGACTGTAATGTCCCCTTTCTAGCATTCATAGCATGATGTTATTGTTAGCCTATTTCCCCATAGTCCCATAGGCTAACTAGGACATTAGGCCTAGACAGTTTCAATTGCAGATCTTTCTGAGGGGTTCTAGGGCAACTTTGGGCATACTTACTATTTATAGTAAGTCATCTTGGACATGGCCCGACATTCAGTCACAGTGGTATGTCGATGGTAATTGTTTAAAATCAACAAGAAAACTTATTTATCATTGATAAGATTTTTTATGCATTGATAAAGCCATTTTATAAAGTTAAATTTAAATATTTAACTTTATTAATGCATAGACTATAGTTTGTGGGAAATATTTAAATTAAAAGAGTTCCCTTTATTTTTATAACACATTGGAGACATAAGGTACATAAAGGGAGTTATGTTTTATCCCACATTGAGAAAACAAAGGATTGAGCTCTTGTGAGAACACTATAAAAGAAATGGAAGAGCTTTTTTTTGTATGCTTGGATGAAGATTAATGTTATGTTGTTGGATATCTAATTATCGAGCTTGGAGGATGGAATCCCTCTTTGCTAGCATTCTCTTCGCTGTTGGAAGACACAGTCAGGAGGATCAAGGGTGTTTTCACTTCAGGAAACACACTGGGTTTCATTTGGGGCATTCGCATAAAGAAATTTACAAGGGTTTGAGGTGCAGATCTGAAGTTAGTTATTGCTATAGTGCCACATGAACAGTATTTTGCTACAGTCGGCATGAACAATATTTTGCTACAGTACGGCGTGAACAGTGTTGGTATCAAGTTTACTTGTTTTTCCAGTTAATTATAAGTTTGGAGGGCTACCAACTACATCTGCAAAATACTACGACAACTAATTCTAGGTTTCTTCTGTCAAATTTTGATACTTTTCATAATAATTGTTGAATACAAGTCTGAATAGTTGTTGTAGCCTTTAAGGCAGCTGTAAGTGCACATCTACATTTAAAAATCACCATTTTATTAGTAGATTAAAAGAGTTTCCAGATTTTTCATATACTGTTGAATGTGTGCCAAGTGTTTGTGAAAATGTTATGATGTGTATTATGCATTTTAATGTCACTTCATAGTTGTTCGTAAATCTACTCATTGGAAAGCAATTTATTGAGGAAATCAGCTTTATGAGTTTGCATACAAAGTGTTTGACAATATTCCTTAAGTTAAATTTCTACAAGTCAAAGTTCAAATCAGGGGAGGATATTACATTTTGTAAGTCCCAAAAGGATGTCCAAAACTGAATTTTTTTTCCCTCAGTTGTGTGGACATTTTTCCTTAAAATTTTATTTTTCATCAAAAGCGCTACTAGTATTTTTTGATGATTTAACAAACCAACTATATGGAAAAACTTACATAGTTTGGTTTTAACCATTGTTTCATGTCATTTCTGACCTACACATACTATTTTCCAATGTGTTGGAGTCTTCCTTCTTCATCTAAAGAAGTTTAAGGTTGTTTCACAAAATTGGTCAATTTGTGCATTGTGAGCAACTTGTAATTATTGTCTTGTTCATAAGGTTCCCTAGTGATTAGCTTTTTCCTTGTTTGTGTATATGGTTATGATAACTTGGTATCATCCTTGTAGCACTTGTGATTGGTTCTTGCACATTTGATTAGCTTTACCAAGAGATTTGGTTGAAGGACTTTAGTGAAGAGGGTTTTTGGACCAGTTGATCACCTTGTGATCAGTCCCACCAAGCTCCATTACATCACTATGCTTATAGAGCCTCACATTTCAAGGAATTTGAGGAGTTATGATCACATAGAATCATTGAAATTAGGAGTGCAAAAAAAGCCTAGAGTTGTTAAGGGCTCAAATTTTTTTGGACAAGACTACAAGAAGTGTAAATTATTATGAGGGAATAAATTATTAGAAAGCATAGGCAAAAGAAGAGAAAATAGAGAGTAGGGAGAAATATAGGAGCCTACAAGACCTACTAGCTTGTGAATTCCAATGAAAAAATCCTACACAGGTGTAGCAACTGGGCATACCTTTTTGCTCATCCACTTGACAAATGATGACAATAAGAAATTGAAGAATATTTTGATAAAAATGAAAAATGTCTAATCTTAATTGACAATTTCCTCCTCATGTATGATGTCAAGATAAGTGTAGAAAATGTTTCTTCAATTAGGGGTTCCATTGTGACAAAGGATAGTAATAAGTAATTGAAGAATATTGTGATAAAATATGGTTAACATTGTGGAAGCCAATGACTACGAGTAAAATTTATTAAAATATATTACTATATAATCTAAACTCAAAAAAATTAATATTTCATTCACTTGAATGAAACAAAAAATGTTTTAGTTCTTTCCATATTAAAAAAATAGTCAATCTAAAATTATAAAAAAAAATGCCAAAAATATACCTAAGATAAATCTAATTAGTTGAAAAACTCTATCAAATAATGAATATGAGGGGAATTCCCTTCACAAAGAGCCTCATGAACATTGTACATAATTCAATGCATCCTCTCACCTCAAGTAAGCCTATCACACCTCTATCATTATCTATTACCTAAACGCACAAGTTCAAACACTTAGAACAATGGACTCTCTCCAATTTGGACAAAGTGAAAATTAGGTTCAAACACATTATAAAGTAATGCATTGAGCTGATAAAGAAGGGACGATATATCTATAAAATAGCTTTCTATAATGCATAATACAAAATTTAAAAACACACTCAACAATTTACTTATTCCAAAATAATCAAATCATATATCAAAATGAATGAAAATTCTATATAAAGTGTCAATGCAGTATTGTAGCTATTCACAATTGTAGCTATTTTCTCTTGATACAGCCAAAGCAAGAACATGACTATCTACAATTGAACCTTCCCAACCAAAAAGAACACATTTAAACTTGTAGTCAAAGAAACTAACAACCATTACATTTTGTGACAAGTTTCCTTTTTTATTGCAATATTTTTCTTGGTTATCGACATCAATGGTAACTGCTACATGGGTCCCATCAACTACTCTAATACAATCCTAGAGTAGAAAATATTATAGTCAAATATGTAACAATATACTGAAGCAACAAAGTATTTCTTAGTAGGAGACTTACCTTGAAGTAAAGATCAAAATGGTCCTTCCCAAGACTTTCCTGAGGAGTAGTTGGAGAAGGGAGCAAAAATTAATTTCTATGGAGCGGTATGATATCCTTCAAGACCTTGTGGATGTAACGACTCACATTCTCTCCTAAGTGACCAAAGTGATGGCCAATCTTACGTTTCCTTAGATTGTTGCCAAGGGTATCTAGAAACATGACTAGTTGTTCTTCCAATTTCATGTTTATTGTACATTTAATGATCCTTCTCTCCCTTAGAATATTGGAAAGTTTGATGAAAGCTCCTCTAGTCATGCATACTTGGTCATGGAAATCTATCCCATTGGAATATATTATACATTTATAGAAAGGAAAAGCAACTCTTATTTACTTGTATTGTTGTCTCATAGCATCTTTGTAAGATGCTACTATTAATACTACTTAGGTTGCAAGAAAAATGACAAGTACATGCAAGAGCATGATCTTCCTAAAAATGCTTCTGTAAACTTCTATATCATTAGCATGATCCATCAAATGCCCTATAAACACATATATAGTATTAAAAAAGTATAATCTTATTAATCATCATAAAGAGAATCAACCATCTTCTAATAGTCAACTACACTTCACATAAAGAATTTCTTTATTGGGTTTTTGTTTGTGAAATTAGAAACATTTAATCTGCCTACAAACATAATTTGGTATACATTTAATTCAAATCTCCTCATAAAATTGACCCTTAAACCCTAATAATTACATATCCTTTATTCCTAAAAATAGAATTAAAGTTCTTTGGATCGATCTTTCTAATGTTATGGAAAGTATTTTGATTACCTAATTTAGAAGAATCACTAGCATTTGGTAGTTTTCCCAATATGCTTCAAATAAACATGAGAGTAATTTGGCATTGAATTTGTACCTTTTTTACTTTCAGCAACCCATCATAATGTCTCAAAAATAGGATCTTGTCAAACATTTATGTATGAAAAGGATCAAATTTTTGTAATACTCATTTGCATGATCTATTCATTCTTGATTTACATGCATATTTGTGAGATAAGTTATTTTAAAAAGTGAATCTTCATTAATTTTGTCGAATGATTGAGATTTTGGGGTCTCAAGATTACATTTTTACTTTACTTTTCATGGAATTTTTCTTTTCTAGTTAAAAACCAACACCTAACCCTCTTCCCATTTGAGGAAGCATGACAAAGCTCAAAGGGACAATCTACATTTAAACAATTTGAGAATGAAAATGGAATGAAGTATGAAATGTCAAATGCATTATTGTTCTTTCATTTATAGAGTTTATACATTAAAATAGAAACATGATATTCACACACATACATAGAGACAAATGGGGTAAAAGCACAAACCTGTGTCACCCTTTTATAAAGGAAAAGGCTAACAAGAGTATAGTTGTTCATCTTCAATGACATAAAACTGGTATTATTATTTAGAATTTGAAAATGAGGTAAACTAATGAAATGTGAATAAATGGATGAAGTTTAGGATTATAATTTTTAATAATTATTTGGAATAATAAATTATATATTTTCCTATTTTTTGAAGATAACTTCTTGTTGCTAAAAAATGCTAGAAATTAGGGGTCTAGTTCTCACCGCAAAACTACATGGAAACAAACTTATTTCCCTTTGATCTTAGATTATGTTATAGATAACATATGTAGCTAGAACAATCAAGAATAAAAATTGGCTTTAGACCCATATTTTCTCTTTTATAACAATTCAAATTTCAACTTTTTCAAAACAATAGTTTTCATCTCCTACCATGTTTCTCAAAATAAATCTATTCCAACCAAAAGAAAAATTATAGATTCTAGAAGTGGACTCTCTCCTCTAGAATGTCATATAATTTTTTTATTTTTTAAATATGATTTAGTTTTTTTTTTATTTCCCAAAATTGACATCTTCTTGAGTGTTAAAATACGTACTTACAAAATTTTTTAATTATAATATTCTATATCAAATTAAAACAATATAAATTCTATAAAAGAATATTCTTGAGTTTGAGCTCTATAAAATGGTGTTTATATGTTTAAAAAAAAGTATCATAACAAGTAGTGAGTGTTATTGAAATGTCAGCTTTCTGAAACAATTGTATTTCTTTAGTAATTGAATACTAACTAGTATAAAACATGCATTTAATAGACATTTCCAATTGGAAATGTGTGAGACCATAAATAACTTAGCTAGAATAAATTTATCAAGATCATATGTTTGAACATAATTGTTTTTTGGATAGAAATACTCAAATTTTTTTGTTCTGATAAGCCAGCCTGAAAGGTGAAACAACATTGTACTTTTACCCCATGATGAATTGAATCATAAACATCATATAAGTAGGCAACCATCCATATCTCATATCTCTCCTACTTGAGATGACCTTCTCAATGGAATGGACTTCATCCTTTGATATTCTAAAAGCTCTAGCTAGATCATCATCAGGAACTCCAAAGTTTGAAGGAAAAAGAGTTTTTGCAATGAGCACAACCCCTAGATTCTTACTATACAAGCTTGACAAACTCATTGCTTCTCCTCTCCCAAAATTCTTAATAAAATGCACCATAGCCATAGGGAAAACAAAGAGATTCCCTTCACTGAGAATCTCTACAAACAAGAAATGTAGATCTTTAGAGATGCCAAAGAAAATAAGAAATGAGTGTTGGGTTTGTGTAAGTGTTAGGTAGTTGATTGCTTAATAATTCTCAAGAACAACATTAGCTCTAGTGTGAGTTGAACTAGCAATCTCTTTTGTATTGTGGCATCTTACACTCTAGAGATAAATTCTAATTGAGAGCACACAAATTGGATGCACTATCAAGATGTACCACATCATGAACATGAGCAGACCTTTCAGGGCTATTCATCAATTCAAAACCATGATAGCACTAAAATAGACCCCAAAAATAGCATTTTGTAATTGTCTACAGTTGTATATGTGGTTTCATGCACTTAGACACCATCTATTCATCTATAAGCTACAGATATGTTAATGGTGGAAGCTGTAGGAGGAGCAATATCACCGTATATACGCTACTCTGGATTGGAGTGATGGTAAGTTTATAGAAACCATAGTGAAAAGCAATATCATCTTTTTTATTGTTTCATCTTATCTTGTATACCCATATACAAGTGAAGCCAATTAATCATATTAAGATGTTTAAAAGGAAAAACTATAAAAAAAACCATCCAAAGCATTTGTTAATGTGTAAATAAAACTATATAAAGTTATAATTGACTTTTGACTATCTTGTATTCACATTTTTGCTGCTAATTTAAAAGACATCTACCAGACAAAGTTCAAGAATGGAAGAGTCAATATGATTAAATCTATTGTCAAAAATAATGAGAGTGAGCATGAGAAGCTATCATTTTTTGGCTGAGTTGTTTTTTAATTTTGATTTTGATTTTGGCCGAATCAACCATATGGACACCATACCTATTCTGGGTATCAATGATTCCTGCCTAAAGAGTCCCCTTCAATACAAACTCAAGGTGTTTTAAATGTTCTAAAGGAAACTATAAGTTAGCAATGCAGACTATTGAATACACTTTACAAAAGAGACAGAACAAAGAAAAGTAAATGTAAATCACAAATTATTGTTTATTTGAAAGAACTTAAAAAACAAAAATGCACTAAACAAAATATTACCGAGATCAAAGGCTGGTCAGCATTATAATTTTGATGATTTTGTTTCGGCACTTCCAAAAACGTCATTTTGGTTTGTAAATTACTTGCTCTTTTGTTGTAATAGAAATCCTTTTTTCCCAAATGAGTAGCATGTTTGAGCAGCTGCAACTTTCTTCACTTTTCTTAATACCCCAATGAGGGTTGAAAAGCCTAACACTCTCATGGATTATATTTGCAGCAATAGTTAATCATGAAAAGAAATTTAGGGGTTGTGGGCATTTCATAGCATGGGGATCCAAAAGGAATAGAAGATGTATACCTAGCCAAGTTGTATATAAGGAAACCTAGTGGTGGGTTAAGGAACCCTGTAATGTGAACTCATACTGTAGCCAAAAACCCTACAACTGGAATAAAAAATGAGAAAATGGAGATATTTTTACCCGATGAAAAGCTTGAGTGCCAAAAAAAATCAGGAAACTTGAGTACAATATTCTCTAAAATGAATGGCTGATTTTTTATAGACTGGAAAATTTGTATTTTTCAATAAAGTAAAACATAGATTAGGAATAAGTGTTGGAATAAGTGATATCCACATAAGTGATTTGTTGCAATAAAACTACTAAGCAATTGACTCTTGTTTCCTATTCTCTAGCTATTAGTTGAGTGTTGAAATAATTACACCGTTATAAACTTAAGAGAAGAGAACAACAACACAAAACATAATGGAAGAGAAAATAGCTTTTATTGATTGATTATTGCACTGCAATTCCCTCTCTATATATAGAGACTTTTACATTTTCTAGAACCCAAAAAATCTCAACTGACTTCATGTGTGAAGGATGGTAAAGATGACAGAACTACAAGTTTACTCAGTAACCTATTAATGGATTGGAAGATGTCAATAACAACTTTTTGTGTAGTTGTAACAAACAACAATAATTACTCATTCAACAGTGTAATTATTCCAACACTCAACTAATAGCTAGAGAATAGGAAACATGAGTCAATTGCTTAGTAGTTTTGTTGCAACAAATCACTTACATGGATATCACTTATTCCAACACCCTCCCTTAATTTCTATCACTAAAGAATCTTTCGGTGGGAGAAATTACAATAAGAAATTTAGATAGGATAAGTCCTGGCATTGAGCCTTGTTAGGTACCTATTTACAACATTAAAAAAATTGGCTCCCTTTTTCACTATCAATTTGTTCCCTGTGTCATTATGATGTGAGTTTTTAACTGGTGGACCCATAACCATTTGGGATTTGCCCCAACTAATGAAATTGAATTTCCTTTTGGATTTGTCACCGAAACAAGTGGTTTTGGCTTACCACAAACCTTTCAAAAAAACTTTCAAGTTTTGCACCCAAACAAGTGGTTATAGCTTACCAAAAACTTTTCAAAGCAATTATTCTAACACTCAACTAATAGTTGGAAAATAGGAAGTGTGAGTCAATTGCTCAGTAGTTCTGTCGCAACAAATCACTTACGTGGATATCACTTATTCCAATTCCACCTATTTAGATGAAATTGAGAAACTCATTTTTTAAGCAATAATGAAATACATATTCCTATTGTATACCTATTTCCAATTCCTAACTAATGGACCCAAACAGAAAATTGGAAAATTTTAGGAATAAGAAAAAGTCTATTCCAGCGGTTCCCAAACGGGCCCTTGGATATTCCACACTTTTCCCGAAACAAGCTTAGGCGAAAGTAGCACACATTAGCTGTTGAAAAAACTATTACTATCAAAACATTTATACTGCATTCGTTGGCCCTCCCATGTGCATAGAAAAGTTTACTTCAGGTACTCGTGCAAAAGTTTTCCACAAGATTTCTAAACGCTATAATGGCTACAGTGTGAAAGTGACTTCTACAAGACAATGGAGACTAGGTGTAGGAATAACTGCTTTTCAAAAAAATTCCTCTTTCTTGGGAATTTTTGTTACATTTCAGCATTTTTGCAGTGTATGAAATCATATCATAATTTACCTCTGTTTATTCAAAGAATAGTTGAGCTCAATAGCATTTCGATGTCAGCTAGAACGAAAAGAAATAACTCGAGAATGCGGAAGGAAGAGAAAATGTTTCTTGTTTTACTCTTTCTAATGAATTTGCCTTCAGTTCATCCATTAATCTCTACTTGCACAATGAGATCAACTTACACAGCGGGGAGTACATACTCCATAAACTTGGATACAGTTATCAATGATCTTTCTTGTAACGTGCCTCAAAGCTCAAGCTTTGACAGGACTTCCAGTGGCATATAGCCCAATAAAGTCTATGGCCTGCTATAGTGTTTGGGTTATGTATCAGCGGTCGAATTGTTCAACACGAGCACACAATGTTGCTATAAAAAAGTGCGCCAACGCCATAGGTGGGCTGGTGTTGGTGGATGACTATTTCTATCACTATGATAACTTCAATTTCAGTTGAAGATTAGATACTAAGGTCTATGCCCTTGTCAATCAAACAAAAGTGGATGACTACTGTTGTCACATAGGTTTGCACCCTTGTCCAAGGCCTATGTGCGAGGACAACCTAGTGAAACATGGAAACAACCTCCAAGCTGTGGGACTTGAACTGTGAGGTTGAGTCTCCGGAGAAGGCCGGCTTCCTCTTACTGTTAGGGCGCATCTATCTATTCTTAGAAGGGAAAGGGAGAAAGAGAGCATTAAAGAAAATCTACCTAGTCTAATCTTAGGTGGTGATGCACCAAAACAGAGTGTTCAGACTCATTTCTGCCCATGTATGCACTACGAAACTAGGGTAACATTCAAGGTCATACATTCATTCAGACTTATATCGACCAACAGCCACATACAGATCAGGAGACCAATTGAATAACACCAGGAACAAAAGATTTCACTTGTATATTATCCAATAGGCCAAAGATAGATACAGTATGCAGACCACTGATCTCAACAATACATCAATGAGAGGCAAAACGCTACACATACACGTTGATGGCTGAAAGAGATGATATAGGATGTTTTATCTAGATCAAAGACAAAGGGGTTTTATACTGTAAGTCTGCAAGCAGCAGCAAAGAAAATCAGGAAGAGTCGACCCTAAGAACAGATCACCAAATTGCCTTTATAGATTAGGCATAACTTAAGATTTCTGCATTACATTCACTTCTCACCTACTGGCATTAACTTTCCATCTTGAGAATCCAATCAAAGATCTGATCTGAATATGGCCTACATACCAAGAAATCTGATATCCCTTTGAGAAAGAGCCTAGAGAAGACAGGAACGGTGCCACAACATTTCCTGACATGGTAGATGGATCGACCGGATGGATGGAGTGTCTTCCTGCACTTGGCATTCATTCCGAGTTGGTAGCAATTAATCCCACTATCAGATTGTGGCAAAACCCAGATTTCTCATCATTCATGATTTGTGTACCCATCAGGATCGATCAGTCAAACAAGCTCGACGAACCAACTGGGCCATGCAGGCCAATCACAACTTCGATCTCGCCACCCTGGCAGTCTTTTACATTTGACTGGGCACTTACCACCCTTTTCGTGCAACTGGGCCCTTTTTGTTTGGCACCACCTCAGTGATGCATCCTAGCGAGACTTGACCCACCGACATGTGGCGAAAGGGTGCCAAGTCGCTATGCAAGAAACCTTGCAGCTTCGCCATGGTGAGATGGTGCCTGCCACTGATCCATTTCCAATCCAACAGTCACAAAACTTGACCTCCCGCGACCCACCTTCTCTATTGAATTGTCGGGCCCGCTGGCACATGGCATCTCCTTGTTGGTCTGTTGGCTACTTGAATCTAACTACGTCGGTGGCATGAAATGTGGCCCCGCCAGGGCACGTGGCGCATGGGCGCTATGTCGTCGACGTTAACTCCCGGGCAAGTCTCGATAGTGAGACAGCGCCAGTCATAGATCCCTTCAGATCCGACGATCGTGAAGACTCGCCATTCATGCTGAGACTACTGGGCTCGTTGTACGCCATGCACTAACTCATACACATGGCACCACCTCATTTGGTTTGTCGAAACACTAGCTGGCAACCCAGGACCTGATCTACAGAGCGACCACATGTCAGCTAGGCGCCATGTTGCTATGTGGAAATCGAGACAAAATTCTCATAGCGCCATAGCGACTACTGACAGTGTGCCCTGAGATTTACATGTGTCCCCATCTAATTCGCCACATCGACTGCGCTTGCACAGCACCCGCTGGGACCCATCCATTTGATCATTCCTTACCACGGTGAACTTTCTATTTGGGCACTATGTCGCCATCAAAAAATGCATGGGTTTTCCATTGGCGCCATGGCACCTTGCCATTTTTGAAACTTCTGGCCCGTGAAACTTGTTTGCTCGCCGCCATGAAACTTCTAACCTGCAGTACTCTGCGATCTGCGATCAGACCCATCCCACTCAGCGCTATGTCTGCAACTGCACCGCACTCTGGATGACACCTGGCAATCCTTGGTGACTTGGCCCTGTCAATCCACGTGGCGGATGATCGCTATGTCGCCATGATAAAATTTGTGCATCTCCGCCATAGCGAGATGGCACCATTCGTCGATGTGACCCAATCCGATGATCATGAGGACTCATTGTTCTTCGTGTTTCTACCCTCCATGTTGATACATCTGGCATCACCTTGAGACACGGCCCCACCTGACACGTGTCACCATGGTGCGATGTCGCTGTCGTAACCCTCGTGCAACTCCTCCATAGCGCGATGGCGCTTACCGTTGATCCAAGCTGATCCGACGATGGTGATCGTAAGCCCCGACTGTGTTTGCCCTGCCGATAGGAACTCTGACCTGGCACATGTGGTCCCTTCTGATTTGTTGCCGCAACACCTGATTCTGCCGGTCATTGAAACTCGCCGTCGTGAATATTTTTGCCAGGCGCTATGTCGCTATGGAGATTTTTCGATTGATATGCGATAGTGACATAGTGCCAAGGGCATTAAGAACCTTTTTCGACCCGCAGAACGTCGAACCCACCCCTGCAACGTGTCGTCAGGGCATTATCGCGCATTTCCTTTATAGTGCGATGGCGCCAACCATCGGTACCGCTTAGATCTGATGGCCAGAAACTTGCAGGTCGTAACATTAAAATACTAATTCGAGACTAACCGTTGCACAAGCCACACTTTCAAAATTTAAATTCTTGGCGGTAAAACCAGAGGTAACACTTCTGGCGACTCGTAGGGGGCATGAGCCTGCTCAATGCATGACCAGTGCTTGAGAATGATCCATTGGGCCATGGAGTCAGAAAAGAGGGCCTGGAAGTTACGGAACCGAGAGCTGCAAGAAACCCTAACCCTTAATGAGGAAATCAAAACATTAAAAAAAAAAAAAAATAACCCTTGAACTCTGGCTCTGTCTCTGCGACTTGGAAACAAAACAGGACCTCCTCAGCAACTTGAGACTTGTCAAAACTTTGAGAACTGGCGACTCAAGAAGTGAGCCATGTGCACGCGCACTTATTGTAAAACAGGAACAACAGGAAGCAACTAAACTAACTATGTACATGGATTCACAACTTTTCAGAAACAGGGCTTCAGATGGATCCCATTGACTGGAATGGGCAGAATTTCACCATTTGGCCTGTTTAGCTGGAATGCATTGGCCTGTTTGCAACTGGAGATCAAATAAGGGCCACTCCATAGTGGATCAAATTTGGAGTGCCTTCCTAGTTTTGCTCTGTCTAAGTCCCACTTGAGAACTAAATCTCCCTCTCTGAAGATTTTGGCCCTTTCCTTTTTATCAAAACTCTTCTTCATCTGCTGCTTGTGTATCTCCAGGGTTTGCATAGCTTTGTTTCTCTTTTCTTCCAGCTCAATCAACTTTGCCATTCTTACTGACATGGAACTATTTTCAACCAATTCCAGCTGATGAGCCAACTCCAAGGATGGGAATTCCAACAAGATTGGAAGTCTGGCCTCCCTACCATATACCAGCACAAAAGGTGAATTCCCAATAGATCTCTTGGGTGTTATCCTATCAACCCACAGAGCAGTCCTTAATTTTTTATGCCAGACCCTCTGATTGTCTTCTATCACTCTCCTTATGATTCTGATCAGATTTTTGTTTGAAGATTTAGCTAAACCATTAACCTGGGGGTAGTAATTTGATGATGTGCTCAGATAGATATTGTGACTCATTGCCCATGCACAAATCTGGGTTCCAACAAAAGATTTGGCATTATCTGAGATGATAGTAGAAGGAGCTCCAAACTTAGATACAATTCCATCAAGGAATTCAACAACTGATGGCTCTGTAGCATCCTTCAAGACAACTGCCTCTGTCCACCTAGTGAAATAATCAGTAGCAGCCAAGATCCATTTATGACCTGCACTAGATGGAGGATTAATGGGGCCTATAAAATCCAACCCCCACTAGGTGAAGGGTTGATCCACCTGGATAGGATGAAGAGGAAGAGCTGCAAGTCTCTGTTTGCCTAAGAAAAAAGTACAGTTCTCACATTTTCTCATATACCTATAACAATCATGGAATAGGGATGGCCAATAATATCCAGCCCTCATGATCTTCATGGCGGTTGTTCTTGCAGAGAAGTGGCCACCATCAGGGCCTTTTGAGATAATGGGTGTTGCACACATTGAATGATATTGTTATTTTATTTTATTATGTAATGTTGTGCCTAGATGGACATGCAACATGTAAAGATTCCCATGGAATATTCTTGATGAGTTGTATTGTAACATTGTGAAAATATTTCATGTAATTATTTAATATTGGGGAAAAGAATTAAATGCCCAATATTAAATGTGGGGTCAGTGGGTTAGGTAGCACATGGTTTTAGCACATGGTTTATGTAATACCACTTAGTGGTTTTTGTGGGACTTGCTACTATATAAGCAGCCACAAGAGTAGTTGTTGTAGAGAGAAAGAGAGTGACAAGGAGAAGACAAAAGGCAAGAGTTGAGCGGGACAAGGCTTGACAGGTTAGCCAAGGGAGCATTTGTAAAGGTTGAAAGCATGGCATGGGATGTGTGGATTCATGTTTGTTCACATAGTTTGCTTAGTTGTGGCTATGGCCATGAAGGCTTCCATGGTTGTATGGCAATGGTATTTTTGCTGAATAATACATGATGATGGATGCTTTTGGAGGCTGGGTTTTTCCCTCAATGAGGGTTTCCCAAGGTATATCTTGTGTCACTTTTTGTGGGTATGTTGTCTAATCTCTTGCATGTGGATTTTAATTCCATGTTTATTTCAGATCTATTATGGGTTATGTGGAAACAGTTATATTCTTTGTTGCCAAGTTTCCTTACAAGTGGTATCAGAGCTATGGTTTTATTGTTTGTAACCCTAGATTGAATCCATGGGAATGCATGAGAGGATAAAAGAAAAGGGAAAGATATATGAATGATTTATTGTAGATCTGAGGGTTTTGGGTTTGCTGTTATGATGGGATGTTAAAAGATTTAGGCATGTGAAATTGTTGGACAAAAAGATTTTTTTGGATGTTTCATTTAAATGAGGATTTTGGGGGGTAGCTTGCAAAAATGACCTCCTGGGTAAAAAAAAGACCTCACCATTGGATCCGGGTCGACATTTCTATTAAATTTGATATATAATATGCCCTAGTTTGGCCATGTTCAGAGGAAATGAAAGAGTTTTTTGGTTTCAGCCCATGATGGCCATCAAATTTAATCCCATCGAAATTTTCGTCACTGAAAAAAATTAAAAATGAAAAATCGTACTGAAAATGGTAAAAAGACTGTCTTAGTAAAACGACCATAACTTTCTCTCAGACTATTAGATTTTAGAGTTCTTATAGGCGTTGGAAAGCTAATTCAGAGCACTACAACATGGTGTAGGTTTGGTTCTATGATTTTGATATTTTGTCAGGTTTTAAGAGCCCTAAAGTCAGATGTTACTTATTTTGAGCACGGATTAGGGCATAACTTGGGCATACGGAGTCAGATTTTGGACTTCGAGTAGTCAACGGAAAGCTCTTGGAGAGCTCAACACATTGGTTTAGATTTGGTGTAGGTTCAGCATGATTTATTTGTTGATATATTGATCTAAACAGTATATGAAATATTTTGACTATGGTAACATTGTGAGTTTATGCCATTGGAAATTTAAGATTTGATGTCATTGGATACTCAGTTCATATTCAGATTGGTCTCATGATGATATGGTTATCAGTGTTTGGTTTGGATATGCATGATGACTTGTTGGGTCTACAATTTGTGCAATGTTGTAAGCAGTCTATACTTACAGGTTGCATTTATAGCTTGGTTATGGTTTGTCTTTGCCCATTGATCTTTCATTATTGATGCATATTCAGATTGGTGGCTTGGATTTGGGTTGTCTATACCCTAAGTCACATGATTTTATCTTCATGTAGAAGGGATGAGATGTTGTTACTAGGTATAGTCATGGCGGAGGATTGTGGTTGACTATGCTAATAGGTTGGACACTTTGAGAGACAGATTCTCAGTTCATGGATGTGATCATGGTGCCATGGATTTTGGCATGACATGATTGGTTATACAGGTACATCCTTGATGTTCATTAGCTTGGATTTTCTGATTTGGTTATGGTGGTATATCTTCTTGGTTGAGGATCATGGTTATTTAGTTTCTTTTGAGGAGCTCATGATGTGCACTTTGAGTTCTTTGATAGTTTTATGCTTTGGTTGATTCTCATGGTTAGAGGATGGGTTTTCATCATGATGTCATGGATAGCTTGGATACACGGTTCAGTGGGAGCTTGTGACAGTGATGGGGTGACAGTGCAGGATTAGTTCCTGGTTTGGTTTATATCTTCTTGTTTTAGAGAGGATGGATTTTATGATGCCATAGGTGACTTGGTACCACAGTTGAGTGAGAGTTGTTGGAATTGATATATTTATTGAGTGTTTGCAGATGTTGGAGGTTTGTCTTAGATCTTGTTGCTGTAGAAGCGTCTTTGACATTTGCATGGTGCACTTGTTATCTTCATGGTGTGAAGATGGATAGATCTTGAGGACTCATGGAGTTCTTGGTTATCTTCATGGTGTATGGAGATGGTTCTTCCTGGTATGTGGAGATGGTTTTTATTCATGGTGTGTGGAGATGGTTGCATCTTGAGGACTCACAGGGTTCTTGGTAAAGGTGTGGTTTATGCTTTTATTTGGCATGTTATCCTTGGTATGAGGATGGTTTCATTATTATGTCATGGAATACTCTTGATACGCTTTTAGAGTTATGACATATTATGTTATGTTCATGTGGAGCATGTTATCTCTTTGGTTGAGATGGTAAGATCATGTTGTCATGTTTATGTTCTTGAGGCCATGGTTGGAACTTTGACATTGATCTTGGTTTAATTTCTTGGTATTGAGTACACTGATCATAAGCTGGATACTTCATGATATTGCTATGTTGCATTTTGGAGTTGGCATGGATTGATTGGTTACAAGTGCTCATGGATACTTAGAGATGGTGGTGATGCTGATTTCTCTTGGATTAGAGAAGTATTTGTTGGGATGGTTGATGGTTTCAGCAGGAAGTCCGAGGGGCAGTCACCTGATATGGACTTGAGAGGAGATTGTTCTTAGATGAGTCTTGTTTGGAGACTTGGGTATCTTGATGAGCATTCTCATTCCCCACTCTTGGTCTACTCGGCGGTTTGCTACTTGAGAGGTATAACCCATTATTTTTTCTCAGTTGCATTATATTTATGCTTGTCTTTCATGGATATGGATCTTGAGCTATGGTACATGAGTTAGTTCTAGAAGGTTCATTTGAAAGATGGTTTAGCATTGGTTATCTCCATGTGCATATGTTGTTATGCTGGTTGAGTTTGGGAGATGGTTCTATATTGGGCATTTTCCTTGAATTAGGAATGGTTATTCCTTGGTTTAGGAATGGTTTTATTGAGTTTGATCTTCTTGTGAGAGGCTTACATCCATGATGAGTTATATGGTATGGTTTGGGTGTTGATGAGGCTTCTTGTTGAGGTTTTATGGAGGAGATCATACTTGCACAGTTTACATCTAGAGGTGTGTGTAGAAGGACATGATATAGGTTTGATTTGCATGGTTTCTTTGGTCTTGGTTATCTTCCTGAATGTTTAGTTTTGCTTACATTGGATTTGAGATTGGTTAGAGATTGTGATCACTAGTTTGTGCTCATGTATTTCATGTGAGAGATGACATGGTTATTTCTTTCTCTTTCCTTTGTTAGTTGTGGAGAATTTGGGAGAGCATTGGAGACTTGTTATGAGAGTTTTTCTTGTAAGATATTAGTTTATGTATTGTGATGTCCTTGATACTAGATGGATTCACTTCTTTGAGATTTGTTGAGTGGATTGGTTATAAATTTGACATTATCTTTTGTAGCGGAAGCTTCTTGGTATATATGTGGCAGGTATTGCTCTTGAGGCTTGTGATTGCAGGTTATAGATTGGATATGTCAGTGATATGAGATTCACTTGTTATACCTTTGATGTATGGATAGTTGGATGGATTTGGCACTTGCTATGGGTGCTATTTCAGCTATGGATATTTTGACAACTACAGATACATGTGATTACCTTTGGATTAGGTTATTTGTGCTTGAAATTTCAGTTGGTATAGGATTTTATGATCTTCTAATGTGACAAGTTGGGTGGCTTTCTCTTTGGATGGCTTCTATGTATGTCCAGTGGTAGTGGCATAATAGGAGGTGAGATCATTCATGTTTGAGATGCTGGAGACTTTGATTTTGTTGTGGGTACCAGGATGGAGCACTTGGTGTATTTTGATCCATGATGGTGGATGTGCTGGGAGGGATTGTTCCCTTGTTCATTTATGTGGCTACAGATTGACCCTATGCAATGTATACAACAAGTGGGAGATTTTTGAGATAATGGGTGTTTCACACATTGCATAATATTGTTATTTTATTTTATTATGTAATGTTGTGCCTAGATGGACGTGCAACATGTAAAGATTCCTATGGAATATTCTTGATGAGTTGTATTGTAACATTGTGAAAATATTTCATGTAATTATTTAATATTGGGGAAAAAAATTAAATGCCCAATATTAAATGTGGGGTCAGTGGGTTAGGTAGCACATGGTTTTAGCACATGATTTATGTAATACCACTTAGTGGTTTTTGTGGGACTTGCTACTATATAAGCAGCCACAAGGGTAGTTGTTGTAGAGAGAGAGAGAGAGAGAGAGAGAGAGAGAGAGTGACAAGGAGAAGATAAAAGGCAAGAGTCGAGCGGGACAAGGCTTGACAGGTTAGCCAAGGGAGCATTTGTGAAGGTTGAAAGCATGGCATGTGATGTGTGGGTTCATGCTTGTTCACATAGTTTGCTTGGTTGTGGCTATGGCAATGAAGGCTTCCATGGTTGTATGGAAATGGTATTTTTGTTGAATAATACATGATGATGGATGCTTTTGGAGGATGGGTTTTTCCCTCAATGAGGGTTTCTCAAGGTATATCTTGTGTCACATTTTGTGGGTATGTTGTCTATTCTCTTGCATGTGGATTTTAATTCCATGTTTATTTCAGATCTATTATGGGTTATGTGGAAACGGTTATATTCTTTGTTGCCAAGTTTCCTTACAGGGCCATCATGAAGTTCTTTAATCATCCTCTCAACCTGATCCTCCTCAATACATCTCAACAGGGTCCCATTAAAATCCCTCCTAAATAGGATATCATCAATCACAACATAGGGAATGGACTGCAGTATATATTGTCTTCTTTTAGCTCTGTCCAATCCCTGAGGGTATCCATTCCCTGATAAAAAGTTCCTCATGTCATCCATCCAGCTCCTTGGGGCATTAACATTTCTTTCCTCCTGCTGCTCTGCAATTACCATAGCAGTCCCTTCATCTGAATCTTGACCCGATAAAATTTCTTTGCATAATCCTCTCCCTCTTACCAATTTGGTAATTTGAATATCAACATCATATTCCATTACCCTAGTGATCCATCCAGCTCTCTTTTCATTGATGTCCTTGCTTAACAAGAAGTCTTTTACACTCGCATGGGGCACCAACAAATGGATCCTATTGTGGGATAAGAGGTGTCTAAATTTCCTCAAGGCTCTAATGACTGCAAGGGCTTGCTTCTCAACAAAGCTATACTTATCTTCATATTCCTTGAGTCCTTCACTAAAGAAGGCTATGGGCTGCTCCTCATTCTTGTCATTTGTCTGAGTCAAGACAGCAAAAACACTTGACTCACCACCTAAAGTGTAGAGGATGAAATCTTTCTCTAAATTTGGGTTCATGAGAGTGGGGGCTGAGGCTATGGCTGCCTTAATTTCTTCAAAACTCTCCTTCCCCTCCTTGGTCCATGAGAAGACCATATCTTTCTTAAGCATGGCTGTGAGGGGTTTTACCATGATGGCAAGATTAGGAATAAACCTTCTTACAAAATTTATCCTACCAAGGAAACCTTGCAGCCCCTTCTTGTGTTTAGGGAGAGGAAGGGCAAGTATTGCTTTTGTTCTTTCTGGATCAATGGTCAACCCATCCTTAGATACAATGTGTCCCAGTAATTTTCCTTGGCTTGTAGCAAAGACACACTTGGCTAGGTTGAGGGAAACCCCAAACTCTCTACATCTTAGAAATACCTATATCAAATGATCAAGATGATCTTCTACATTCTTGGAATATATAGTTATATCATCAAGGTATACTAAGACAAACTTGTCAATTAATCTTTTGAAAGCCACCTCCATTGCCTTTTGGAATGTGGCACCTGCATTTGTTAGTCCAAATGGCATCTTGTAATAAGCATAGGTGCCCCATTTAGTAGTAAATGTTGTCTTATATCTGTTAGATTCTTTAACCAACACTTGGTTATAACCAGAAAATCCATCAAGAAAAGAGAACCTCCTTGATCCACTGACCTTGGACAGAATTTGCTCCATAGAAGGGAGAGGATGGTGATCCTTAAGGGAAGCCTAATTAAGATCCCTAAAGTCCACACACAATCTGATTTCTCCATTCTTCTTCCTTACAGGGACAAGGTTAGCCACCCATGATGAGTGTTTGATAGGAAAAATTATGTTAGCTTCAATCAACTTGGATAGTTCTTTTCTCATTAAGGGTTCAATCTTGGGATTCACTAGCCTCTTTTTTTTCCTTACTGGTTTGGCCCTATCAACTAAATCTATGGTATGCTGAAACAAACTAGGGTCAAACCCCTTTAAGTCATCATATGTCCAAGAAAACACATCATTAAATTCTTGACATAGATGAATGAAATTTTCTTGCTCAGCCTCAGAACATACCTTCCCCATGTTAAGAGATTTTCCATCAGCAATAGTAACTGGAGCATGATCATCCTTTTTTGCAGCTAGATTTATTCCTTTGCCTCTTGTCTGATCATCAGGATTAAAGACACTTTCCAAGGTAATGAGACCCTTGGGCAACTTGTTGCAACTGAGGTGAATGATCTGATCACCATACTGATCTTGTAGTCTTGACTGATTTCTTTCTGAAAATTCTGCTTCATTCTGCAAGAAACTCACAATCTGTTCATCAGACTCAAACACCTGCCAATGAGTATTATTATCAGGAATAGAAGGCCTCATTACCACATTTATTTGTTGCTTCTTCTCTTCCTCAAGATTCCCTGGCACATCATAAGATGCACCCGCTGCTGCAAGTCCATCATCATATTTGTTTTCTTTCCTAGGAATGCTCTGGATATTAAATGCTTGGAAACCCTCAAGCAAATCCCAGACTCTGTGTTTGTAAGACTTGAGCAGGCCATTTTTGGTGATATTCTGATTTCTCACTTGGTTCACTACTAACTCACTGTCTCCATATACTTTCAAGGCTTGAATTCCCCTATTTTGGGCAAGTAGGAGACCTTGGATTAAAGATTCATACTCGGCCACATTATTGGTACAACTGAATTGGAGCCTAAAAGAGAAGTAGTATCTTATTTGTGCAGGAGAGATCAACATAACACCAGCCCCTAATCCATTTCTATTCCTTGAGCCATCAAAGTACATACTCCATATTCCACTTATGTCATCATTAGCTCCAACAAGATCAGGAACTTGAGCCTCCTTCTCTATGATGCAATATGTACTAAGGCCCGTCTCAAGAGTTTCCAACATAGGCTCAAACTGACATGTATTTTCCCACTCATCTAAGAATAAATCAGGAATCTCTACTATGGAGGTGGCAGGCTCATTTACTATGTCATTTTCATCCATCTCCAAAATAGGGCAATTCATATTAATGAAGTTGGGAGTGTAGGGTTCAGTGTGATGAAGGGCTTGAGGTTCTTCTCTAATTGAAGCATTGGCCCCATATCTGGTCTTAAATGACATATAAGACCAATCAGCAGATATGAATCCACCTATTTGGGCAGTGAAGTCTCTTGAAAGACAGATGGAAAAATAGGGCTTGACTTTAGCAACAGATATGTCTTGAATCACAGTACAACCAGGGCATGTATGCAAGGCCATTTCCACATTCCTAAGGATGCCTACAGTTTTGACAATACTCCCATCTAGTTGTAACACATCCCTAATAATGGGCTCATATTTCATTCCTAAAGCATCATCAACACACCTAGGAATTACTGAGCTACTAGCCCCCGAATCTATCATGCAATTATGGACTAACTTGCCCCCTATAATCAGAGAAACATAGAATGGAGGAGGTTTAACCTTTTTATTTGTCTCCACATCACCTGTTGGTTGTACTAAACTAGTGTCACTCTCCATGGTAGATGACTGATCTTTGGGTTTAATCTTTTCCAATTCTTGCTACAGCATCCTTTTCTGCATTGGTATGGTGGCAACAGCATCCCACATGGAAATGCTTACATTGGTTTTCTTCATTTTCTCTACCACATTTAAGGGTGCATTAGGAATTTTGGCGGAAACTTTGGGAGCTGTACCCATGAGAGGCTGAGATGGAGCAACATAGGGATCACTTGCATCCTCCTTTCTTGGACCTTGCCTTTGCTATTGTGAAGTGTTTGTCTGCTCATTTGCTTTTTGTGTATGAGGTATAACACTCAAAGTTGAGGCCTGCTCAGGAGAAAGGGGGGCAGTATGTTCCATAGCTCTCTTCTTGCTTCTTGTGTTATGAGCAATAGAATCCTGGTTTACATTACAATGCTCCTCCATTTGGTGATTCATAAAAGAGCAATCACCCTACCTCTGAATATATGAGGCCTCCTTGGGATGATCTTCCTTGTATGATTGCTTTACTGCGGGCTCCTAGACAGTTAGGGCCAAATAAGATTCTGCCTTCTAACATAGGCAGTAGGCATAAGAATAGTTACATGAAGGACAGAAGTCTTGATCTTGGGCTAAGTTATTTTGAGGAACTAAAGCTCTATTCTGATTTGAGCTTAAAGCAGCAGCATGACTATTTTGCCTATTCTGATCAAAAGAGCTATTCCAATGATTAGGAGGCCTACCACCACTTGGAGCCTGATGTTGTAATTGGGGGGGCTTGCCACTTTAGGCTTGCTACCTTTCTAAGGCCACCACCTTGTTACTCATTTTTTGTATTAGAGAAAAACTATCCTCTAATCTCTTCCCTTGGTCCTTCAACTCCTTCCCCTGCTCTTGTAATTTTTTAGCCAGAGTCCTCTCTCTTTTATCTGTATTCAGCACTAGACCTTGGAGCATTTCCTTGAGTTCATCTATTCCGTTTGAGGATGTGGAAGCTTGGGGAACTGGAGTAAGGGCTTGTGATGTAGAAATTGTAGGAAGGGGGGCTATCGCTGGTTGGTGGTTGGGAACATCAGGAAAGAAAGGCATAGGAGGCTTTGGAGCCAACTTTCCTCCTTGTATTAAGATGTTCTCAGCTTTTATAGCTGTCTCATAAGCATTCGGTAATGTATCTCCTCCCATAGTTTGGATTGTAGTGGCAATGTCACTGTTGAAAGCTCTAAGGTAATGCAAGAAGGCATTACCAGGGGTAGGTTTCACTATAGTAGGTATTCTATCCCATGTCTTTTAGAATCTGTAATTAAAATCGGTCATACATTCATGGGGGGCTCTTTTTATTGTAGTCAGCTGCTCTAGTAGTGACAAATGGTCACTCTTATCCTCAAAATTTTTGCATAATCCTACTCCTAGTCCATCCCAATCAGTTATGGAACCATGAGCTAAGCCTCTATACCACTGTAATGCTTTTCCTTTTAAAGATGAGGCTAGAAGTCTGACGGCAACATCATCTTCTGTAATACCGTGAATATTGCAGACATTCGCTACCTCTTAGATATGCTCTAAAGGGGAAATAGAAGTTTCACCAGTAAAATCAGGTATACCTTTTAGTGCAGATACTGGTATATCATGTCTTTGGGCTAACAACAGAGGACTTCCACCATTAAAGGTGGCAAAAGCATGAACTCTTGGATGTGCCATATAAACAAGTGTTCTATTGATGAGTGTTGATGGCAATCTAGGCTGAGTTCGAATAGTAGGGGGAGTAGAGATAGATCTTAAAGGTATATCAACTATTATTCTACCCCTAACTGGTGATAATGAAGTTCTAGTCCTTCTTCTCCTAGGATTTGAAAGAGAAAGCTCTTGATATTGAAATTTACCTCTAGAAGACGCCCTTGTTTCAATCCTAGGCATGAATCACTACAAACTTGGTCTAGAACCAGACTTTTTGATGTTCAGAGTCGCCAAATACTTGAAGAATCAGCCTATTGAAGGCTTGAAAACTGAATCCAACACTACTTCTTCAGCATTTATCTCTAGAATTCTTTCTTCTTGACACCAGTAGACCTGAAATCTTCTGATATGAGTCCCACCGAGCATGCCAAAAACTGTTGTCACATAGGTTTGCATCCTTGTCCAAGGCCTATGCGCGAGGACAACCTAGTGAAACATGGAAACAACCTCCAAGCTATGGGACTGGAACTGCGAGGTTGAGTCTCCGGAGAAGGTTGGCTTCCTCTTACTGTCAGGGCGCATCTATCTATTCTCAGAAGGGAAAGGGAGAAAGAGAGCATTAAAGAAAATCTACCTATTCTAATCTAAGGCAGTGATGCACCAAAACAGAGTGTTCAGACTCATTTCTACCCATGTATGCACTACAGAACTAGGGTAACATTCAAGGTCATACATTCATTCAGACTTATATCGACCAACAGCCACATACAGATCAGGAGACCAATTGAATAACACCAGGAACAGAAGATTTCACTTGTATATTATCCAATAGGCCAAAGATAGATACAGTATGCAGACCATTGATCTCAACAATACATCAATGAGAGGAAAAACACTACACATACACGTTGATGGCTGAAAGAGATGATACGGGATGTTTTATCTAGCTCAAAGACAAAGGGGTTTTACACTGTAAGTCTACAAGCAGTAGCAGAGAAAATCAGGAAGAGTCGACCCTAAGAACAGATCACCAAATTGCCTTTATAGATTAGGCATAACTGAAGATTTGTGCATTACATTCACTTCTCACCTACTAGCATTAACTTTCCATCCTGAGAATCCAATCAAAGATCTGATCTGAATATGGCCTGCATACCAAGAAATTTGATATCCCTTTGAGAAGAGCCTGGAGAAGACAGGAACGGTGCCACAACATTCCCTAACATGGTAGATGGATCGACCAGATGGATGGAGAGTCTTCCTACACTTGGCATTCATTCTGAGTTGGTAGCAATTAATCCCACTATCAGATTGTGGCAAAACCCGGATTTCTCATCATTCATGATTTGTGTACCCATCAGAATCGATCAGTCAAATAGGCTCGACGAACCAACTGGGCCATGCAGGCCAATCACAATTTTGATCTCACCACCCTGGCAGTCTTTTACATTTGACTGGGCGCTTACCACCCTTTCCATGCAGCTAGGCCCTTTCTGTTTGGCACCACCTCAGTGACACATCCTGGTGCGACTTGACCCACCGACACATGGCGAAAGGGCACCAAGTCGCTATGCAAAAAACCTTGCAGCTTTGCCATGGCAAGATGGCGCCTGCCACCGATCCATTTCCAATCCGATGGTCACAAAACTTGACCTCCTGCGACCCACCTTCTCTATTGAATTGCCGGGCCCGCTGGTATGTGGCATCTCCTTGTTGGTCTATTGGCTACTTGAATCTAACTGCACCGGCGGCATGAAATGTGGCCCCCCTAGGGCACGTGGCGCAAGGGTTCTATGTCACCGACGTTAACTCTCGGGCAAGTCTCGATAGCGAGACAGCGCCAGTCGTAGATCCCTGTGGATCCGACGATCGTGAAGACTCGCCATGTCGCTATGCAAAAATTGAGACCAAATTCCCATAGCGCCATAGCACCTACTGATAGTGTGCCCTGAGATTTACATGTGTCCCCATCCGATTCACCACATTGACTGCGCTTGCACGGCACCCGCTGGGACCCATCCATCTGATCATTCCTTGCCACGGTGAACTTTCCGTTTGGGCGCTATGTCGCCATCGAAAAATGCACAGGTTTTCTGTTGGCACCATGGTGCCTCGCCATTTTTTGAAACTTCCAAGCCGTGAAACTTGTTTGCCTGCCGCCATGAAACTTCTGACCTGCCATACTCTGCAATCCACGACTGGACCCATCCCACTCGGTGCCATGTTTGCAACTGCACCGCACTCTGGATGACACCTAGGAATCCTTGGTGAGACTTGGTCCTATTGATCCACGTGGCGAATGGTCGCTATGTCGCCATGAGAAAATCTGTGCATCTTCGCCATAGTGAGATGGTGCCATTCGTCGATGCAACCCAATCTGACGATCATGAGGACTCGTCGTTCTTCATATTTTTACCCTCCATGTCGATACAGCTGGCATCGCCTTGAGACATGGCCCCACCTGACATGCATCACTAGGGCGCGATGTTGCTGTCGTAACCCTCGCACAACTCCTCCATAGCGCGATGGCGCTTATCGTTGATTCGAGCTGATCTGACGATGGTGATCGTAAGCCCCGACTGTGTTTGCCGTGCCGATAGGAACTCTGACCTGGCACACGTGGTTCCTTCTGATTTGTCACTACAACACCTGATTTTGTCGGTCGTTGAAACTCGCCGCCGTGAATATTTTCGCCGGGCGCTATGTCACTATGGAGTTTTTTCGGCCGATATGCGATAGAGACATAGCGCCAAGGGTGTTAAGAACCTTTTCCAACCCGCAGAACGCCAAACCCACCCCTACAACGTGTCGTCAGGGCGTCATCGTGCTATAATAAATATCGTGCATTTCCTTTACAGCGTGATGGCGCCAACCGTTGGTACCGCTTAGATCTGATAGCTAGAAACTTGCAGGTCGTAACGTTAAAATACTAATTCGAGACTAACCGTTGCACGAGCCACACTTTCAAATTTTAAATTCTTGGCGGTAAAACCAGAGGTAACAACTACTTCTTGTGCTTTGGAGTGCTACTGCTAGAGATTGTCAGCGGAAGGAAAAGTTTGGATATGATCGATATACCCCAGGGGATGCAGGAAACTTTAGTAGAGTGGGCGAGGAACTCATGTCCCTATCATTCATTTTAGTGTATGCCATATATTTACTGAGCTGACGATATGTTTTATATTGTAGGCATGAGCACTCTACCATGCAGGGAGTATACTAGACATGATGGATTCATTACTTATAGCAGCATGCGTCGAGGAGCAAGTGTTGAGACTGATTCATGTTGGGCTTTTGTGGATTCCAGCTGATGCAACACTCCGTCCAACCATGTGTGAGGCCTCACCCTGACCCTTCGTAGCATTAGTTTTTATTTTATAATTTTGACACTCACGACTCAAGATGTCGAGACATTATCTGATACTTAGAACATATTATATTATTTCATGTTATGTGATGTTACTTTCAGATATATTGATGTTTGTCATTTAATGTTTTATGTATATGTGTGTTGAAGAAATCGGTAAATGTACGATTGATATTTTGATTTAAGAGATTTTTTTTAATGGTTAAGAATTAAGTAGGATGAAAGAAACCCTAATTGATGTATGGTTCAATTTATGTGAATTTCTGATATGTATATATGTACATGTGATTTTTGGGACTACTGATGTGTGCAATGAGTGTGTAGATATTTTAGTCGAGGAAATCGACGGAGGAACAGAACTGATCTCTATGTGCTAATTTTGGAAACCTTGTTGTTCGTAATTCACGTATTGTATTGTGAGATGTATGTATGTATCTTTTTGTGTTCAGTGAATGTTAATGTTAGTAACTATGTTATGTTAGTGTCGCTTGACACTCGTAAATTGGTTATGTTCTTCTGTATCCTGTTTAGGGTTAGTTGTGTAACCCATGGACCTAAGTCGGTTTAAGTTTGTGTCAGTTTGCTAATTGAGTTCTTAATTGGGGTTAGTCATCCCTAATCCAAATTAGTGCTTAATTTGCATGTTAGAGTAGTTAGAAGGTCCTATTTTATTCCTAGATTTTGTTTGGCTCTAAACCATTTTCCTAAGGCTTTAAACATGATATAATCATACCCCAAGGGTATAAGTATGGATTAGGGGTCTTTTCCAACCCCTAAGCCCCTTTTATTGACTTGTGAGGTCACTCAAAAAGTCTCATTTTACCTTTGTGCGAAAATTGCAAGTGGTTACCATGAGTTTCATTACCCCACCTCCACTTAGGGTTTAACCATAGTGTAGGTTGAGTTAGGAGTTTCTAGAATTGCTAGTGGGTGGAAGTAGTTATTGCTCCTTTTTGGTGGTTGAGTTGGAGGCTTATTTAGAGGCTTTTCTTGGACTAGTGGAGGTTGTTACCCAGTCTCTACATTTAGAGAGGAGTTCTTGAAGGTTGAAGGAAGGAAAGGGAAACTCTACTCAAACTTGTTCATTGCCATTACCTCTTTGTGAAGGTTGGAATTCTCATCTCCCTTGTTCAGATTTCATTCTTGTTTCATGCTTATGCTACCTTGTTGTTGTTTAAATGGTTCTATGTTTGTGGGTATGTTGGGAAGCTTTGAAAACCATGTTATTTTTGGATGATTTCCTTTCATGTTTATGTTTGCAATTTTGAGTTTTTTTCTTGCATGGGTGTTTTGGTATTACTCACCCTTGGAGAGGGCAGAAGTGACCAATTTTGGAAAAGGTCTGTTTAGTTGGACTCCAATCAGTGTAGAGTCTCTTCTCAAGATGAGAAGAGGGAGAAAGGGTAGGGTGTTATGGGCCCCTACCTATCAGCACAAACCTTGTATGAGTTTGGTATGTTGAAATGGAAGAACGGAAGTTCTTGGTTTATAGCCCCGATTGGGCATCTGTTTGGTGTTGTGCTTGACTTCTCCTAGTTGGAAGAATCCACCTTTCCCTAGTTTTGATTCATTGTGAATCCTATTGTGTAAACCATGTATGATCATGCTTGTTTGATTGTCTTTTGGTTATGCTTGGTTGTCACCTGATCAGATATTTGTTTCCTCCATGGTTCTAGAGATGTGTTGCAGAAAACATTATAAATCCCTTGATGAGGGTCATGAAGAAAATTCAATTATATTGTTGAAGTTTGGGATTGATATCCTATGTATATTGGTATTTCAAAACTTGTTGTAGTGGGCAACGACATCGGGTTTTCTTCCTAGTTCTTTCTCGGTTGAGCCCTTGAATTAGGATGTCAATAAAATAAGTGATTGAGTAATTATGCTTCTCTTGAGGTTTTCATATTTTTTTTTCTATTACATGAATGTTTATCAAAGATAAGAGGAAACGGTGTTGTTCCATTATGCAGGATTCAATGTGTAAATGTGGTGTTGTCTCCATTCTTATGGACCATAGAGAGAGATGTTGTTAATCCATGTAAACGTATGGTAATCTCCATTGAGTTTGAAATGATTTAGTTCATGGTTGGTTGTGTTGAAAGTAAATTTGCAAGAACATGTAGGAGGGAATTATGTCAAGATATCCAAACTTAAAATTGAACCATGATAGAGGAAAGAACTTTGTGTGTTTTGATACTCCCTTCAAATGAATAGAACATTATCATTCTGATCTACTTATGTTATCAATTTTTCTAAATTAGTATAGTTCCTATGTTATTCAATTATTTGCTCCATCAGTTATAATAGAGAGTTAAATGAACATGTAGATGATTTTACTATGTACTATGGTATCATTGATATTCATAGCATTTGAGGTTCATGGAAATAATTAACCAAGAATTTATAAGAGAATGCTTACTCCTACTATTGAAATATAGTTGCTATGAATATACAATGTTTCTCAAAAAAAAAAAGAGAACAAAATTTTAAAACACCCACCTACAGGATGCTGGAAATTGTATGCAGAAAATTCTCATTTCTTTGATAAAAACAGAGCATATTATTAAATGGATTCTTTTTTTAAAAAAGTTGATTTATAAATCTAATTAATATTAAATTGAATTATTAGCAAGTAAATAATATCTTTTAACACTATCTACATTAGTTTAAAACATGACTCTTGTTTCTACCTAGAAAAATTTTTGCACTAACTCGTATCCTACTTCCTCCACCCTAGCGGTTTAACAAACTCTATGGATTGGCCTTAAAGCAACTCATTCTTACATAGGCTGTTGTATCATTCATGTTGTCAACTATGTGCATACCTTGGATCACGTGAGGGGATCTTGGAGGGGTATGTAGATCCTTGTGCTATGAATGGGGTTGCTAAATTTTGTTGAGTAATGTTTGATAAGCTTTATTTCCCCTTCCTTTTCTTTTAATTTTCCTTGACTTGTGGTAGTGGGCGTACTTTGTAGGAAAGTGCTGACTTGGGCAGTGTGCCACCTCTTGAGAGGCTGCCTTAAGTGTTTGGAAAGTCAGCAATAGGGTTAGTATAGGTTAGTGTAGGTCTTAGTAGGGATAAAGTTAGTAATAGAGTTAGATATGATAGTTAGTATAGGTGTTAGTGTTGGTAGCTAGTTTCACTTAGTTAGTTGTAAATTAGTTTAGTTTATTAAAATTGTTATTTATTATCTAGTTTAGTATATGTTGTTGTTTTAAATTTTTGTGTTAGTTTAATTTAAATAATGTAATTTCTTAACCCTTTATTTTTAAAGTTAGTCATAACTTATGTAAAGCCCTTTGTTTAAGTTATATATATATATATATATATATATATATATATATATATTTATTTATTTATGTTAGTTTAAAATGTAATTTATTTTATTTTGTGATTATTAAATGTTTAAATTAAGATAATTGTAGTTAGTTTTATATTAAGTTATTTTAGCTTGCTTTTAATATTATTTAGTTTAATCTAAAGGGTAGTTAGATAGTTTTATGATTTAGTTAGTTAATTTTGTTTAGTAGTTAGCATTATTTAATTATTATTTAGTTGTGTAATTAATTTTTGAAAGCTTTAAATTTCATAATTAGTTAGAATTTATTTAATTGTTAATTGATTAAATTTAAATTTAGAAGATTTTGATGGTTTATTAATATGTGAAAATAGTTGAAATGTTTAAAGTTAATAAGTTTGATATACATATATTCAGTTTTAATTCTAGTTAAATTGTTTTTCCTTAAAGTGACCTTTTAATATCTGTTAATTTGTAAATCGATAATTGTCTAAGAGTTTTATAGTTGATTTTGATTATATAATTTCAATGAATCTAAACTCGAATACATTTACATTGTCATTTAAATAATTGTTTCTTATTGTTGTAAGTTAATGTAAGAACATAAATAATAATCGATATCAACTTTATAACAAGAGTATTAATTTAACAGTGTAGAAAACCTTTACCTAACCTGTGAGCATAAGCTTATCATCTTAGTGTATTTTAATTATAATTTTAAAAAAAAATGTTGTGTGTGTTTTTGCCCTCGTAGTTTGGGCATGACACCATGTCTAATGTGTTTATTATGATCTCAAGCAGATCAATGCCACTGCCCATTGCAAAAGAGCCCGGGTTCCTAACGAGCAGCAAAGGTTCTACTTCAAATTCAAGATCAAAATCAAGCTCAAGGAGTGGTGAACATGAGAAGAGCAGGCATCGGGGACATCTGAATCGACCATGCCATCTTCATCTTCATCAGGCGTTTAGGAAATCGAGTCTAACGTGAGCTTAGAAAAACCCATACCAGGGGCTCTATACACAAGTGAGGCCTAGAAACAAATCCAAGGTGAGCTTAGGAAAACCACAACCACAGAATCTATCTTAGAAATCTATTTGTAACTTTAATATAATCAAGCTCTAATTGTGTCATGTGAGCTTGATTTTGCTGTTATGTTCAATTTCATGCGAAGAGCCTTTAGATATTAAATAAACTAGTATGATTATAGAAGAAATGTTGTCTTCTACAATTATATATTTGTAATATGTTAATGAATGAATAAATATATTGTGTTTTTGTCTGCTGTTGAATTTTTCATATTCCTCTATAGTAAATTTAGTATGATCTACAGTTAAATTTAGAACATTGGTTCTTCTGTGGGACGGGGTTTTTTTTGCTCTACTAGGGTTTCTTGCTTCATCCAATTTTTCAATTTTTTGTGTACAGCTTTTCATCTGAACTTTCCCTCTATTAGCTCCACTTGTCACACCACATTTACTATAGGAGTTTTTTAGGCTAGGTTATAATGGCTCTAGCCAGCGGTGAACCAATTGTTTTTGGTGTTCATGTTGTTGCTTCGATCTGCCATAGCGCCTCCTCTGAACAAACATCCACACAAGTTTGTCCCAAAGGTTTTTCACGAGGTAATCCTGACATTATACTCCCTTTGCAAGAATTTGATGTTGCATGTGATTGGTTAGAAAAGCACACCTTGATAGGTTATTTTGTGGGTAGGACTCCCCTTGAAGCTATGCTCCGAGAATGGGTTAACAAGAGTTGAACTCCTCATGGAGTTCGTCTTGATGCTGTGCAAAACCATACCAAAGGTTTTTTTTTTTTTTTTTCACTTCGCTAACCCCTCACAGGCAGACATGGTCTTTAATAATGGACCATGGTCTGTGCATTCTTCCCTGCTTGTTTTTAAAAAATGGTCATGAGAAATCATAGTCTCGGATGATAAAAAGCTTAGCGTTCCTGTATGGGTCAAGTTCCTAGGTTTACCCCTACCTTGTTGGCCTTTCATTGAGTCCATTGCCAAAGCCCTTGCAAAGTTGTCACCAAGGAGCCTAAGAAATTCTTCAATGCCTGCCCACAATGACGCATTTGCGTAGAGGTGGATCTTTCCAAGGATCTCAAGGATTCTATGAAAAATTAGATTGGGACTACAACCTTCTCTTAGAAGGTTCTTTACTTGAACCTCCCCAACACCTATTATAGGTGCTAGTCCAGGAACACAAGATCAAGGACTGCCCTTTAGCTATGCCTAGGGTCAAGCCCATGCCTAAAGAGGTGCCTGTCAAATAGGCCGAAGGGAAAAAGGAAGAATGGGTCACTATAGGGCATAAGGGCAAGGCTCCTTTAAATCTCTTACCCCCCAAGAAGTCCTATGTTGCGGTTTCCGCAATTCCTCCTATCTGTACATGAGCATCAATTCCAACTAGCATAGGGACACAAGTAGCAGACAAAGGAATGGCTTTCAAAATTTTGCAGGTTTCAAACCTTGCTGGCTTGCAGGGGATCAAGGCAGCTACTAGGGTGTGAAGTCCTCTTGCTACCTCTTCCATAGCACCCATAGCATCACGTTGTTCTTGCAGTCCTCCTGGATGTGCGGAGATACCAAAGGTGAAGTGTCAAGCTATAAGTCCAGAGGGTTTTCCATCCAATTTCAACCATGATTCTACCTTCTTGCAGAATACGTACTCCTCTCTTGAGGAAAAAGATGATATGGAAGAGTTCTCATAAACTTCCTTTCATTGAATGTTTGGGGTCTCATCGACCTCCCCAGAAAGTACTATGTTTAGGATGTCCATCATAGACTTGGTAATTTAGATTTTCTTTGTCTGCAAGAAGCTAAAATTTGTAGTTTCATGCTTGCTTCAGCATGTCACATAATTTGGTAGGATGGCATGATGTTTTCTTCCTAGCATGAAGCTGGCCAAGGTGGTGTAGTTACTCTCCTGTCACCTCGCCTTCATTCTACTATTATTTCACATAGTTCTGACCCCACGCATAGAATTATTTGGCTTTTTCTTTCTATTAACAATCATTCTTTTGGAGTCATTAATGTTTACGCTTCCAATGATGCTGTGGAAAGATCCCAAATATGCGCCTAGCTAGTTGACAACTTGCCTCTAGCTACTTGGGTTATGTGTGGGAACTTTAATATGGTTGAAGTGGCCTCTGACAAAGATGACATTCTGCCCTTTTGCTGGATAGCTAGGGAAAGACAAGCCTAGTATTGCATGCACAATAAATTGGGCCTTTTTGATCCCAATAGCAACCAATGCTAGGATAGTGAGGTTTGGCACACTTGGTCCAACTTTCGAGGTGGCTTTGACCGCATATTAAAAAATCTTGATCGTGCTATGATCACTATGCAATATTTTTTCTCGTTTCTTAAGGATTGAGATATTCCTGTCATTCCCTTGTCAGATGTGACCTTATTTGACCACTCCCCCATATGTTTGGTCATTTCTTGGCAAACTTTTGTCCCCAAGGTGGCCTAGTCTTAGTTCTTCCTCAACACATCCATTCTATTCCATGCTTCCACCATCTCACACATCCAATGTGTCTAGAATTTTGAGCCATGTCTGCATTCCCCAAGGGGATGGATTCAATGGTGAAATGATGCCATTACTAGAATTTCTTAATTCCTCTGCATCTATGGGCATCAGCTAACTATATTTAGAAAATGTTCTTATGAGGCCAACACCCTTGCCCTCAAAAAAGCCTATGAGGCTCTCACCTTCAACCTGTTTGATGTGGATCTACAAATTCAACTTTCCAAGTTTCTCCATGACAAGAAAATTGTTGATAACTATGCTACCTTAGGAGCTCAAATCAAGGCCCATCTTCACTGGTTCGAGGTTGGTGATAAGGCCTCAAAGGAGTTCTTTTAGGCTTTCCGAGCCCATCATACCAATGTTGGAATTAAAAAGATCAAATAGGGAATAACTATTCTATCTAGTCTCCCCAACATCCTGCAAGCATTCGTTCATCACTATGAGAATGCCTTTGCTTCATAGGGAACTTTGGTTGCTCATGAGGAAGCTCTCAAAATGTGTATCTCTGTTACTCCAATCTACCTAGTAGTTGAGCAACATGCTTTTTGTGAGCAACTTCTTTCCCTCAGCGACCTCAAAGAGGTAGTTTACTCCATGGTGGATGACAAGTGCCCTAGGTGTGATGGATTTCCTTATGAATTTTACAAACACCTCTGTGAGCAAATAGGTCCTAATCTGCACAAAGTCTATCTTGAAGCATATCATTCTAAAAGCTTAGGAGCAATTATAAATAAAGGGATTATCAAATTCATACCTAAAGCTAGTGATCCTGAGGACATATGCAATTGAAGGCCCATTACCCTTCTGAAAGTGTCTTATAAGATCATTGCTCTCTCTGGGAAGGTATGGAATGGGCTCGCAAGCCCAAGTAGTAGGCTATCTTTTTAAAGATAGATTTTGCTAAAGCCTATGATTGCAGTGAATGGCCCTTTATCTTGGCTATGCTTTAGGCTCTTGGTTTTGGTTCCAATTTCCTTCATTCCATGGAGATGCTCTTTGGTGATGATAATGCTTGCATTACCATCAATAATTCGCAATCTAAGGCTTTTGGACTTTTTTGTTCAGTCAGGCAAGGTTTCCCTTTAGTTCCAGCACTTTATGTCCTTTTTGCTAAAGGTTTTGGCTATTTGCTAGCTAATTTTATGTCGTAAGGGCTGGTTTGTGGTATCTCCTTGCCTGAATCTTCCTCCCAGTTAGTCAATGGTCATTTTTCTTATGATTCCTTTCTTACTCCTCTTGAGGATGAAGAAAACATCCAAAATGCTTTAAATTGTCTGGACACCTTTTGTTAAGGGGTAAAAGCACAAGCCTGTGTCACCTTTTATAAAGAAACGTGACATCAAAATGTGACAGTTCAACATTAGTGACAAAAAAATGGTATTTGTGTTTAAAATATGAAGATGATATAAACTGATGAAATCTGTAGAATTGGATGAATTTTATTCCTATAATTTTTTATAATTTTTTTGAGTAATAATTTATTCATTTTATTTTATTTTGAAGTCCCTTTTTTAACTATAAAAAATATTGGGTGTAGTTCCTGTCAAAAAAGTATATGCAAATCATCTTCTTTTATTCTGATATGAAAATATCTTATAGATGACATGTATAGCTAGTGCACAAAAAAAGAAATAATTATTTTTGATGTATATTTTCTTTGTTATAAGTACTCATGTTTGACCTTATCAGAATCCAAAAAAAATTTCCTCCCGTCAAATCTTTCCTATTAAATCTATACCTTCTTGAAAAAAAATTACATATTTGTGAAGAGGATTCTCTCCTCTAGAGATAAATATAATTTTTTAATTTTTTTGATATGATTTACTATTTTTTTTCCTTTTTTAGGGAGCATCTTCTGAAATGTTGAAATATCGACTTATAATACTTTGAGATTCTAACATATTATAACTAATCAAAACACTCAAAAATTTATATAATGATGATATTGAATCTGAGATCTATGAAAGTGTATTTTTAGTTTTTGAAAAAAATTGAGTTTTGATAGAGAAATGAGATTTGACCAAAATAGGTTTTGGTATCACAAACGGTGACACAGATCTATACCACAAAATGTTCTGCTACCATCAATTATTCTTGCTAGCTCCACCTTGTCTCAACCAGTTTCATTGGAAATGGGTTACTCATGGGAAAATATTCTGCTTTCTTGGCATTCCCTTTGCCTTCCAGGCTTCTCCTGTGGAGCTTTAGAATGATGTGCTTGCCAAGATTAGCAAAAAGTTCAAATATTGGATCACCAAGCTACTTTCTCTTGCTGGTAAATTTCATATTTGTTTAAAGATTATAGCAACCAGTCATGTGTACTACTCTTCATATTAGGCACCCTCCAAAGCTTCCTATCTTAAGCTAGAACATTTGCTTTGAGATTTTCTTTGGGCTTCTGCTTCTAGTTAGCATGGTTTTCCATAGTTGCTTTGGATTTTTGTTGTCTCCCAAGAGAGTCTGGTGGTCTTGGCCTATTTTCCACTCAGAGAAAGAGCCTTGCTCTCTGTACAAAATGGATTATCGGAGCTATTTCTGGAGATGAAGCCTAGAAGATTTTGGTATGGCACTGTATTTCTTTCGGCTTCCCTATTAATAGGCTTGCATGGAAGGGGATTGGTTTTCAAACCCTTCTCATCATGTGTGAAACCATGCCCATAGAGGGCTCTTTTGTTATTAAGAGCATCTGGAAAGCTTGGGAAGCTATTAAGCCTTGGCTTTGTTGGGTTGGAGATGAGTTTTGCAATGGGCTCTCCTTGAATCAATAGAACATTTGATGGTCTCCCCTATTTTCCATTTAGGGTACTCCTCTCGCCAAGACTCAAAGTGTCAGTGCTCTGTGCTTTTTCAAGCAAGGCATTCAAACTACTAAGGATCTCTTCTCAAGAGTCACCATGAGTTTAAGGTCATGGGAAGATATGCAAGTCTAGTACTACCTTGTTAGTACAGATCAACTGACTTTTGACCTTCTACTATCTTCCATCCATGTGCACTTAGTTCATAAAGTGGGGATTCAGACTGTCCGTCCTTGGTGGCATGATTGAAATTGGTATCCTGCCACTCCATTTTCCAATTACAAGCCCAATATGGGGTACAAATGGCTTTTACCCTATCTTCTGATGGTGGACACACTTAACCAGCATTGGCATTTGCAATCTTCACTTTCTCAATGGAGAAAACATTTTGACACCATTTGGAATGCTATTATAGCACCCAAGATTGCCCACTTTGCTTGGTGCCTTGCCTTCCAAGGTCTTCCCCTAGGGCCTTGGCTCAAGTACATTGGGGTTCCTAATCCCAGATGCCCTTTCTATGGTCAACTAGAATCCTTTTTGCATATATTTTGGTTTTGTAAGCGTGCTCAAAATTATTGGCACTAGATTCATGATTTTTTCAAGTCTTTCAGGCCCGAACCATTTTCATGGCACATGATCCTGCTGGGTGATTCCCCCAAAATTCCTTGAAAGTTCAACTAGATTTGGCATACCTTTAGGATGGAAATTTTGTTTTCTTTTTGGAAAGATAGGAATGTTTTTTTATTCACTCATAGTTTTTTGGATGTTAACATTTTTATGTACACTAAGGCATACATTTGTAACAATGTTATTATGCAGATCTAGGTGCAAGCTAATAAAGTTGGCCTAGAAGTTGCTCACCTGCAGGAGTTGTTAAATCACTAGGGAAATGCTTCCTACAATATTGCCAGAGTTCCTCTCAATGCTTTGGCTGATGTCTTGATACCTCATGGCTACTGTTCTCAGTGCCAGCCGTTAGGCTACCACTCGCACACACCGCACTCCCAGGCTTCTCGTCACTACTCTCCTAGTGGTGGTGATGGTGGATGGAGGCGCCGCTCTACTTCCCCACCCCATGGTGGTTCTAGCTAGTCCCAGGCTCCTCCTCCTTGTCCTCGACAGGCATAGTCTAGAAAGTATCCTTGCCTAGCCTTGGTGATTTCTCCTTCATAGCCCAAGGTTAAAGATGCAGAGACTGCCACTGATCCTGC